>OU343221.1:58971596-59288502 GCA_910596185.1 Chrysanthemum makinoi
GGGTTTCGACCCTATGATAATTTTTAGGGCTTTTGGGTGAAACATGGAATTAAGTCTAATTAACATCTAAATAAACAAGTAGTTAGTGTTTGGTAAGCATGTGGTGTATCAATTTGAAGGGTTTATGCATTTTAGGTCTAGTTTCATATTTTTGGTTAGAATAGATGATGGGTTTTGTGTTTGGTTAATGATTGGAGCTTGAATGATTGTATTTGGATGTTGTGGAATTGATTTGGGTGATGTTTGGTTGGATTTGGAGTGGTGTACGAGCCACCAAGGCCCGTCGTGAGCCTTGGTGTACGAGACCCACATGGACCTTGGGTCCGGTCGGGTCGTTTGGTAGCTTGTTGGTTGATGTAGTTGAGGTTTGGATGAGACGCGTGGAGTCGAAAAGCTTCTAGGGCTTGTTTGGTTCACGTGGTCTTAACCGTGACTGTGTCATGGCCATTAGGGTCATAACATTGGTTTCAGGTATATTTGGTTGATTGATTGGTTGTGAGATTGTTTTGAGTTGATTTAGGATTGAATTGCGCTATTATGACTTTTAAATTGGACTTGATATATATATATTGTCAATTTGAGCTACGTCGGTGTTACTTTGACTTTTTAGTCAATAGTTGACTCCGACAAAGCCGTAACATGGACTTTAGTATAGTTTGGACTATTGATTGATTAAAAGCCGAGAAGTCATGACTCGTGCTTGTGGACTCGAAACAAATAACGATATGAGATTAATATTGGAATTTGACGAAATATATATATATATATATACATGAAAATGGTAATAGACTATGAAATATAAATAATAAATGGGCTTTTGTACCAAAAATATAGATAACAAGTCTTATCTTGTTATTTACTATTTTTAAACGGAAACTAACGACTAAATTGGAAATGTTTTATAATAAATAAGTAATTAATGTTTCGAGTACACGTTTATCGAAGGATGCCAATTATAGGTATTTAATATTAGTTCAAGTATTTATTTGCTTACGTTGTGTGCATGGGTTACGGATAACCTAGCATTAATAGTGTTGATCCACGTGGGTAGCGGACTTATTAGGTTGACGAATCTAATAAGAGCCCGCTAGGTACGTTGGGTAACCTTATTAATGGGTGAATTATCCTTATGACTCTTTAGGATACGATTGATTTATGGGATAATAAGTGACACGAGTAAATAAATGAGTTTATCGAGTTGACGAATTCGATAAGGTCTACTATTTATTCCGAAACTTATTGGACTATAGAGCTTATTGCTTAGAGGTCTCATTGTGTTGCATTGAGTTACATATTGGTTATTTTAGTGCATTCATAGCATCATATTGAGTCGATACACCCACATGAGGATACCAAACACTAGGATTAAATGGTGAAACGAGACATTTTTAGAAATAACGAAATGGAATACATTGGGGTAGACAACGTTGATTATGGGAATTATATATTAAGATTTGGTCTATATTAATAGGTTGTACCGAGTCGATAGTTGTTGTGCCATGATTTCTATTATCTTCTGCTAGTGTTTATTCGTACGTTGATTGCTTGAGGTGAGTTTCATAGCCCCACTTTTATCTCGTTTTAACTATATTGGGGTGAGAATCATGCTACTGTTTTCGGACTATTAAAACTATTTGGATTTACTTATATGCTTGACTGTTTAGATAGATGTGCGGTAGTTGTTGCCTTAGACTAGGTTGAACCGTTGCCTAGCTAAGAATAGACTTCTACATCGACCTAGTCCGGGGTTGGCAACTGTTCTAGAGGTTGCCACGACAGTGCTGGACTAGAGTCACGGGGCCCGAGTAATCCCTGGATGCGGGATATGATTATGGTTGGCGATCCGGGTAGGATCGGTGTGTGCAAACGGTATTTATCTATCTTAGGTCTTGCATAGCAAATCAACTCTTACAGGTCCACTATGATTTTGTTGAACGTAAACCTATGAACTCACCAGCGTAAGCTGAACTTTTAGCATGATTTCTCAGGTATTTGAGAGATGTTTGGATTACGTGATCGGTGGAAGCTTGGCAAGAAGGCGGAGTTCAAGGATCATTTCTGACTCTGATAAACTTTGGGGACCTATTTTATTAAATCGTGTTTTGGGCCTAATATTTACACTTTTGGATTAAATGTTTTGAATAACTAAATTTGGGATTGGTTTTGAATGTTAAATGACTATCTTTTTGCTATACTTGTGTGCGATACCAATCCAATAGTAACGCCCCAAAAACTTGATTAAGTCTTCCGCTGTACTGAGATTTGGGGGTGTTACAGAAACAGCCTGTTATACTCAAAACAGATCTATCATTGTCAAAAGGCACAACAAAACCCTTTATGAGATCTTCAAAGGAAGACTCCCTGATATCAGCTACTTTCATGTGTTTTGGTGTCTTGTGTTCATTCACATTCACAAGGATCACTTAGGCAAATTTGATGCAAAAGCTGATGATGGATACTTCTTAGGTTACTCACTGATGTCTAAGGCTTTGAGGGTGTTTAACACGAGAAGACAACAAGTTAAGGAAACCTTTCATGTCACCTTTGATGAGAGAACTGAAAGCATCAGGTTCTTCAACACCTCAGCAGAAGAAATAGGAATTGATGAATCATCTAGATACCCTCCTGATGAGTTCAACTCTGAAAACAATTCCTCTTGTCAATATCAAGCAAATGCTGACATCTCCTACTACATTTTGCCTCACAACCTCCCTCAACGAACCATCAGTGAATTCATTGATACTCCATCAGTTCCTAATGGGATAGGTCATACTGAACCAAATGTTTAGGAACCTGAAATTCATGATTCCCAAACTGAACAACAAATTGTCTCATCCGATAATACTCATGACTCTGTTGCTCCAGCCATTGAACCCATTCCTCAATTCTAGTGACCTCATCAAGCTCAGATCCTAGACCACAAAGTAAGTGGACAAGATCTCAAGACATTGAGCTTGTGAACATCATTGGAGAACCCACTGAAGGCATGCTCACAAGGAGCATGGCTGCTAAATTATCAGCAGCTTTAGCTAATGAGTATCTGTATGCAGACTTTCTCTCAAAATTTGAACCCAAAAGTGTCACTGAGGCTCTGAAACATCCTAGCTCGGTTCAGGCAATGCAAGAAGAACTTCAATAGTTTGACAGAAACAAAATCATGACTCTGATCAAATGTCCTCAGGATGTCATTGTTATAGGAATGAAGTGGGTTTTCAGAAACAAAACTGATGAAAATGGCACTGTCATTAAAAACAAAGCCAGACTTGTAGCTAAAGGTTATAATCAACGAGAAGGCATTGACTATGATGAGACATTTGCTCCTGTTTCTAGAATGGAAGCCATAAGGATCTTCCTTGCTTATGCAACATACATGAACTTCAAAGTTTACCAAATGGATGTCAAAAGTGCCTTCTCGAATGGGAAACTCAAGGAAGATGTTTATGTTCAGCAATCCCCAGGCTTTGAGCGTAGTGAGTACCCTGACTATGTCTGCAAGTTTGACAAAACCCTATATGGACTGAAGCAAGCTCCCACAGCATGGTATGAAACTCTCTCAGCCTTCTTGATCCAAAACAAGTTTGTCATAGGAAAGATAGACAACACCATGTTTATCTATAGGACACAACAAGATGTGATACTAGTCCAAGTATATGTTGATGACATCATCTTTGGCTCAACAAATTATACTCTTTGCTAATAGTTTGAAAAACTAATGACAAAGAAATTTGAAATGAGCATGATGGGTGAACTTACATACTTCCTTGGACTACAAATCAGGCAAACTGAAAAAGGAATCACCATCAGTCAAGAGAAATATACCAGAAATCTCTTGAAGAAATATGAGATCTCTGATTGTACCTCAGTGAAGACTCCAATGGTCCCTCCAAATAACCTTGGACCAGATCTCACTGGCAAATCAGTCAACCAAACTCACTTCAGAGGAATTATAGGATCACTGATGTATCTCACTGCTTCTAGACCAGACATACAATTCTCAGTATGTCTGATTAGAAGATATCAGTCTAATCCTAAGGAATCCCATCTCACTACAGCCAAAAGAATTCTCATATACCTGAAGGGTACCCCAAGTCTTGGACTTTACTATCCTAAATGTTCAGGATTTGACCTCAAGGGTTATTGTGACTTTGACTATGCTGGTTGCAACATGGATAGGAAAAGTACTTCAGGGTCATGTCAATTTCTTGAAGGAAAGCTTGTATGTTGGAGTACGAAGAAGCAACAATCAATGGTTATGTCCTCAGCTGAAGCTGAATACGTGGCAGCTGCAGGGTGATGTGCCAATGTACTATGGATGAAAAGTCAACTCAGTGACTATGACATCCATTACAAGATGGTACCCATCTTCTGTGATAACACCAGTGCTATTGCTATCTCCAACAACCCTGTCCTTTACCAAAGAACAAAACACATTGATATCAGATACCATTTTATCAGGGACCACATCATGAAGGGAGACATAGAACTCCATTTCATCCCTACTGAATATCAGCTAGCTGATATATTCACCAAACCCTTGGATGAACCTACCTTTAGGAGACTGAAAGCTGAATTGGGAATACTTGACATTGAAAGTCAGCAACCTGATAACCAATCCTAATCTCAGCAGTTCTCTCTGAAAAGGTTCCTGGTCCCTGAATAAAATCCCCAAAAACACATCTTCTCACTGAATGAGTAAGACTCATTCAGGGTCCCTGACAATGGATAAAGAGCATTAAATAAGTAACTAAATGCTCTAAGTATTTCAGTTACTTAATATCCTAGGTTGGTAAACATACCAATTTAATATAGGAATATATGTCTCTCAACCCTTCTGTCACCCATGTCATGGGACCCTATAATCCCACTTGGAATTTAATGCCAATACACACACCAAATATCCTAAGGATACTTTATCTCTGCAAATGTACTTTTACTGTGCACTGCAACTGTTCCTTTGAAAAACGGGAGAAAACTACGGGTAATGGAGTGGATGCATTTAATGAGGAAAATGAAATGTTTTCAAAAACAACTTTACAAATCCTCACATGTTCAAAACTAACCCTCTCACCACTCTATAAATACCCCTCTCAAAAACTAAAAACACACACACAATTGTTTTTCTGCAATTAAACCCTGTCAAAATTCTTTCAAAATCAAAAGCAATTGTGTGTTCTTTGTTCTAAAACTGGTTTAAGCAAAAAGAATTACTTGATCTTTGCCCTCTAAGATTTTACTTCACATCTCAAACTTTCAAAAGGAATTATCCTCTTTGACTGTTCTTGTCAAAATCAAAACCCTAAAACCTTTTTCTGGGTATCAATGGCAAGAACTCAAAGCATTCAGTTTGCACCACAATGGGTGGGTGGTCTTGAAAGTGTTGAATTCAAAACAAACAATGTTATAGGAAATTTTGAATACCCCAATGATGTCCCAGCCTATAAGGGAATCATGAAATTTTTGCTAAATTGCCCACTGAAAAAGGCCTTTACAAATTCCCCTTCTTTACTGTACCATAACTTCCACAGGGAGTTTTGGGCAACAGCTGTGGCCTTTCACCCGACACCCTCCACTGATGAGAATGAACCAAGACCCCTCAGGGAATTTCCCATCAGGTTTTCTATTTTAAACGGGGAACAACAAATTACTTTATGTGGAAAACTAGAAGGGGGGGTTGAATAGTTTTGCCAATTAAAACTTCTTTTTAATCTATTTAGATCGACTTATGTCAATCTATTTGGATGTGTGTGTTGGATGTTGATAAACAAGCATATAAAGGTATGTAATGAAGGATAAGAGTAAGAAGCACAAAACCACAACGCGAGTATTTATAGTGGTTCGGCTACAAAGACACTTTCCTTGCCCTACTCCACTCCCCGAGTCACCTACTCGAGAGTTCGTAAACACTACACCAATCTCCTTATGGCGGAGAAGCCTTCACAACGTCGCCTACCCTTTTTCCGGTGCTAGGCTAACCACCGGGTTCTTTCACTCCAAGGTGAACCACACCTACACAACGTCGCCTACCTTTTATAAGGTACTAGGCTAAGTACCTAGTTCTTTCACACCAAGGTGAACCACACCTACACAACGTCTCCTACCCTTTATAAGGTACTAGGCTAAGTACCTAGTTCTTTCACACCAAGGTGAACCACACCTACACAACGTCGCCTACCCTTTATTAGGTACTAGGCTAAGCACCTAGTTCTATTGCAATGGAGGAACTACTGCCCAACACTACACCAATGACTAATCGCAAAGGAGATCAACTCCTTTTTACAACATCATCAAGGATATCAATATCCTTGGATCTAGTACTAATCTATCTTGTACATCGAAACACACCATATCGAATGTACATCTAAGGCACCTTTCACTAATGCCTTTAACTAGATCTTCAAGACACCCTTCACTAATGTCTTGTGTCTTGACTTCTAAGCACCCTTCACTAATGCTTCTAGTCTTGACTTCTAAGAACTTACCACAAGTGCTTATGATATGGACGATAGATACCCTTCACTAATATCTTCATCTTGACACTTGAGACACATTTCACAAATGTCTTCAACACTTCTTAGGAAAAGAAAAACAATCATCAACAAGAAGACTTCAGTAGTCTTGATGATGAGGAAGCATGGCAACTCATGGACTTGAGCTTGCTCGACTTCAAAGGTGGTGATCTCGCCTTTAAGAGGAACCTAGAAGATCACACAAAAACAAAACTACAAACATAGATCTCTTGGATCTGAGGTTAGTGAGTTTTTAACTCAGGGAGAAAGTGTGTTGAAAAGGGGTGAGAAATAATGAAGAAAAGGCTCACTATTTATAGAGGAAAAATTCTACTGTTCCCCAGATCCCACAGATCCCTCCCACAAGGGATCTGTCTAGTGTAAAGCTAGGGATCCGTGGGACGCTCCTCTTTACCTATGGGTATTTTGGTTATGGTCATGGGTCATGGGTTGATCCATGGGTCATTAGCTAGATACAATGTATCTCTTGAGTGCAATGCACCTAGTCACATGGGTATGGGTCAAAACCATGGGTTATGGATATTATCCATATATGATATAAGCATGATGTCATTAGAGCTGGCATAACAGATCCACACGACACGACACGAACACGAACCTGTTAAGACACGAACCTGTTAAGGTCGAACACGAACACGACACGATAACAAATCGTGTCATTTTTTTTGAACACGACACGAATATTAACAGGTTACACGACACGAACCTGTTAAGGGACCTGTTAACAAAAACACTAAATCTATACCAAATAATTACAGTATGTTTGCAACCTTTAACAGCACTCGTTGAGGTAGATTGAGGCTTTAGTTGACTTGTTTGCTTTCATTTTTTTTAGCAAATGCAAATTTTTTTAAGCACACTTATTGCTGGTTTAACCTTCTAACCCCCTGCCTGTTAAGAAAATCAATTTGGGTCAGTAGTAATCCAAATATGAAGACCTGCTTAGAAAAAAGATAGAAGGGTCAACTGGCTGGTCTAATAAGATCAATTTCCTCTAAAACAAATTCAAATATTTTTTTCCCTTAAGTTATATTTATAGATCTGCTTACCTTTTTCACCATATAAATTGACCAGATCCAGCGGCCATCTGAAAATCCGGCGACCATCTACGGTTGACCTCAAATAGCAACAAACAACACGCAACCCAACAATGATTAAACACAAGAACAAAACCCTAACACACGACGGTTAGAGTTTATAATAAATTAATAACACGTGAAAGACCAACAATAGATCGACGGGTAATAAGTTAATAACGGTAATTAATAGATCAATAATATACGTTTGCTTTATCATAAAAGAGGAAAAGAGGTTGTGATGTTTTTGGTTTTCTAGAGAGCGCTATCTTTGTAGGTTAGATTTTCATTAGGAGAGATTTTTTAGGGAAAAAAGCAAGTGGAGAGTAAATGTAGGGGATATATATATATAACCTCTTAACATGTCTTTTAACGTGTCTTTCACTGTGGGACACTAAGACACGAAACTGAAATTTTATTCGTGTCTTAACAGGTCCGGACCTGTTAAGACACGAAACCTGTTAAGGTCGAACACGAAACCTGTTAAGAGCAGGTCGTGTCGTGTCGTGTTAACAGGTCCGTGTCGGAAATTGCCAGCTCTAGATGTCATGCAATGGGTTATGGGTCAAGCTCCATAGGTCATGGCCTTTGGGTTGTACCTAACTACATTCAATGTATTTGCCCAATGGGTTATGATACTTAAGTTTCTACCCATTTATATTACCCAATATACTACATACTAGTTATGTGTATATTTTACCCAAATATGTAAACACTAGTTGTTGTACATATGTAATATTAAATCATAAAATCACTTATACTTGTTTTAGTGTTTTATGTGAAAATGTGAATATGTTAGAAACTATTAGTTCAAACCAATTACGTATTTTATTTGTTTCGTTAAAATGATTTTACGTTTGTTATCGACAAAACATTAGAAGATCGTAAAATATAAATAAACGTTTTTACGGCTTATTTGTATTAACAATCTCCCCCTTTTTGTTGATGACAAAACATAAAATTATTTTAAGGAAAAGCTAAAATTCGTAAGAGTTTGAATTTGTAGTTTTTACTTTCTTCTCCCCCTTTTTTTGGAAACAAAAAGAGCTTCGAAAGAAAACTAACACATTGTTTTTAGGAAAAACATGTGAAAGAAATAAAAAAAAAATAAAGAGTAGAGATCAAGTAACGGGAAAGGATCTCGTCTTAACTCCCCCTTGACGAGTCCATCCCTATGTAAGGGCGTCAAGAAAGTAATACTAAGCTAGTTTGTTTGAAACTAAGTTTGCAAAAGATTTCGTCTAAGTGACGAATGTGCTCCCCCATGATGATTGCAATTTTGCAAAGAGATGTCAAGAAATGTAATTCTAATATTGCAAGTAATTTGCAATGTATTGCTTTGACACAAAGCTCCCCTAGCTTCAGGGTGTCAAAGTCTTCATGTGTAAATTGAATAAATACAAAACAAAGGTTAGAAACCAAGTATAATGCACAATTTCCTGCAAATATGATCCAAGTTAGTAGAAAAATAGTTTTCTGCATCACGGATCCCGCGGTTCCCTCCTAGTAGGGATCCATCTAGGCAAATGTAAGGGATCCGTCTGGCTGATGATCAATTTCAGCCATGGTGATATAACAAATTATGTTAATATCAAAGTGAGATATGTATAATACCACATACTCATATACACAGAAATAAAGCAAGTAGCATGTATTTTCATTTAATAAAACTAGAGATATGATATACATGACTCTAAAAACTAAGAAAATGATTGATACATGTCTTGGAATTACTAGACTTATCTAAGTAACTCTTGAAACTAGGACACCACTAAAATCCTCTAGCTCAAGTGTGTTTAGGTTTAATCTCGTCAAAACGTTCGAGGAGATGATAGAACATGAAACGTTGATCTTCTCGTACTTCATGTATCAAACTTTCAACATGTTGACAATGATAGCAGTCTTTGTCATGGCTAGGTAGTGGAGGTGGAAGAATTGAAATGGCTTGATGCGAAGGATCAAGTGAAGCGGCTTGTGGAGCTTCAAACGACAGAGGAATTGGTGGAGGCGCATTTGAGAATGTCTCGACCAAAAATGATGGTGGTGGTAAAGAGGTGTCAACTTCCATATGGTCGGGTGGTTGACTTTGATAATTTCTCATAATACAAATGGGATTATAAGATGGTAACGACGAAAAGGAAGCCGAAGCTAGTGTTGACTAAACAGTTTGATTTTGTGTCATTATCCCTCCTAATGAGGGGAATGTTGCCGGTGGAGGAGGATGAGACGGCCTAGGAGGCAAATTGTAGGATCGATAATATTATTGTGTTGATGATTCGGGTGGTCTTGGATGATGGAAATACATGTTAGCCATATTAGAGAGATAAAGAATGAGAGGGTGTTCTTGGTAGAGACTTGGTTTACACAAAGGAAAGGTTAGATTGAATGAGAAGCACCACCCCTTCTAAGGATGGAAGGGGTATTTATAGTTACAGACTCAACGACCTCCTATCGGCCTGTGGATCAGGCATACAGTGGGTAAAGACCCGTCCTTCCTCCACGGTGTTGCACTATACTATTCTACGCTACAAACTAACTAATAAACTACTAAATAACGTAACAAACAATATGTCTAGGAGCTAACTTATGCTAGATAATATTTGGGGTGACCGACACTTCACTTATGGTGTTTCCAATTCCTAACAATCTCCCCCTAAGGGAGGTCACCCCATGAAATACATTTTGCATCCTAGCATTCTATTTAATCTTCTGTTCTGAGCTGGTAGACTTTAATTCTTCAAGTTACGCAATCTTTGTGCTTTTGTAGCGATTCTTCAAAGTCCGCATTGATTTGTACTTTTAGTGGAGGCCTTTAACTGAACCACATCTTTGATGATCTTCGAGCTTTCATTGAGATCATCAGCCACAGTAAATCTCTGGATCACCCTTTATTGTGTTGCCATCATGTGAAGTTGTGACTTTCGGACCGACATGCTCACACTTTCTGGATCATGACATCTTTCCATCAGAGTAGCGGAAGCTTTACTGGTTCATGATATTTGTAGCAGCGTAGCAGAAGCAAAGTATAGAAATATCAGAGCCAGGTTCGTAGGATATGCACAAGTCATGATTTCTTCAATTAAGTGTAGATGTTGTGAGCATGCGGCTTTGGATTGACTCCTCAATTCTGATCAGCTGCAACCGTCCAAATGTACCCGCAAACAACAGTTAGCAATAAAACACACGAAAGTGTCTTTGATCACTTTCGTTGAATTAAGGTACACGGCCTACGGTTCCCGTTGATCAAGTACAAGTACTGCCTGTGATCAGGTAGGATTCCGAAGAATCTCTTTGACAGGGTTTCGCAGCTGTTCCAGCTATTCTCAAACCAGAACGTCTCAAAGAAGACAACACGGAGTGAGTGAACCAGCGAATTGAGATTCAGTGATTAATGAAAAAATGATTTGAAAAAAACAATCGCGTATTGCTTAGAATAAAGAGTTTTGCAATACGACGAAGGTTTTATGAGAAAGATCAATTTTCAATCATAAATAATTTTTGTATTTGAAAAGAGTACACATTCGATGTGCTAGATAAAAGAAGAGATTCGCACATCGAACTGTTTTTCCAAAAGTATTTTTTTTCAATCAGAGATACTTTTTGATTTTGAAAACATAAGTACACATTCGACGTGCTAGAGAAAAGAAGGTTTGCACATCGAACAGTTTTTCCAAAAGTATTCGTCAATTCCATTCCTGGACCAAGGTTGATTCAAGATTGAATCTCCCCATCGTTTCTATCCAGTTGTCACAAGCTTGATCTTATGAAAGATCTCACATGCCACCTACCAAGAGCTTGTTTGATGTTGGCTCTAGAAGGCTTTCCATCTTCATCGTGAATATTGTTACATATCACTCGGATGTTCAGGCAATAACCACAAGGATGATGCGTAGGACTCTCAAAATATACTTACTTTCCACACTGTGTGAAACAGAAAGTCTTCATTAATAGTGTCCTAATGAGATATTGTGGATGATCTCTTGGCTCTAGACTCAATTGTGCACTTTGGTTTCCTATGCCGGAGACTAGGGAGAGGGTCTCCTTCTTCAATATCAACAATCTCTAAGAGAAAGTCGATAGATAATGTCGGTTCTCCGTGAGAATGAAACAAGTCCTTTTAAGAGGAACTTGAGTAGCTTGGGAAGTTAGTGCAGTGCGTCACTGGGTCCATGACGTCTTGTCTTCAATACCAGTGTTACCTTAGTAACCACCAGTAGCATATGTATTGAACCCGGTTTCTGCCCTAAGGTTGAATTATTGGAGGGCTATTTCTTTTCACCCTTTTCACATTCATTTCTTTTTCATTCTTCAAACCCTTCAGTGCTTACTGAGACTTCATAACTAGAACCTTGTTGGGTTTATTCCAGTACTAGCTCTGTCTCAGTCGGCACTCTTCCCATATCTCACTTTTCTGCTTTTTCAATATACCTAAGGACTCTACACTATCTAGTGGATTGTGCCTGGGTAGATCCCTCCGGTTCTGGCGGATCGTGGGAACTAATACCTAACCTCACCATCCTTATAACTCCATACATAAAGTAAAATAGTCGGTCTTTTGGTACAGTTCATTCTTCCTTGAAACCAATTGAAAAATCATTTGGAAAAACAATCAAGGTACTTGTGATACGAGATCAAAGCATTTTGTACCTTAATAGTTTTGATCATTTAGAAAACCTCCCCCTCAACATGTGCATATGATTTAGAAATTGTTAAGCACATGGAGGCAAGAGGACTTTGAAATATTTTCATTGATCACAATTTTCATAGAAAAAGCCATTTGATTTTCTTGGTAAGTTCTCCCCCTCAATATGTGCATAGGATATTTGAAATCATTTTATCACATAGAGGAAAGAGTTCTTTTGAAGCACATCCACGAACACAAACGCCATTAAGAAACCTTTAGAAAATCAATCAAGGTACTTTATGTTGAAACATAGAAATCTTTGTACCTTGAGAGTTTATTTTCTTTTTGAAATGCTCCCCCTCAATATGTGCTTCGAGATTCAAAAGTGTTTAGCACATATTGGAGAGTAGCCTGCATATTTGAATCAAACAACCACCTTTTATCAAATTTCATATTAAATCACAAATTCTCCCCCGATCAAAAATATCAAACCCTTTGAGATTTTGGATCCCAAGTGATTTAATAAGGTTTGGAAAACATGGGAGAATATGTGGCTTATTTAAAAACTCATTGATAAGGTTTTAAAAGGTACCATTTTGAGGGGTCGTTTTAACCCTTATTTGATCACTTTTGTATCCGTTATTGCTTAATATCGTTCCTTTTCACTTTTTAGGTCTCTTGAAGGCAAAATGCTGGAATGGCACTTATTTGGATGAAAAGGCGCGAATATACGAAGAAAATGGCCAAAGTCAAGAAATCGAGACACTCAAAATTTCGCTGAAAACAGAAGGCGGCGTCTCTATGCTAACGCGACGCGTCGGAGGAATTTGTGACGGCTCAGAAAATGGCTTGTTTTGGAGGACGGCATCGGGCTTTAAAGGAGTAGACCGTCGCAACTGCAGCGGCCTAGATGCGACCGACGGCGTCGAAGCTGAAGAGGACGGCGTCACGGACATAAGGTGACGCCGTCGCAAGGTTAACGTGGCCAAGACAAAACCCTAATGACGGCGACACGACGACGTCACAAAACATAAGGTGACGCCGTCGCATATGTAATCTTATATATAGAATCCGAATTTTTCAGTTTTAGAGAGAGTCTTTTGGAGTAAAAACCTAAAATCGAACCAAGGGTGTCTTGTACAGTATTTTAGGGTTCTAAACCCTATTTAACATCAAGATAAGTATTTACTTCATTAATTCAATTATGTCTTTGATTATTTGTGTGTATGCTTGCATGTTCTCCATGTCCGGCTAATTTATTTGTGTGTTTGCTTAGGAATATGAAACTTAATTATTGAATATTGATTGGTTGTTTCTTATCTTAGTTGATTAATGATCTAGTAATGCGATAGGTCATTCGTTGTGTACTTAATGCTTGATTCATCTTTGTGAACCTTAGAATATAATTACCTGAGTAGTTGTAGGCTAAACCATCCAAAGAGTGCCTTAGAGTAAGAGTTTATCATCCCTAGTGGGTTTGTAGACGAGACCCTTTGGTAAGTTCAAAGAGTTAGGGAGAAACGCATACCCTACCACTTTAGACACACAACGCAACTAAGAATAAGGCGTGACAACTCAACCATCAATAGGAGATAATTAAGGAGTAGTAAAACCTAAGTAAACACATCTTTAAACTATCATACGAGCACACAATAATTAGACATAGACTCCCACAGTAATCGGTAGAAATACCAACCCCCCAAATCCAATACCCGAGATTCGTACCTTTCAATTTCATAAAATATAAAAATACAAAAATAATCTTCCTCAACCTCAACCTTAGCGTAGTAACTTCTCACTAGCATTCCTATTCCCTAGAGAACGATATCAATACCCGTGGCTTACCCTAATTACTACACTACAACGATTAGGTTCACTGCCTAGGGTGTTATAAAACTTGCTCGAAGAAAAGGAAGTTTCCTTGACCCCGAACGACGCGTGTAGCGTTATCAAGTTTTTGGCCGCTGCCGGGGAATAGAATAGCTAGTTAGTAGTCCACCTCGTTTAGGTTCTTTGCTTGATTCCTATCAAGTAAAATTTTCTCATTTTTTTTAGCTTTCTCTTAGTCTATCCCCCTTCTTCGTGACCTTTGTTCATAACACCCATCACTTTTCATCATGGAAGATGATAACCAACCACCACTCATCAACCCACCACCAAATGACCCGCCAAGAGCCCGTACACTTGGTGAATACTCAAGACCAAGCCACCTAGGCTATAGGAACACCATTGAGCTTCCCGACCAAGCCCAAACTACGGCCCTGCGATCCGACACCATCCGGTTGGTGCAAAACGGATGTGCATTCCATGGACTTCGTTCAGAAGATCCAAATCACATCTGAGGTATTTCCTCAAAATTGTCGATTCCATCGACCTTGATGCTACTACTCGGGAGACCCGCGCGCTGCGTCTCTTCCAATTCTCTCTACGGGACCAAGCTAGTAATTGGCTTGGGCGACTTCCCGCCGGCTCCATCTCAAGTTGGGATGATCTTACCTCTCGCTTCCTTGCTCAATTTTTCCCACCGGGGAGAACCACTAAACTTAGGAATGACATCTTGATGTTCTAACAACGTCAAGGTGAATCTCTCTACGAAGCATGGACCCGATTCAAGGACTTACTTCATAAAGTCCCTCATCACGGCATTGATCTTTGGCTCCAAGTCCAAATCTTTTATGATCATGTCAACTTCCCCACTAAGCGATCCATTGACCAAGCGGCCGGTGGAAAACTTAGTGATCTCACCGCGGAAGAATCATGGGGTATAATAGAGGACCTTGCCCTCTACGACAACGAAAGTTGGGATGACCCCCGTGAGATACCTAAAACCGTCAAGGCAATCTCCTTGCCTTCCATCAACTCACAACCTTCCGACCGTAGGATGATCGAACTTGAAGATCAAGTTAAATTCCTCATGAGTTCTTACGAAAATCCTAAGTCTTCACACCATGTGAACAAAGTTTCTTCCTCGTGCGAGCCGTTTTGTGATCCTCATAACACGCGCACTAGCACCCGATCTCCCGAACATGCTTCCGTTGACTACGCATCCTCGCGTATTAATGGAACGGGAGGAAGATTCCCTACAACACCCGAACCTAGGAATTTCAATGAAACTCGTGAGGCATGGAAAAGCAAGCCCGAATTCTACTGGGGACAAACCAAAGAATTCACCTCCAATGATTTCTCATGGCCCCCACCTAACGGTCCTAACCAACAAAACATCGAAGGGATGTTGCAAAACCTAGTTGCATCCCAAGAGACCCAAATGGCTAAGCTCTCGGACCGCTTTAACCATCAACAAGCCGAGATGGATAGGAAGATAGACAACCATTTGAAAGCCATAACCAATAGTGATAAGAAGGTTAGTGCTATCTCAACTCCCGAACCTTCAGGTATCGAGATTAAGGATCCAAGCAAGCTAACTAAGCACGTTCAATTCGTCAATACCATTGCCTTAGTGAAACCGGATAGAATAGATGACGAAGAGGACCCTACGCTTGTGAATGATGAAACACCCGAGGAAGTAGATGAAGTAGACATTGACTATTTCAACAAATTTCCTACGGAAGAAGAACTATCTCGCCACCCTCACTTAGTGCGTGACCTCCGTCACATGTATGTTAGGAAAAGCCCTAGAATCAAGTTTGGGAACCCTTGGAATCTTAACATACCATGTTACATAGGACACCTTTTTGTGGCAAAGGCCTACATCGATCGCAAATCCCCAATCAACATAATGACTAGTACCTACTACAATTGGATAATGAAGAAGCCTATCCCAACTAGGCAAGACCCCGATAATCCTAGGGATAAGTGCAATTTTCTTGGTAGAATTAAGGGATTGCCCGTCTATGTAGGTAGTTTCACGTTCCCTACGGACTTCATAATTGTGGATGATATTAGCACGGCCATAGACCCTAGCTTGTCCCACGTTATTCTAGGAAAACCTTTCATAGAAAGCACCGGGATGACCTATGACCCCTCGTTAGGAGTAGTGCGATTCAAAGATGAGACCGACGACATAGCTTACCAAATGCCGTTTAAGATTGAGAAGTTTTCATCACTCTCTAATGATGAAAAGGAACTTAAACTGTCGGTCTATTACAGGAATGATAAGGATAAGGAAAAGGGAGTAGATTATGTTATGGCTAAGATTTTCGGGTTCTATAAAGATTGTTTGAACTTAGGACCGAAATATAGGACCGAGTGGGGAGAGGAAGAACTCTTAGAGAGGTGCATCATAGGACACTTCTACAACATGGAATCCCCCAATAGAGACCGTCAAAAGGGCGGTAGTGAAGCAACGTAGGAGCACGACTACGAGTCTAGCTACAAGACTCTTAAATAAAGAAAAGCGCTTCGTGGGACGCAACCCATGCTTAATTGTTTGTTTGTTAGTGTCATATATCTTTTATTAATTGTTTATCCTCATGTTTAAATTTGTAAAAATGCTTTATTTTGTTTTTAACCTCGTCTTAATTACATATAAAGGTATTTTACATAAGGGATAAGTGTAGGGAGGATTACACACGTTTTCAAAAGAAACGTAAACATGAGATTAACAATTACCTAAAAGATATATATGTTTGTTTGTTCGAGTCAAATGCTTGTATCGAGTCATAATTGATGTTTTTGCAGAAATTTTTCCAGATTCTAAAGATGTAAATTTTCCAGAATTTTTTCCAGAAAATCGCAGACCAGCTTCTGTCAGGATAACGTGTCGAGAAGGAGTAAAAACATCAGTTACTTTTTCTCGTTTTCTGAGCTACTTATAATTTTTTGGAATTTTCCAGGTCTTAATTTTCTTAGAAATTCTGTAAACATCCATTCCACAAGCATTATATCCTAGTTTAAATCGAGTCTTATATATATTATTACCGCCGATTTTACGCGAAGGTTTCGTTTGTTTTCTTCAAGTGTGCAGGTTTAGTTTGTCAAGAAGAAGTTACTCAAGATTGGAAGGAGCTTTTCACGCAATAATTCTTCTTGGAAAGGATTTAACCACCACTTTACACGGATCCTACCGAGCTAATCAGGGGAGTATTAGTTTCTTTTGTTTTTAATTACCTTCCATTATCATAACTTTGATACTTTCGGGGAACATTGGGGACAATGTTCAGTTTAAGTGTAGGGAGGGAAAATAAAATGGGAACTTTGAAATTATGCTTATCCTTGACTATTTGCTTTGTCCAATTGTATTTGTGTAATAAACCATGAGAAAATGTCGGTTAGGGTAATTTTGGCACCAAATTTAAAATTTTTCCATGACATATAGGAGTGGGCCATTAGTCTTAACAAAAGCGTCTCACGGATAGGAAGTTATATGACTAGCACAAAAAACCCTTTACCACCTAAATTCCACCAAAAATGTGAGGATCGCCCTTAGATTAGTAGGAATTAAATCATTCATCTTTAATGCTTAGAGTGTGAACCGGTAGTATATTAGATTCTAGAACTTGTTTTGTGATGCATTCCGAGGTCGCAAGTGAGACTACACTTGTGTAGTTAGGAATAACTAAATGATAAGAGGCATTAGGATAAACCCTTGTTTGATACCCGTAATATAATTACTTCTTCCACATCGGTTGAGTAATTCCCCCACACCCTTTGCGTTGTACTCATCTTTAGTACACGATACCCCTAGTTAACCCCTCAGAGCCTATCCTTTTCGCGGTTCTCGTGATGTTTCGGTTTTTCGGGAATATCAATGAAGAGCATTGTTTACACCCCACCCCCAAATATACACCAAAATCGCCTTAGCCTACCCCTTATGCACTCACTTTTAGTGCAAATGTTTGTTATCACCCTAAACCCTTAGTTCAATTATCTGGTTGCTTGCATGAGTTGCTAAGTCGAGTCATATCCTTTGTATATAGTTTTGGGACGATTGGGATTCATGGGAAAAGTTAAAGTTTATGAAATGACGGGAAGGGAACGTTAAATTCAAATTCCCTTTGTTTGCGTAATAATGTACCCCAAGTATTTTGATCTTTTCAATTCGGGTCAAATTAGTGTTAGAGTAATAAAAACTCAAGTGTAGGGATGTGCCTATAAATCCCTATCATTTTGATGTTACCGTAGAGGATGGTAGAGTAAAAGTGTATGAAAAAAAAATAAAATAAAAAATTGAAAAAAAATAGAGTGATTAAAAAAAAATACGGGCTACCATCCTACATCTATCCTTTAAATTTATGTTTGTTTATTTCCGTTACCTAGAGTTTTAGAGTGTCGAGTCTTGGCTTAGCAACGCCATTCTTCGTATGCATTTAACATAGAGATTTTTGACTTGCCACCACCAAAAAGCCCATCCCACCAAACCCTTGTTTCCCTACCGTAAGCCTAACATTACAACCCTTTAAAAGACCTCTTTGATAGTCTTTCCTAGGTGCTTACGCCAAAGCGATGGAGGTTTGATCTATTCTCAAGCCTATGGTAATCTATGTACTAGGACTGGTTAATGAGTGTTTATCTTCCATTTCCTATTTGTTATATTTCATATATACACCCGAGAGAGATGTGAGTATCCAAACACCCCATGTGAGGTGCTAGTATGTAATTTCCGTGCTTGTTATGACTTTTGCGGGGCTTATATGTGTTGTGGACCGTTTTGAATCAATGCTTCATGACCCCTAACTTATAAATTAATTGGCTAAAAGCACATTTGCTTGAGGACAAGCAAATAACAAGTGTAGGGATATTTGATAAGGTTTTAAAAGGTACCATTTTGAGGGGTCGTTTTAACCCTTATTTGATCACTTTTGTATCCGTTATTGCTTAATATCGTTCCTTTTCACTTTTTAGGTCTCTTGAAGGCAAAATGCTGGAATGGCACTAATTTGGACGAAAAGGCGCGAATATACGAAGAAAATGGCCAAAGTCAGAATCGAGACACTCAAAGCTGCTGAAAACAGAAGGCGACGGCGTCACTGCTTAACTGCGACGCCGTCGGAGGAATTTGTGACGGCTCAGAAGAGAAAATGGCTTGTTTTGGAGGACGGCGTCAGGCTTTAAAGGAGTAGACCGTCGCAACTCAGACGGCCTAGATGCGACCCAGACGGTGTCGGAAGCTGAAGAGGACGGCGTCACGAACATAAGGTGACGCCGTCGCAAGGTTAACGTGGCCAAGACAAAACCCTAATGACGGCGACACGACGGCGTCACAAAACATAAGGTGACGCCGTCGCATATGTAATCTTATATATAGAATCCGAATTTTTCAGTTTTAGAGAGAGTCTTTTGGAGTAAAAACCTAAAACCGAACCAAGGGTGTCTTGTACAGTATTTTAGGGTTCTAAACCCTATTTTACATCAAGATAAGTATTTACTTCATTAATTCAATTATGTCTTTGATTATTTGTGTGTATGCTTGCATGTTCTCCATGTCCGGCTAATTTATTTGTGTGTTTGCTTAGGAATATGAAACTTAATTATTGAATATTGATTGGTTGTTTCTTATCTTAGTTGATTAATGATCTAGTAATGCGATAGGTCATTCGTTGTGTACTTAATGCTTGATTCATCTTTGTGAACCTTAGAATATAATTACTTGAGTAGTTGTAGGCTAAACCATCCAAAGAGTGCCTTAGAGTAAGAGTTTATCATCCCTAGTGGGTTTGTAGACGAGACCCTTTGGTAAGTTCTAAGAGTTAGGGAGAAACGCATACCCTACAACTTTAGACACACAACGCAACTAAGAATAAGGACGTGACAACTCAACCATCAATAGGAGATAATTAAGGAGTAGTAAAACCTAAGTAAACACATCTTTAAACTATCATACGAGCACACATTAATTAGACATAGACTCCCACCACCTTAGTTTAGATAATTAGATAATAGTAGAGTAATCGGTAGAAATACCAAAACCCCCCAAATCCAATACCCGAGATTCGTACCTTTCAATTTCATAAAATATAAAAATACAAAAATAATCTTCCTCAACCTCAACCTTAGCGTAGTAACTTCTCACTAGCATTCCTATTCCCCTAGAGAACGATATCAATACCCGTGGCTTACCCTAATTACTACACTACAACGATTAGGTTCACTGCCTAGGGTGTTATAAAACTTGCTCGAAGAAAAGGAATTTTCCTTGACCCCGAACGACGCGTGTAGCGTTATCACTCATCTAGTTTTTTTGACAGATCTTTGAGTTTTAAAGAAAATCATACCATGACATAACATTAAATCTTTAGATCACCACATTTTAACGTACAAGCGGACTCTTTTGAAGATATATTGTTTGAAAATACTTTAAATTAAATCACTCTCCCCCTCAATCGATGACCGAAGTCATTGATTGAGTGACTTAAGTTTTGATAAAATAAAGTCCGGTGATTTTCAAAATTAAGTCCAATTTATTTTCAAAACCAATATTTTTCCATTTTCAAAAACAATTTATTCAAAGTTTTAGCAAAATGGTATCATTCACTACTTGTCCTGCACAAAGATACGTTAGATGGTTGAGAAGCTTATGTTGTTGCTGTAGGGCTTGGAAGAAAAACCGTCTGCAGATGCAGTGAGACTTCTTATGTTGCATTTTAATGCCAACTGAGGTCAAATTAAGCTCCGTTTCTTCATTCACATATTGAAGAAAACCGTCTGCTGATGCAGTGAGACCTCTTACATTGCATTTTTCCATGCCAACTCTACATAGAAGTCCAATTAAGCTCCGTTTCTTCATTTGTCAACCCAAGATATATTTACCCTTTCCTTTCGGCATCCAATCATCTTCAATTGTGGGATCCGGATCGGGAACATTCTTATATCCATGATATCTGCATACGTTAGTGAACACATATACAGATATATGGTGGTCGACATCACCCAAACAGCAATCGACTAATCAAAGTCAATACAACATATCAATCAGATCATAAAAGGCATGGGAATAATGTGTTCCTCAAACTCTAATCATCTAATCCTAACAATCTTATCCTAGGCACCTAGTCCTTCTGTTGTTCCCCGTTAACTATTGTTAAAAACAGTTTAAGTTTATAAAACAAGTTAATAGTGAACTATGACTGAAATTAACATAAGGAAAACACACTAAGTAATTTTCAACATCATATTCTTATTAGAAATAAATCAACAAAGAATACGTTACCCAAGTACTTGCGGAATAGTACTTGGGATTGAAATGACAAAGTTGGGTGACTCCTCTCTAAGCTCAGGCTAAGTCTGAGCACAACTCTTAGAGCTCACTGAGCTATCTCAGGAACTAAGTTGTATTTGGAGGAGTGAAAAGATGGCTTGCGTGTATGTGTGTTTTTACAATTCACAAGCTTAATCTTTTCACTCCATCTCTTATGCTATTTATACATGTATGAGTTTTAACTCTTCCTAAGTGACAAATCTGACATCATACGAGAAGACAAAATCTGATGTATTTTGTCTCTGGTTACAAAGACTATTCTAAGTAAAGGACAAGGCTGCTTTCCATATTTCAGTGATGACACTGAGCTTGTAAGTTAGCCATTCAGGGAAAGTTGACTTATGTTGATAAGGACTTCTTTATTCGATTCAAACTTCTCGCCTTGTCTCGCTCTTTCTTCATCTTTTATCCTTCAGTCTTCTTCTTCAGTTTATCTTCAGTGTAAGAAGTTGGAGAGGAGTATAGGGATTCAGTGAGTTATTGTCATCACTCACTGAATCCATCATCTTCTTCTTGACTCAGTCTTCACCCTTTAAGTTCCGCTTTACTGAGTGGAGAGACTTCTTCATTGCCTCGTACTGAGTATCCTAAAGATGACTCACTTTGGCTATGCACTCAGCGACCTGATTGTGTTTAACGGATGAGTACTTGGGCTATTTTCTATTCAAATCCTAGATTAAGGGGTTTGGGTATTTTCTGAACCCAACAGTCTCCCCCTATTTGGATATACAAATAGCCTAAGTGGTTGATCATTGTAAGTGAGCAAATGGCTTCTTCTTACACTGAATGTACTAATGAATACAATAATGAACACTGAGTAAATGAATAAAACATACATCGTTTATTGACCAGATTACATAGTTCCTATCACTAGTACAAAAGAAAAAACAAAATGATGTCAGTCCAGATGGATACCCAATGCTTCAAGCTTGACCTTTTTGGTGATGAGTGTTTCTCTGTCAGGATGGTCTCTTATCTTGGCATTTAGGTCTTTGCAGAACCTGATATTTCTTTGGGGATTGGATCTAAGAGGCCACCTGGAATATAGCGATCATTGCACTACACCACTGATCAATATCACTCCATCTTTGAAATGCTGGGTTTCCATAGACATCAATGTGAAATAGCCCTCTTTCAAGCTCTTCAATCACTAGACAATTCACAAATTTAACCCCTTCAGGTAGCTCCCTATTACACTCCAGTCCATGCACTTTAATCTCAGGTTGGAACTCAACTCTCTTCCTTTTGCCAGTGGAAGTTTGTGGTTAAGATCCTTGAGGTGCATCAAGGCAGTGAATTCTAGTTGGGCTGGTGCATCCCTCACCTTTCATATCTTTTCTGAGCATCTTCATCAGCTCCTTGACCACCTTATTTTGCTTCTTACCAATGATCGGACCAAGTTCATCAAGTTCAGTGATCCCAAAGTCACTGAATTTTAAGGGATCATGAACCTCAAAGTGTCTTTTGTCATCCCCTCTGTAAACATTCATAGCCAATGGTTTGGTGTTTGGAATAATCTTGACATGATTTTTAGAAGCCTTCGGTTGCTCATTGTCCAGTTGTATTCCTCAATTCTGCTTTTCCTGAGAGCTTCAGTTTTCTTTCTCTTTTCTTCATAATGCTTTCTCATTGCAGCCATTTGAGCAGCCTGAGCATCCTTGAACTTTTGTCTGCGACCCTTTGGGAGCTTGCTTGCATCTAATCCCATATTCTCAGCTTCTTCAGTGACTACTTTTGCCAGTGCTTCTCTGTTCTTTTCTCTTCCTCAGCTAGTTTCAATCTTCTTTCTTCTTTAGCAAGATGTTTACTCACCTTGTTGAGGTGTGGCAGGTATTGAGTGTCGCCGATTTTATAGGGATCTTCGGGCTCAGCAATCATCATTATGCCTTTGCCTTTGTCCTGGCCTGAAGAAGATGATGCAACCAAGGGTCGTGTTGTTGTGATAACTACCAGTGTTGTTGATGATGATGTTGGTGGGATGGATGAGATGGGAGTTGCTTTGACTGGTGGTGATGTTGATGTGGGAGCTACAGAGACTGATGATGTTTGCTCCCCTCGTGTGAAGAGGAGTTTCTTCAGCAATATTCTCCCCCTCAACTGTTGTCGTAGCGTCAGTGAAGGCAAGAGTTGGTGTTGATCTGAGGGCGGAGTGCTTGACCCTTGAAGGCTTGATAAATTTCAGTGATCATTGCCTTCATGTCTGAGGTGTCAGTTTGAATACCAGTGACTTTTGCTTCCAAATTAGCTTGTGAAACTTCAAGAGCTGTCATTCTGGGCCCAAGATTCCAGGCCGAGATGAGGATGCCGAGCCAATGTAGCCACCTGCGTATTCAAAGAGTCCATTGTAGCTTGTAGAGACTGGACTGAGGATGGAAGACCCTGAACATTTGTAGACTTGACCATATTGAGCAGTTCAGTGAGGTTGGAGGATTGTTTCAGGTACGCCTCAGTAGCTTCCAAGACTTTAGAGTTGGTTGGTGGGTCTTCTTTGACAAACTCCCTGATTTCATCTATCGTGGTACCTACACCTCTGAAGATGCCGAGGAATTTAGCCATGTTTTCATCCAGTCGGTGAATGTTGTCATACATCAGATCTCTGTGCGCATGAACATTTTCATGAAGCCCTGTATACGCCTTAAGATCGCGTAGCTTGCAGCAGCCTCGATATGTTGTTCCCACAATGTTTTAGTCACCCCGAGTATAGCTTCCTTGAAGCCCTGGTGATCCACTGAGCCAACTGCCTTTCAGTGAGGGGAAGTACATTGTCAAACTCTTTGAATTCATTAGAGCTTGAGGATTCAGAGGTATGATCATGTTGGAATGGGGATTCAGTAAGCTCCTTTGGATCAGGCTGAGGTTCTTGTTCACTTGAACCTCGCGTCCATTTCTTCTCCAGTGATAAGATTTCATCATCAGTCTCGCGAGCTCATCTTGAGAATAATATCCCAGTGACATCAACAATTGTGAGCAAGGGGTTGGTTATGGGTTCCATATCAGCGGGTGGTTTATATCCCTCTGAGTCTTTGTCCCCTGTTGACCCCTCGGACACTGGTGGGCGCTTCCCGGTGCCTTCACTGGAGTCAGGATTGGTTGTGGGTTCCATATCGGCGGGTTGTTCCTTTCCCTCCGAGTCTTTGTCCCCCAGTGACCCTGAGACACGGTGGGCGTTTCCCAGTGCCTTTAGCGAGTCGTGATAGTTGTATCCCTATCAGCGGGTTGTTTGAGTCCCTCTGAGTCTTTGGGATCGATCAGGGTGCTCTCAGACAAAGGCTGTGATGTGCTAATGTCATCCTTGGACTTTGTGGAAGGCGCTCCCCTACCAGCGGGTTGTATGTTTCCCTCTGGATCTTGGGGAGTAGTAGGTGTGACCAAGGGCACTGACTGTGATGTATCAGTGTCCTTCGTTGTCATTGGGGTGATTGTTGCCCGGTCAGGGTGTCTTTATGGTCACGGGATTTTTGTGCCTCTTAGGCTGTGCTCCTGAAGCCTCAGGGCCCTGAGACTTTGGTATGGTCTTAGTCCCATTCTGAGACTTCCCCTTTTCTTTTGGGAGCAGGGTTTGGAGACACTGATCCACTTAGATTGTTTACAGCAATCATGTGGGCCGTCAATTCAATGGGAGTGACGAGGGATGGGTTCTTTTGAAAATTTGAAGGGCTCAGGATGCCAGGTAAATTTCCAAATTTTTCATTCTGAGTATAATTTGAACCCAGTAACGATTGCAGAGCACAAGAGACAAACCTAGGATACAAAACGTATTTCGTCCTAGTTTTGCTCTGTAGCTTCGTTACGAGATCACTATAAATGATCTCCCCTATGTCGAGAGTGACCCCATTCATCAAGCAGTATGCCATCATCAACTGAATAGAGTTAACTTGTTCAGTGGATGAGTGGTTCCCGCCGAGGACCTGAATCACAAAAGTGAAGAGGATCCTCCAAGCCACGGGGAACGAGCTTTTAGTGACTGGGGTCTTGTCCAAAAAAGTTGGATCTAAAACGATTTGTTTTAACCCATCCTTCACTGTGGAGGGTTCAGGATGGGCGACATAAACACCTTTGTTATAATCTAACCCTGTTGTAGTGCAAAACGTTTTGAAATCCAGGGTGTATTGTTTCCCCCCATTAAGACTGAACTTGATGAGATACTCCCTGAGAGGTCTAAGGTTATTCTCATCAGTAGAAGGTGTCGGGTCAAAGGCTCTAGCTGTAGCCCAAAACTCCCTGAGGTAGTTTGGGTACAACACTGAGGAACATTTTACAAAGGCGTTTTGAGTGGGCGGTTGAATAAAAATTTTATAATGTCTTTATAGGTTGGGACATTTTCAGGATATTCAAAATTTCCTATGACATTATTTGTTTTAAATTCTACATTAGTAAGATCCCTACGAGAAGCAACTGAGAGATGGTGTTCTAGCCATTTCCATTAACAAAGATTTAAGGATTAAAAAATGTTTTGACTAGAACAATCAAAGTAATTAGATCTCTTCAAGTTTGTGATGAAAAACTTTTGTAAATGTTTACAAGAAAGGTTTTTCCAAAAGGGGTTTTGAAGATTTGAGAACACAAATGTTTTTTTTTGAAATGATTTTGACAGAGTTTTGTTGCAGAAAAGATTTGTGTGTGTTAGTTTGTGTTTGAAGAGGGTATTTATAGAGTGATAAGAGGGGTGTTTTGTGCACAAATGAGAATATTTAGAGTTGGTTTTGAAAGGCGTTTGAATTTCCACATTTAATGCTACCACTCCATTACCCGCAGCAAAATCCCGTTTTTTCAAGGGAACATTGCATTGCACATGCACTTTTGCAGAGATAAAATATCAACTTGATATTTTTGTGAGAGGCATTAAATGCCAAGTGGGATGACAGTAAGACAAAGAGACATATATTCCTTTATTAAATTGGCATAGTTACCAACCTAGGACATTAAAGTAACTGATACTTGGATCATTTAGTTACTTATTTAATGTTCTTTGTCAAGTGTCAGGACCCTGAAAGAGTCTTACTCATTCAGTGAGAGGTTTATTTTGGGTGTTCAGGGAGGATGAACCATTTAGGAGAACTTACTGAGATTGGTTTTCAGATACTTGACTTTCAATGTCAAGCATTCCCAATTCAGCTTTCAGTCTCCTGAAGGTGGGTTCATCCAAGGGTTTGGTGAAGATATCAGCCAGTTGATATTCAGTAGGGATGAAATGAAGCTCTATGTCTCCTTTCATTATGTGATCCCTGATGAAGTGATATCTGATATCAATGTGTTTGGTTCTTTGGTGGAGGACAGGGTTGTTGGAGATTGCAATTGCACTTGTGTTATCCCAGAAGATGGGTACCATTTTGTAATGGATGTTGTAGTCACTGAGTTGACTTTTCATCCATAGTACATTGGCACAACATCCTGCAGGAGCTACATATTCAGCCGGTGAGGACATGCGATTGTTGCTTCTTTGCACTCCAACAGACCAGTTTCCCTCCAAGGAATTGACAGGACCCGAGGTACTTTTTCGTCCATGTTGCATGGCCAACATAATCAGAATCAGAGTAACCCTTGAGATCAAACCTTGAGCATTTTGGATAGTAGAGTCCAAGGCTTGGGGTTCCCTTCAGTACGAGTATTCTCTTAGCTGCAGTGAGGTGAGATTCTTTGGGATTGGACTGATATCTTGCTATTAAACAGACTGAAAATTGTATGTCTGGTCTAGTAGCGGTTAGATACATCAGTGATCCAACAATCCCTCTGAAATGAGTTTGATTGATTGATTTGCCAGTGAGATCAGGTCCAAGGTTGTTAGGTGGGACCATTGGTGTCTTCACTAAGGCACAGTCAGATATCTCATATTTCTTCAAGAGATTTCTGGTGTATTTCTCTTGACTGATGGATATTCCTTTATCAGTTTGCCTGATTTGTAGTCCAAGAAAGTATGTAAGTTCCCCCATCATGCTCATTTCAAACTTCTTTGTCATTAGTTTTCAAATTGTTTGCAAAGTTTGTAGTTTGTTGAGCCAAAGATGATATCATCAACATACACTTGGACTAGTATCACATCCTGTTGGGTTCTATAGACAAACAGTGTGTTGTCTATCTTTCCTCTGACAAACTTGTTTTGTATCAGGAAGGCTGAGAGAGTTTCATACCATGCCCTGGGAGCTTGTTTAAGTCCATAAAGAGCTTTGTCAAGCTTGAGACATAATCGGGAATTCACTACTCTCAAAGCCTGGAGGTTGCTGAACATACACATCTTCCTTGAGATCACCATTTAAGAATGCACTTTTAACATCCATTTGGTAGACCCTAAAGTTCATGTATGTTGCATATGCAAGGAAGATCCTGATGGCTTCCATTCTTGCAACAGGAGCAAATGTCTCATCATAGTCAATGCCTTCTTGTTGACTGTAACCTTTGGCTACCAGTCTGGCTTTGTTTTTAATGACATTGCCATTTTCATCAGTTTTGTTTCTGAAAACCCACTTCATTCCTATGACTACTACATCTTGAGGACATTTGATCAAGGTCATGACCTTGTTTTTGTCAAACTGTTGCAGTTCTTCTTGCATAGCCTGAACCCAACTTGGGTGTTTTAGAGCTTCAGTGACACTTTTGGGTTCTATTTCTGATAGATAATCAGCATATAGACATTCATTGGCTGAAGCTGCAGTTAGACTAGCAGCCATGCTTCTAGTGAGCATGCCCTCAGTGGGTTCACTAATGATGTTTACAAGCTCAATATCCTGAGATCTTGTCCACTTACTTTGTGGTCTAGGATATGAGTTTGATGAAGTCACGGAGGTTCGGAGAGAGACTGGTTCAGGAGCAACAGATTCATTTTGAGCATCTGTTATGATGTCCTGTTCTGGTTGGGTTTCATGAATCACAGGATCCTGAACAGTTGGTTCAGTGTTACCTATCCTGCTGGACCTGATAGATTATCAATGAATTCACTGATTATTGGTTGGGGTAGGTTGTGAGGTAAGACATAATATGAGATATCAGCATCAGCTTGATATGAGGAATTGAATTCAGTGGTGAACTCATCAGGAGGATATCTTGATGAGTCATCAATTCCTATTTCCTCCATTGAGATGTTGGTGAACCTGATGCTTTCAGCACTTTCATCAAAGGTGACATGAAAGGTTTCCTCAACTTGTTGTCTCCTTGTGTTAAAACCCTGAAGGCTTTGGAGATCAGTGAGTAGCCTAAGAAGTATCCATCATCAGCTTTTGCATCAAACTTGCCTAGATGATCCTTGTGGTTATGGATGAACACAGGACATCCAAATACATGAAAATAGGCTGATGTCGGAAGTCTACCTTTGAGGATCTCATATGGGGTTTTATTATGTCTTTTGACAATGATTGACCTGTTTTGAGTGTAACAGGCAGTTTTGACTGCTTCAGTCCAGAAATGTTTTGAGAGGGCTGAGCCATTTAACATGGTTCTTGCAGCCTCAATGAGAGTTCTATTTTTCCTTTCAGCAACCGCATTTTGTTCAGGGGTATCAGGAGATGAGAAATTTTGAGAAATTCCTTTTTCATCACAAAAACTCTCAAGCTCTTGATTTCTGAACTTAGTACCATTGTCAGTTCTGATTTGTTTGACAGTAATGTCATTCTGATTTTCAATCTTTCTGATGAATGACATTATTGTATCAGCTGCCTGACTCTTTTTGGAGAGAAAGTATACCCAAGTGTATCTTGAGAATTCATCAACAATAACAAGTGTATACTTCTCATACTGGATTGATCTGGGATTGGCGGTCCAAAGAGATCCATATGCGAGGAGGTGAAGGCGACTTTTGATTGAGAAATTTTGTTTGGTTTTGAAAGATGCTCTGTGGTGTTTACCTTTTTCACAGGCAGAGCATGGTTTGTCTTTTGCAAAACCAGTGATGGTAAGCCAAGGACCTTGTTTTGTTTTGCCAAGTTGTTGAGGTTTTTGAAGTTTAAGTGTGAGAGTCTCTTATGCCACAGCCAATTGATAGTTTCAGTGGCTTTAGCAAAGAGACACGTTCCATCTTGGGAGAGTGTTGACATGTCAAGTACATAAACATCATCTCTCCTAGGAGCTATCAACACAACTTCCTTGTTGGCATTGAAAATGGTACCTTGTTTATCATTGAATTGTACAATGTATTTAGCATCACATAGTTGACTGACACCGATGAGATTGTATTTGAGACCATTGACATAGGCTATTCTAGAGAAAACTATTCCATTACAGTTCTTGAACCATAACCTTCAGTGGGACATGATGAGTTATCACCAACTACTACCTTGGGCCCTGGTTCCTTTACATACTTGTGCAGATATTCCTTCACACCAGTCATGCTTCTTGAGCATCCACTGTCTAGATGCCAAATAGGCTCCCTGGCATGTCTCTGCACAAGTAGTAAACTGAATTAGTTTCTCTTGGTGACCCACTTACTGGTGGGCTTGGGTCTTAAGGTCTCTCTGAAATTTGCAATCGACTCATGGTCAGTGGTTGTGTGCACAGTGCTACCACAGGTTTTGCATTTAGAGGCTGAGGATGACTCAGTGACTCTAGGTTGTTTGGAATTTCTCCTTGCTTGAATGACACTGTCATGTTGGGATGTCTCATGAGCTGGATTACCGCATATATCACAGCATGTATTCATGAGACAATCATCCTGATGATGATCATTAAACCCATAGTGAGGGCACAGAGGAAAAGGTTTTGCTCTATTCTTTGGAGCAGCTTTGGAGGATGAAGCATACTTATGACCAAATTTTGTATAGTTTGCTTGACCGACATCTGAAGATGATCTGCTGTCCTGTGATCATCCTTTTTGCAGATCATGCAGAAAAGGATTCATGTAGTTGTCAGTGGTATGGCTAGTGTAATGACACAGCTCACATTTTTGTTTGTTTTTGGAGGTTGGCTTAGACTTTGAGGAACTGGAGGAAGCTGACTTTGTCTCCTTGATTGGTTCAGGGACCTTTTCAATGGATTCCATTTTTCAGTAAGCTTCCTCACAAGTTCATCGGTTCTTGAATTTGGTCAACTTGGGGACAGAGGATGTTGAAGTCTCAGTAGGAGTGGACTCTTGTTGAGTTTGTTTTGCTTGTCTTTGTAGGATGGTTCTACCAAGTACAGACCTTTCTTTTGGAGAGTGAGGGTTGAATTGTAGTGAAGTAAGCTCAGAGCTAGGTGCAGCACCCTGAAGAGGTTTAAGTGGTGGAAGCGGTGCTTGAGATTCTGCTTCAGACTCACAGATGTGTTCAGTACTACTGGGCACATCAGGGAATCCAAGCATGCTCTTTAGAGCTTGACTTTCAGGCTCTAGAATCCTTCCCGAATCGAAATTTGGAAGCTTACTCTCAGGATTAACCCGTTCAATCCAATCACTGGAATTGGGATCAGCTAACATAATTGTGATCATGCCACCAACACAAAGGCTTAGGAGACGGTCTTTGTTGAGAGGTCGGGGAGATGATCTTCACCTATGACTCTCTTCTTGCTACTGGGGGCACCCACAGTATCAAAGACCACTGGGATTCTTAGCAGTCCAACTATTAAGAATATCATTTGCCTTTTTAAGTTCATCTTGAAGATCCTGATTTCTTTTAACTAGTTCAGTTTTTTGAATTTTCAAAGTGACACCTCAAGCTTTGCTTGTTTTAACATAAGCAGTTCATCTCTACACTTATTCAATTCAAAACTTAACTTGTTGTACTTAGAAAAAAGATTCAGTCTTTGCTCTTCTACAAACTTAAGGTCTACAATTAGGTAATTCATGTAAGACGCCAATCGAGTCATCATCCATAGAAAGTAAAATGTTTACCTTCTTCATTGTGATGTTGACCCATTCTCCATTCTGGCATGATTTTTCCCAACAGCTAGCTTGTCCTCTTCGAGAGGGCCATCGCTGTGACATGCACCATTTCATCATCTGATGATACGGCTCTTCATCCGGTCGAAGGTCTCAAACAACAAGGCCTTTGTTTTTACCCGCAGATTGAACACTTTTTGTTGTTTTGAGGGATGGCCTCGAGCAATGCAAGCTTAGCTTTAGCTTTCTTATACTTGGCTTCATAATCAATGGTTTTGTTATTATCAGATTTATTTTGAAAAATTTGATGAGACTGATACATTTTTGGTTGAAATTTGCTGAAGCCTGAGGACTGATTTGAACCTGATGGTTTATAAGAGGGTTCTGAAATTGTTTTAGAAAAAGTCTTTTGCAAAATGACCCTTTTGTGACACTTATAGCATTCAGTGTCTTCAGTTGCTTTAGCAGTTGAAAAACCTTTGTTTCTTTTATAAACCTTCGAGAGTTAGCAAGGAGTGCCCTTTCCTGAAATTCAGCATTCAGGTCATTTAGGTACTCCTCACTTGATCTCTCATCAGGCTCATCATCCGAGTTTTCTTGGAAATCTTGAACCACATTGTTAGAAAAGAAAGCAGTTGATATTGGTGATGAGGTGGTGGTCAGGGACTTCTTGACTTCCCGAGACTTCTTTAAGTCAGGGTATCGTCTGTTGATGAGGTTTTCCTCATAGACAAATTTCCCATAAATTGAAGCTCAAGATTTTGGATATGATTAGCATTCCTGAGTCCCTGAGAGAAATTTAACCACTTTCGAGGGAGACTGTTGACAAAACCAACATTGATTTCATGTTTGGATAACTTAACACCATCATTTGATAGTTCATTTAAAAGAGTTTTGTACCGTGTAAGTTTGAGAGAGAGTTTCTGAGTCCTTAGCCCTGAAGGTGTTATACTTAAGTTTCAGGTCCATTATCCTGTTTTCCTTGGTATCAGATGGTCCTTCATGACTATGAACTAGGTCATCACAGGTTTGCTTAGCTTGTACTACAGACTTATACAGACTCCATAATATCGTCAGGAAGACAAGATATTATGATACTTTTGAGTCTTTGGTCCTGGTTGACCACTCTCCTTTCATCCTGGGTCCACTGAGCTTCAGGTTTTGGGCAACCCTTCGAGTCTTTGGAACAAATGGACCTTCATTTATACACTTGATATAATAAGGTTCCATCCCAATCAAATAGCAAAGCATTCGCTTTTTCCATTTGTTGAATTTGCCAACTTCAAGTCTAGGGGCAACAACTGAATAAGCTCCACCCTTTTTATCGACTAGTTGGGGTACATCAATTTTAGCCATTTAGGATCCTAATTTAAAAACTTTTAGAGCGGCCTAAAAACGAGTTTTATAATTAGCCTGTCTCTGATACCACTTGTTGTTCCCCGTTCACTATTGTTAAAACAGTTTAAGTTTATAAAACAAGTTAATAGTGAACTATGACTGAAATTAACATAAGGAAAACACACTAAGTAATTTTCAACATCATATTCTTATTAGAAATAAATCAACAAAGAATACGTTACCCAAGTACTTGCGGAATAGTACTTGGGATTGAAATGACAAAGTTGGGTGACTCCTCTCTAAGCTCAGGCTAAGTCTGAGCACCACTCTTAGAGCTCACTTGAGCTATCTCAGAACTAAGTTGTATTTGGAGGAGTGAAAAGATGGCTTGCGTGTATGTGTGTTTTACAATTCACAAGCTTAATCTTTTCACTCCATCTCTTATGCTATTTATACATGTATGAGTTTTAACTCTTTCCTAAGTGACAAATTGACATCATACAGAAGACAAAATACTGATGTATTTTGTCTCATTTAAAGACTATTCTAAGTAAAGGACAAGGTCGCTTTCCATATTTCGATGATGACGAGCTTGTAAGTTAGCCATTCAGGGAAAGTTGACTTATGTTGATAAGGACTTCTTTATCCGATTCAAACTTCTCCCGCCTTGTCCCGCTCTTTCTTCAGTCTGTTTATCCTTCAGTCTTCTTCTTCAGTTTGTCTTCAGTGTAAGAAGTTGGAGAGGAGTCTTAGGGATTCAGTGAGTTATTGTCATCACTCACTGAATCCATCATCTTCTTCTTGACTCAGTCTTCACCCTTTAAGTTCCGCCTTACTGAGTGGAGAGACTTCTTCATTGCCTCGTACTGAGTATCCTAAAGATGACTCACTGAGCGGCTATGCACTCAGTGACCTGATTGTGTTTAACGGATGAGTACTTGGGCTATTTTCTATTCAAATCCTAGATTAAGGGGTTTGGGTATTTTCTGAACCCAACACCTTCAACGTAGGTTAACATCATTTTTAATTAAGCATATTAGGATAATTAAGAAAACCCGTTAGATGATGTAAATTTGAAAAACATTCTCCCCCTCAATCAATGACTCTTACTGAAAAGTTTAAAAGCGCTGAAGTCATTGATTGATTTTTCAATTTTTATAAAAACTCTGATACTGATTGATTTTCAAACAACTCATTTTCCACCAATTTTTGAAAACAACAAATATTTTTCTGAAGAATTTTAAATGGAAAAACATTTGTGTAGGAACAGCAGTCCTTCGACATACTTTTCTCAAATTTGTTTTTAGGATAAGTGCACGAAATATATGAAAAATTTGCTTAGCGCAGCACTTTCCTTCCTTGAAGAGCGGGTTGCTATTGGAAATAATAGCAAGCCATATTTTAAGCACGGGTTACAGTCTGAGATAACTGTAAGCCATAATTTTAGACATGTTTAGGAAAAAGAATATTTACACCTCCTACTCGAACTTCATCTATGGTCCCGTGCCATTATTGAATGACATTTTTAAGACCGCAGATGTTATCGATACCAGAAGACATGTCATGAGAAAACATAATTTTGGTAATTTTAAAATTTTCTGATTTTTATGGGTTTTTGAAGATTTTATATTTTTCTATTTGGTTTTGCTGGTTTTATATTTTTGTATTTGGTTTTTGATAAATATTTACAAAGATAGAATAGATGATATAGTTTAAGAAGATGATGATACGAGTACCGAGATAAGGATATCAAGCAGCCCCGTTGTAGAAGATAGAAGTCATCATCCCTAAAACTTTCACCACCAAAGCTTCCGAGGCTCTTGCATTGAAGAAAGAAATTTAACCATCTGAAAGTGAGACTTTGGCACCTTCCCCCCAAACCGAAAATCCTTTAGCTGAGCAGATTCAAAGCTTTCTTACAAGCTTCCCTTAGCCAGGTGCACAAAGAAGCACACCATTATCATCGAACTTGCTGCTCCTTTTAAGAATAATCACCGTGATTCTTCGTTCGAGGTTATATCATCAACAAGAACAGCAACGTATCATCCCACTCATAAATAATCTTCTCACATTTCTTTTCCACTGATGCCTGAAGCGATCCATTCCAAAAGGTGTCGAGAGAACAATTCCCCCAAGTAGATGAATTGATGCAGTCAGTCTCTTTGTGTAATGCTCAAGAACTCTCCCGAATACACATCATGAGGGTAATGAAAAACACCTCCCCAATGTTCACATCTTTCGTCCCTGATGATCATGTATGAAGCTCAAGAACCCGAAGTACACCAATATCCAAGAACTCTCCCGAATACACATCATGAGGGTAATGAAAAACACCTCCCTAATGTTCACATCTTTCTTCCCTGATGATCGTGTATGAAGCTCAAGAATCCGAAGTACACACATTCCCAACGAGAGAATAACTGATAACACCTCCCTCATGTTACACATTTATCTCCCCTAAATATGTCATACCTGTGTACCCCTTTTATCTTCAGAAACTTTCTCTTCCATCACTTCCCCCACTTAGTTGGAATAAGAACACTAAGCGCCATGAGTCAAACCTTGAGTTTCTCTGCGGTAATGACAATCGTCTTCCCGGGATATCTTCAATCACTTAGAAGTATTAAGTTCATCAATGTTTACTCGCGTTTAGATGCTTGTCTCCTTCCCCCTTGCTGGTTTTGACACTTCAGAATCAACAACATATTATAAGGCCAAATGCTCGAAATCTTTTGAGAAGAATACCATTAGCACAAATATATCTGTGAGAATCAACTTGCTGAAGATCAGTGTGAGCAAGTCTAATTGGGGATTAAATCAGACATTTCACCCTCCCCCAATTAGTGCTCTTCCCTAAACCGACAATTTGTTTGATAAATGCCTAGATTAAGAAGAAGTCTTTAGATAAACAAATGCAACTCGTCTTTAGTCTTCTAACATGTAGCAAAAAATGTAGAACAGACTGTAGACTCGACCTTCTTCAAGATTGTCCATTTGGGGAATAGATAGTTAACATCTTCATCACACCAAAAAGCATCCCAATTAACTTACATCTTGCAAATCCCCTTAACTAAAATCTCTCCCAATCAAACAAGAACAGAAAGATGTTCATCCAGGAAATTAGCAATCAGCCCGCAACGAACACACTAAATGGTAACACCAAACTACCAATCACATCAAACAAGAACATAGAGATTGTTCGGAATCATCATGTTGATGTGTACGTGAAGCATTAACCGGAAACACTTTGTCAATAAACTCATATCAGCTTGTGAAGATGTCAACCAACGGCTCTTAGAAGAAACTCCATGTAACGATGACCCGATAAGAAGAAGCTCGGTTCTTACATGAGTTTAGAGCCGTTTGACCATTTGTTCTCAGAAATCAATCAACCATGCAGTAAATTCATACTTCTTCTCCCCCTCAAGAATTGCATACGGAGATGCCATTCTTGATTAAACAAGTGATTATCTTCAACAATGTAGTCTATTCACACTTCTCCCCCTCAAAATTAGCACAGGATGTCGCCATCGTCATTATAGTTGAGCAAGTGGAATAAGAAAACAATCAACAGTAGCCCGGTTCACTTGATAACTGAAAGCGCGTGGAAAAAGTATGAAGCATGTTGATGAGAATGGTCATAATAAGAAGATTTCTCTTCTTCCGAAGATAATGTGCACTGAAGCGTACACATTTCTTTTCTTTAAGGAACGAGGCTTGAACTGTTGTGTTCAAACGTCATAAGAAGATTTATCTTCTTCAGAAGATAAAGCGCACTGACACGTACACTTTTCTTTTCTTTAGAGAACGAGGCATGAACTGTTGTGTTCATACGTCATAATCTCTCTCTTTTCAGCTCTCTTAGCAAAACATGTAATCAACCCCATTATCATTCAGTAGGCTTTTTGTCATGACAGCTGATGGAGAAAACCCAATATGATTAATTTTACCTCGAAGTAAACTAACCTGAACTCGTGACTTAAACTTGCACATATGTAACAAAGAGCGGTGCTGAGACTTCATCCTCCATTGAATCTCTAAGTACTCTATACTCTTCATCCAACCAACCATCAAGTAATAGACGTACATCACCTCTTGAAAATCCACAATTGAATGTGACACTGAGCACTACAACGTAACTCCTTTAAGTGATAGTTATTTTGTGGTGATAAGAGCCCAATTCCCCCAAGTGGTAAAAAGAAAAGGTAAAAGTCACCCAACAATAACTAGATTTCCAAGTCTTCGTTTTTTATAATAAGCTCAAACAAGGATCATGAAGAATCTTCATCCAACCATCCCCGATACCTTCAGATACTAAGTCCACTCGCCCGTGATAATTCACTTCAACCTCAAATAAATAATACTAAATTAACGCCGTTGTCACATCTTCTGGTTAACAGCTCAAATCTAGCCTTCTTTGACATTTAAATGAACTTTGATAATGGTTTCATCCTGACCATGGTTAGAAGCACAAAACCCCGTAAAACCATTTAATAACCAAACTGCCATGATGAATATCCAAACACACATCCAATTCATGAAGTACACCCTTTTATCTCTTCTTCGAAACAGAAACCGTAGCACCAGCATCAAATAAGATCCTGAAATACGCTTTCCTTTCTCTAGGATGGTTCCATCATAACGGGATTTTACAACTCTATGGTTTAAACCGAGAAATAGTTTCTTTCGCGGGATTTTACAAAAACCAAGAATAAATCGTAAGATAGATCCGGAAATGCACTTTACTATTACCAGGGTGTTTCCATTGTCACGGGATTTTACAAGTCTATGATTTAAACCGAGAAATAGATTCTTTCGCGGGATTTTACAAAATCAAGACAAAACCGTACACAATGTCAGCTTGAATGTGTTATGACAACTTTGGTTTTGGTGAATATCTGTTTTAGGGGAACATGCAGTGGTTCATCATCCAATATCAACAATATCATCAACCATCCAATACACACTTTGGTAAACACATCATTCACGCATTCTGTCGGCGATTGCAGTGACAACATGGAGAAGTAAACCCGATATGCCAAACTTGATCATGAAGTGAACTTTCCCAGATTTGTTACTTAAACTTGTACTAATCCTTGTGAAGAAGAAACGGTGTATCCAATGTACAAAACCTCTTGACATATTCTCAACTTCGTGAGACACCGGAGTGATAGTTACATTGTGGGTAAATCGAGAAAGAATCACAAAAGTAACTAAATAGCCAAGTCTTTATCATACTCTATAAATGCCCAAACAAGTCATCTTCGCGGAAGGGTAGAAAGAAAGAAGACGAAATAAGTAAACGAGCCCGAAAAACCTCACTTCAAATCCAAATAAGAAATACCGTACAACACCCCGTGGTCAAACTTGTTCAAATATCAATTCAAGCCATGACATACTATTTTTTTTCGCGAAGATGTGTGACCCATTGTATCTAACCGCATAACTCATCAAATCTCTTTATCAATTCTCATCGTCATCAAATCTCTTCGACAGAACTCATCGTCAAACCTCATATAATCCAAATCTCATAATCACATAATATCAAATCTCATATCATTAACCAATTTTGAGAAGCCCAACCGCAACTTTGAATCCAATCCATTAAAGCTTTTAAAAAAAACCCATGTCCAAATCTCATAACATTCATGTCATAAAGTGTTGAGGGACACATCTATGCATCATCCAAATATTAGGCCATGACATGCTCTCAAATTCGAATAACGCACACATCCATTAAAACGTCCCTTGTCCAAAATAATCATGTATTTTCATACGTATAATACTTCTAATACATCATACGTATTGTATCATGTCCAGAATTGTTAGAATGTCCAAGTCCAACATATCATACGGAAAAACACAATAACATAACACGTTTTACCAAATTCAGATCGAAGTCCTAAAATACAACAAACAAATCGGCCCATGATCCAAAAATCCAATGCTGGATTGTGAAGCCAAAGCCCAAATCCATCTTATCCAAATCCAACAACCAAATACTGATAAGTGTGATAATCGGTTATATAAAAAGACACTCCCTAAATATTAGGTCATTACCTCATAACCCTAATCACAATACCCTTGTGATGTCCGCCCCCTCCTCCTCGTTCCTCTCTCTCCACAACTCAGATCTAACATCAACTCAAAAAATAACTCATCACATCCCAACTTTAACAAACCCAAATACTCACAAATCACGCCTCCTCCTGCTTTACTTTCACAAAATCATACTCAAACAAACCCTAATATTACTTCTCAATTCAGTCCGCCTCCCTTTTTTTACAGAAGAATAATCATGGTGTCCTTGCCACAGAGATGGCTTGAGGAATCACACTCGAATAGGCCACAAGGATGGCTTCAAGATCTATATGGTCTCGGGTAGGTTGCTTTTTGTTTGTGATTTCATTTGTTCGATTTCTTTTTCTTTTTGAGGTCATGAACGAGTCTAAGAAAAGATATAACATAATTGTTATAGTCTTTCTTGTTGATTCGGATATTGTTGAAGCTTAGTCTTCAAACAAGTTTTGTTATTTCTTTATACGTTTGAAAAAAAATGATGGCTTTGATGATGATAAACTTTTGTGAATGAGTTATTTTGAACAACTAATTGAAGTCACAAGAAGAAATCTGAAATGCCTCTCTTTTTATTCATTCAATTCTATTCATTTGTTTCCATTAGTTTAATTTATTTATGAGATTTGTATGGTTGAATCTGTGATGGTTGTATTGTGATTAAATACAAAGAGATCTATGATTATAAGTTCGAGATAAGTGACCCTCGAGGTCTTGAAAAATCATGTATTCGAACGATATCTGAGATCAATTAACTTAGATGATAGATGAGTCTTAGTATTGTTGTTGAGGTCTTGGTCAATGGTCAACATCTTCTTCATCCTTTCTGTCTTGTCGCATCATCTTTTGACTCAAGTTGCTAGTGTCAATGGTCTTGAGTCAACTCGCTAAGCCAACACGCTAAGCCAACTCGCTAAGCCAAGTCGCTAAGCCAAGTCGCTAAGCCAACTCGCTAAGCCAACTCGCTTCAGTTGTTGACTCAATAGTCAACAACTCGCTACCAAGTACAAGCACAAGTCGACAAGTCGCCATCAAGACTTTTAGCATTTTCCGATGAGTTTTCCGACTACGTTTTCCGATCAGTTTCATAACAAACCCAGAAAGTGCATGAGACTATTTCTTTTGACCCATTTTGACCATAGAAATGTTACCAAATGACCACGAGTATATCACAGAAAACTTGCATAAAAATATTGACACAAGACAGAAGTAGTACATATGCCACAGGACTTTTTGGACCAAAATGGATACATAAAACTGAGATAAACTGTTTTATCAAATACCAAAATGGATATAGACAACTTTTTTAAAAACTGTTAACCCATAAGAATAACAAAGATAGACTTTTTCGACCAAAAAATGATACAAAAACAGTTTTTTTTAAAACAAGATTCGACCCAACATACATCAATAAAACACAATAACCATGGTACGAAACCACACAAATCAACACAACACAATAAACCTGTCTCTGATACCATTTGTAGGATCGATAATATTATTGTGTTGATGATTCGGGTGGTCTTGGATGATGGAAATACATGTTAGCCATATTAGAGAGATAAAGAATGAGAGGGTGTTCTTGGTAGAGACTTGGTTTACACAAAAGAACGGTTAGATTGAATGAGAAGCACCACCCCTTCCAAGGATGGAAGGGGTATTTATAGTTACAGACTCAACGACCTCCTATCGGCCTGTGGATCAGGCATACAATGGGTAAAGACCCGTCCTTCCTCCACGGTGTTGCACTATACTATTCTACGCTACAAACTAACTAATAAACTACTAAATAACGTAACAAACAATATGTCTACGAGCTAACTTATGCTAGATAATATTTGGGGTGACCGACACTTCACTTATGGAATTTCCAATTCCTAACACAAATCCTTTAAATTATAGAGGTGTGGTGATGATAGTGGAGATGTAAAAGAGATAGCTCTAGGAATCAATGGTGATGGTTTAGTGGAGATGATAATGTTTGACCTAGGAGGTATGGTTGTGTTTAGCATAGGTAGTTTTGTGGGTACTATCCTTTTAGGAATATGTTTGATTGGTTGAGAAAGGATCCTTGCATTTGTTGGTTTGACCGGAGATGATTCGGTTGAAGAAAGTTCGTGTACAACACGAGCAATTTTCTTGGGTGGTTATTTGGTGGATAAGTTACTACTTGGAGTTTTCCTCATGATGAGATGATTACAAGAAGTTTGTAAGGGTTTCTTAAGTGCTGAAAATTAGGATGAAGGTGATGACTATGGAAGTCCTAACAATGTGGTTTATAAAGCAAGAGATTTGGCAAGTGCATTCAAGCCTTAAGCCACTAAAATTCATTGGAATGTGATGATTATCATGCACAAGAATCAACTTCAGAGTTTGTACTGATCTAGGAACTCATTTAAGATGAGATTAAGTGTTTGAGTTAGAAAGATGATTTGAAATGATTGTTTTAGCAAGGTTTGACATAATCTGTCATCCGGATCCCACGGTTCCCTCCTCAGAGGGATCCGTCTAGGCTAATCCTAGGGATCCGGCTCTCAGCAGCTATGAAAGAGTAGAAATGATGTTTCTAAGGTCTAAGATCTATATCATCTTGAGTGTTTCAGTCCTCCTAAGTGTCTTAAATGAAGGGGTTCTTAAGTACTTGAAGGTAATGAGTGATGTAGCTAATGATTGCCTTTTATGGAAGGAATTGAAACTTTCATGAGTACCAATGAGTGAACAAGGATGACACAAAAGATGAGAGTGTCAGTTGAAGCTAAATGAACCTAGAGATCAGGTTGTGACTTAGGATAGTGTTTTGAAAAATATCCTAAAAGCTTTGAGATGGGAAAACTAGAATTTGATCAATTTTGAGGTAAGGATGATTATGATCAATTTTGTCATAGTCGAAAGATTTCTAAGGCTAGATGTGAGGGATCATGTGAAAAATGATGTGTGAGCTTGAGAGCGGAAGAGTAATGGATTAAGGTGAAACGATAGATCTACAAGCGTCTTTGAGTGTGATCTAGATGAGTTATGTGGGAGTAGGAAGGATCTACTTAACTTGATAAGGACTTGATTTGCCTTAAGACACTATGTCTAGCTTATTTTGAGGTGTTATAAGGATATGTTTGAAATACAATGCTTGCAATTGCATTCTTTGTTTGCCGGATCCCACGGTTCCCTCCATGTAGGGATCCGTCTAGCACAAACTTTGGGATCCGTCCAACTGCTAAGCAGAACCTTTACTAAAGGTATGCAATGATCTTGACAATGCATTATATTCCAAGGTTAGTTTAAAGGGGTTCTAACACTAAGATATCAAATGTAAGATGTTTTATTTCATGAGAGAAATTGGATAACATTGATAAAGCACGAGTACAAAAGGATTGATCCTATTTGAAAGACTACTAAGTTCCTTGAGCGTTATCGCTAGAAGGATCATCAAATGGTTGATGAGTGTTGGTGGAATCAAGAATGAAGAAAGTCTTCATGAGGGATATGTTTAGCGGTTCCATCATCTTGTTCACAAGTACGTACAACGGACTTTGAAATTGAGGATGAAAATGCATGACATTATGATAGAGGCGCGTCAATAACATTCCATAAGGGATGAGTTTATTCTTGGAGCTTTGAAGATTTACAATTCGCCTTGCAAAGAAATAGGCGAGATTGTATGGTTGTTGTGTTAGCAAACAGTACAACATGTGAGCACAACAAGCGGGAAGGATTTCTCGATTTCCCCTAAGACTCCAAACATTCTCACGTAGAATGAGTGCAAGAGGCTTGTACTCTTCTCGGATGTCCCGTGTGAAGATTATGTTTGGATCGGAGTAATATGGTCGAGGTTTGCGTATAATGCGATTTAAATCTTCCGGGGAGGGTATGCGTGAACAATATGGACTATTTTCTTGATGAAATTGAAGAGAAAATCAAGAGACCAATCTTCGGTGAAGGCATATTGTCCATGATTTGGAATTCGGAGGATGTAAGCAAAATGCCTAAGGGTTAAAGTAAACTTTTGGTTTTTGATATAAAACCAAAGAGATAGAGAGCGATCCTCGTTACGAACGAGTTCAACTTGACGGAAGAATTCCATTATGAACCTTGGACATATCTTTTGGTTGATTTCAAGAAGACATTCTAGTCCAATGGCTCGGAAGGAGGTATTCATACCTTCTTCGAATTGTAGAGAGGTGTCTACAATACGTCCTTCATGGAAGTGACGGTTTTCGAGATTATTGAACCCACGGACATGATTGCCAGGTGTGTTGGGCTCAAGGGAGATGTTCGGAGTATAGACGCTAGTGAGTGAAAAATCAAAATCATATTCATGCGTCATAGTTGAACCTATAGAAATGATGAGTTAATGGAAAGTGATGTTTGTGGTCAACCAATGATTATCTAACGTTTTTACTAGATTTTATTTAACAATAGTTTTTATAACTACAATGACACTTAACTCACTTATGGTTTTGACATTCTAGTGGAATATTGCTTTTAGAAAGAAAGTGGTTTTTATTTTGCATGAAAACTGTTTTCCAGTAGGACGGATCTCACGGTTCCTTTACAAAAGGGATCCGGCTAGTATATCTTCCGGGATCCGTAGATCTGTAGTTACAGAAACAGATTTTATGATGAAAAGAATAGGTTTTTAGATCTCATATTTTTATATCAAGATATGTGTTTTAGCCTACATTTTCTTTTAACATGCATACATGACTTCTATTGTATCATGAGAGAAAGAAATAAAACAAAGAGAAATGATAAACACATTATGATAATAATAACCTAGATAAACTAGACTATTAGTAATATTTCATTTCAATGCTAAAAATGATACAAAGGATTGGGTATATAACCCCAATGTAGATTAACAACACAAAGTATATGTCTCCGTATGTGAACTTCATCATAGGGAACACAAGTGCGATGAGTGTTAAGGCGATGAGCACGAGGGCGATGTAAACCATGTTGAAGACGATCCTTCTTGGTTTTGGTTGAGATGGAATGGAGAGGAAGATGAAGTTTTGAATGAGAGGAATTTTTGAAATTGGAAGATTTGAAAAAGTGAGGATTTGATGGAGTGGATGACGGTGGGTTTATTTATGGGGAAGGAGAAATTTTTGAGATTTGTGTTTTGTTTTATAATTAGAAAGATATGATTTTTGGATTAAGTGAGACAAAACACAAGTTTTATAAACCATGATTTTTAGACGAAAGAGTGACACGTATGTGAGAAAAAGCTTCCTAATGAAGCTACATGTAAAACATGTGTATACACGAAATCTACTCAAATAAATACCTAAGTAGTCACACTTATTTATTAAACTAATATCATTTAGAGATAAGTGGAAAGTCATACCTCAAATGCACTTAGGAATGTCTTTACAAATGACACAGCAAATGTCAGAAGACAATTCCAGCTCCTTTATGCTTAAGATACCTTCTTGGGGAAGGTAATCTTTATTATCAAGCAAATCCTATGGCTTGATAGATGTGAGCTTTGACTAATCAACATGACAAAGAGGATTAGTGCAATTAAATGAAAAAATGAATAAGACAAATGTTGTTATCAAATCAACATCCAAACAAATAGTTTTCAAAGACATGGTGTTTGTTTTTATGAAAAACCTTCTTTGTAGTTTTCAATTAACCATGGATCGTATCAAGTTTTTAAAGTACAATATACTTCAAGAAACTTGGTAACGAAGCTCTGATTCCAATTGTGGAAAACTAGAAGGGGGGGTTGAATAGTTTTGCCAATTAAAACTTCCTTTTAATCTATTTAGATCGACTTATGTCAATCTATTTGGATGTGTGTGTTGGATGTTGATAAACAAGCATATAAAGGTATGTAATGAAAGATAAGAGTAAGAAGCACAAAACCACAACGCGAGTATTTATAGTGGTTCGGCTACAAGGACACCTTCCTTGCCCTACTCCACTCCCCAAGTCACCTACTCGAGAGTTCGTAAACACTACACCAATCTCCTTATGGTGGAGAAGCCTTCACAATGTCGCCTACCCTTTTTCCGGTGCTAGGCTAACCACCGGGTTCTTTCACTCCAAGGTGAACCACACCTACACAACGTCGCCTACCCTTTATAAGGTACTACGCTAAGTACCTAGTTCTTTCACACCAAGGTGAACCACACCTACACAACGTCGCCTACCCTTTATAAGGTACTAGGCTAAGTACCTAGTTCTTTCACACCAAGGTGAACCACACCTACACAACATCGCCTACCCTTTATTAGGTACTAGGCTAAGCACCTAGTTCCATTGCAATGGAGGAACTACTACCCAACACTACACCAACGACTAATCCCAAAGGAGATCAACTCCTTTTTACAACATCATCAAGGATATCAATATCCTTGGATCTAGTACTAATCTATCTTGTACATCGAAACACACCATATCGAATGTACATCTAAGACACCTTTCACTAATGCCTTTAACTAGATCTTCAAGACACCCTTCACTAATGTATTGTGTCTTGACTTCTAAGAACCCTTCACTAATGCTTCTAGTCTTGACTTCTAAGCACTTACCACAAGTGCTTATGATATGGACGATAGATAACCTTCACTAATATCTTCGTCTTGACACTTGAGACACCTTTCACAAATGTCTTCAACACTTCTTAGGAAAAGAAAAACAATCATCAACAAGAAGACTTCAGTAGTCTTGATGATGAGGAAGCATGGCAACTCATGGACTTGAGCTTGCTCGACTTCAAAGGTGGTGATCTCGCCTTTAAGAGGAACCTAGAAGATCACACAAAAACAAAACTACAAACATAGATCTCTTGGATATGAGGTTAGTGAGTTTTTAACTCAGGGAGAAGGTGTGTTGGAAAGGGGTGAGAAATAATGAAGAAAAGGCTAACTATTTATAGAGGAAAAATTCTACTGTTCCCCGGATCCCACGGATCCCTCCCACAAGGGATCCGTCTAGCGTAAAGCTAGGGATCCGTGGGACGCTCCTCTTTACCCATTAGTATTTTGGTTATGGGTCATGGGTTGATCCATGGGTCTATAGCTAGATACAATGTATCTCTTGAGTGCAATGCACCTAGTCACATGGGTATGGGTCAAAACCATAGGTTATGGATATTATCCATATATGATATAAGCATGATGTCATGCAATGGGTTATGGGTCAAGCTCCATGGGTCATGGGCTTTTGGTTGTACCTAACTACATTCAATGTATTTTGGGTTATGATACTTGTTTCTACCGTTATATTACCCAATATACTACATACTAGTTATGTGTATATTTTACCCAAATATGTAAACACTAGTTGTTGTACATATGTAATATTAAATCATAAAATCACTTATACTTGTTTTAGTGTTTTATGTGAAAATGTGAATATGTTAGAAACTATTAGTTCAAACCAATTACGTATTTTATTTGTTTCGTTAAAATGATTTTACGTTTGTTATCGACAAAACATTAGAAGATCGTAAAATATAAATAAACTTTTTTACGGATTATTTGTATTAACACTTTGGATTACAAAACTTTTTGCTCTTCAACAGGGCTTGATTATAACAATGGAGAATATGTTGCTCACCCTGACCCAGTCATTGTTAAAGCTAAGTTAGGTAAAATTGCTTTAGACCCAAAGTTTTTGGACAGAACCCATGTCACCAAGAATTCCTTTCCCGTGGGTTGGAAGATCCTGTTCACTTTTGTGATTCAGGTTCTTGGTGGGAACCACTCATCCACTGAACAGATCAATTCTATTCAGTTGATGATGGTCTATTGCCTGATGACAGGGACCAATGTCGACATTGGAGAGATCATTTACAGTGATCTCGTAACAAAGCTACAAAGAAAAACTAGGGTGAAATACGCTTCATACCCTAGGTTTGTCTCTTGTGCTTTGCAAGAGTTACTGGGTTGTAATTATACTCAGGATTTTCAATTTGGCGCTTTACCTGCCACCCTGAGTCCATCAAATTTTCAAAAGAACCCATCCTTAGTCACTGATATAGAATTGATGGCCCATATGGTTGCTGTAACAAATCAGAGGGAATCAGTGTCTCCAAACCCTACTCCTAAAAAGAGAAAGGGGATGTCTCAGACAGGGACTAAGACCAAACCCAAGTCTCAGGGCCCTGAGGCTTCTGGAACATAGCCAAAGTGGCACAAAAAGCCCCAGACCGATAAGCCACCCAAGGGAGACCAAGCAACATCAACACCGGTGACAACAAAGGACACTGATACATCACAGTCTGTGCCCTTGGTCCCAACTACAACTCCTCAAGATCCAGAGAGAAACAAACAACACACTGGTAGGGGAGCGCCTTTCACACCCCTGATGAGGACATTAGCAAAACAACGCTTTTGTCTGAGGGCACAACCATTGATCCCAAAGACTCAGGGGGAAACAAGCAACCCACTGATAGGGATCTCACTGCCACAGTCCCTAAGGATAGTACTGGGAAACTCCCACCAGTGCTTGAAGGGGCAACGAGGGACAAAGACTCAGAGAGACTCATACCACCCGCTGATACGGAACTCATCACCAATCCTGATCCTAGAGACGATACTGGGAAACACCCATCAGTGTCTGAAGGGTCCTTGGGGGACAAAGACTCAGGGGGACAAAAACCACCCGCTGATACAGAACCCACAACCCCCTCTGACCTTCTTAGTGTTGCTGTTATTCATGATTTACTGATGTCTGAAGAAGAACTTGATTCAGATAGTGAGGAAGAAATATTGGTTGTTGGTGAAGAAATGGACGTTGATGTTCAACCCAATGAACAAGAACATCAGCCTGATCAAAAAGAGCCTGAAGAGTCACCCTTTTAGCCTGACGATGACTCTTCTGCCTCTTCAGCATATTCCTGCCCTGAAGATCTAAAAAAATATGATATTGTTCTTCCCCTCACTGAAAGACAATTGGTAATGTGGCTGAGGAGAGCTACTCAAAAGTTGTATGCTGGTGTTACTGATAATCTATGGGATAAGCATGTGGAGGCTGCTGCCAGTTATGCTGATCTCAAGGCTTCTGTTGAAGAAAATTTCAAGGATAATGGTGCCCACAAGGAGATCATGTACAAATCTCTTGACATCTTGGATGATCATATGAAGAAGTTCCTCAAATCCTTTCAGGATGCTCACACCAAGCTTGATGAAATCAAAGAATCGGTTAAGGAAGACCCTGCACTACAAATAAAAGTTGTGTGATAAACATAATGTGTCACTACAAATATATTAAAAGTTGGTAATGTATCACTAAAAATGTATTAAAATATTAATGTGTCACTATAAGTGTATCAAGAAAATTAATGTGTCAATATATATATATATATATATATATATATATATGTTATATAATAACCTGACATGTATAAGATATTTCGTAAATATGTTATAATAGCCTGACGTGTATCAAGAACACATACATGTTCAAAAAATAAAGAGAAAACCAAACCATGATAGAAATGAAAATCTATACATATATGAGACTATATATGCCACATCATTAATGCTGACTAGACACTTTAATGTTGACATGTCGCATCATTTGATGAGGTGGAAATGGTGACTAGGCACACTACCCGGCTAAATACCAAAAAAAGTTGTTACATGCTTGGTTCGAACCCGGATTTTGACGTTCAAACCCAAGCCCCTTAACCAGTGGAGCGATCCACATTTTGTGATACAAGCTCTTCTTTCCAAAATGATATTTATTCTAAAAGATTACCATCTCCCATCTTATCATAGAAACATAACAGAAGCCCTACTCATTCGGATCTACAATTAATTATTCTTCAATGCCAGTCAAACATGATGTCAATCCTCCCCTTTTCACTCAGCATTTCCAAAATCAAAACCATCCCATATTAAAACGCTTAATCTAATTCAAAAAACATACTCACCTAACCGTTTATCCCTATCTCTTTGAAACTACCAAAGGTTAATGACTACAAAATCTCTAGGATTTATAAACTTTAACTCTAAGGTACTCTTCGGATGGTTTAGCCTACAATGACTCTAGGTACTATAAGCTAAGGTTCACAAAGATTAATCAAGCATTAACTACACAACGGATGACCTATCGCAATACTAGATCATTAACAATTAAGATAAGAGACAACCAATCAATATTCAATAATTAAGTTTCATATTCCCTAAGCAAACACACAAGTAAATTAGCCGGACATGGGAAACATGCAAGCATACACACAATTAATTGAAGACATAATTAAATTAATGAAGTAAAACACTTATCTTGATGTAAGATAGGGTATGGAACCCTAAAATACTGTACAAGACAGCCTTGGTTCGGTTTAGGTTTTTACTCCAAAAGACTACACACTGAAAACTAAAAAATTCAGATTCTATATATAATATTACAAATGCGACGGCGTCACTCTTTGATTTGTGACGCCGTCGGGTCGCCGTCATTAGGGTTTCATCTTGGCCACGTTAGTCTTGCGACGGTGTCACCTTATGCTTGTGACGCCGTCTCCTTCAGTCTCTGACGTCGTCTGGATCAAATCTAGGCCGTCTGAGTTGCGACGACCTACTCTTTTAAAACCTGAAGCCGTCACTTGTAAATAAGCAATTTGGCTACTGAGCCGTCACAAAAGTTGTCCAACGGCGTCACTAATTTGTGCCTGACACCGTCCCCTTCAGCTCCAGCAGCCTGAGTGTCTCGATTCTTGACTTTGGCCATTTTCTTCGTATATTCGCGCCTTTTTGTCCGAATAAGTGTCATTCCAGCATTTTGCCTTCAAGATACCTAAAAAGTGAAAATGAACGATATTAAGTAACAACGGATACAAAAGTGATCAAATAAGGGCTTAAACGACCCCTCAAAAAGGTATATTTTAAAACCTTATCAAGAGCAAAGGTGATCTAAAGAAACTAAAATAGCTTTTATGCATGAGAGGTATATTCTTTAGTCCTTTGAATGCGTTCAAATATGACCAAATAGTTGTAAACATCTTTCTAACGTAATATTAAAGTAATGGTCTAAATAAGTTATATGCATTACGCATACGCTAACATCCCAATTTGCATAACATAATCGATCTTATGCAGGTTAAACATGGTCACTCTCCATGACCAAATTGGTATGAGGAGTTATAGGCAGAGCTATACCTAGGTTAGTAATCAAGTCATTAATTTTTGTTATGAACCAGATTTGTTAGTGTAAATCAATATATGACATTTAAAAAAAATAAGATTACATGTTTTAAGCCACAGCTAATTGGAGTGCAACATGACCTAAAGAGGTTGAAAGTTTGGCGAGGCATTTCTTACACGATCCATACAAGGTTACCATTTGGAATCCTTATGATCCACATATGTAACTATTCGTTCTTATGAAATGTGGCATACTCCTTTAATCGGATTGCTTATCTTATTTTATAAAAATTCAAACTCTTCAGGTGAAAATTGCATGGGTTCCATAAGTGGTGACAAATGCGGAGAACTAAACCAGGAAGGAAGGGGTATTTTTTAACAATCAAGCTAATAGTTTGGTAAATCGATCTTTAACTACTGTTTTGTTTATTTTTTTTGTAGGCTGATCAGACCGCTCAAGGAAATGATGGACTGAAGCACAATTCTTATATTTGTGGAAACAAAGAAAGGATGTGATCAAGTGGCACGACAACTTAGAATGGATGAAAGGCCTGCATTATCCATTAATGGTGATAAAATCTTATAATCACTGCCACTGCTGTTGCTGCCCATGATCTTGGTAAGATCACTGTGCTATTATTTTAGGTCACAAAATCATAAAAATATAGTTTTCAAACTCACTGTAATATTATTTTAGAATGGATGAAAGACTTGCATTATCCATCAATGGTGATAAAAGTCTAATAATCACTGCCAATGATGTTGTTGCCCGTGATCTTGGTAGGATCACTGTGATTTTATTTTAGGTCGCGAAATCATAAAAATATATGAGTCGCTGGCTACTTTCTACGAACTTGAGAAAATAAGTTGTGGTTTTGGTGCGAATGGGGAAGTTGGAACTTCATGAAAGTATTGGCATAAATTGTTAGTTGGAACCACTTTTAATAATTCTATATAATTTTTAAAATAATAAAAAGTGCCTTTTTTATATATTTAAAAAATTCCTATCTTAAAATTCGTTATGTGATGGATTGGAGTAAATATGTTTACCTTTTTTAACGGCTTGAGTTTAGGACCCGTTTATTGTTGAAATTTTAAAATTTTCGATGAATAATGTATTTTAGTTTATTATGTTTATTTTAACAATAAATTTACAGATATCAAGAATTTCGTATAGCCCGTGCCCGTTCGGGCTCAAACCCGTTGGCCCGTGTCTGCTCGGGCTCGAGCCCGTTTGGTCCGGGCTCAAGCCCAATTGGCCCCTTGCTCGTTCGGGCTTGAATATTTGTATAATATGCTTTATTATTTGTAGTAGTGAAATTTAATGCAGGAATTGTGTTTAATTTTGTTGTACAATATGCTTGATAATTTGTATTTCTTATGTAAGGGGTGTTTTAATAACTGTATTAATTGTATTTATTGACCAGTTAAATAATTGAGTACATTAAATAGCATTAATGATGTGTTTTGTTGTACACTATGCTTCTTGTCTTGTACGTCTAACAATTATGTGCATTAAAGTGTTGTACACTATGTTTCTTTTCTTGTAAGTAGTAGTCATTATAGTCATTAATAACATTGACCACTTTAATAGCATAAATGTTGTAAGTGAAAATAAGTCTGAAAATTACATCATGCTTATTTTGTTGTACACTATGCTTATTTTGTTGTAAATCTAAAAATTGGTTGCAGCTATTGTACATTGTGCTTAAATGGTTGTAATTTTTGGTGAAATGGGTGTTTTTAATAGCATTAATGTTGTTTGATAGAATTTTGGTCTTAAAATGACACCACGCTTTATTTTGTTGTACAATATGCTTACTTTGTTGTAATTCTGAAAATTGTGTGTATTAAAGTGTTGTAAACCATGCTTAATTTCTTGTACGTCTTAAAATTAAGAGTGAGGTGCCTTCGTTCATTATAAGTAATATATATATATATATATATATATATATATATATATATATATATATATATATATATATATATATATATATATATATATATATATATATATATATAGGATAAAGATCAAATAAAAGACAAATATCCGTAAAAAATTTAAAAAAAAAATTCAAAAAAAGTTCTCGAAAAATTCCTAAAAAATTCCACAAGATCGGGTATGATGGTGCATGAAAAAGTTGTGAAAAACTTTTTTCTAAAAGTGGATATTTTTTCCGAAAAAAAATTATGAAAAAATACGTTTGCGCATTAAATCGTTTTTTTGTGCATCAAAAATTGGTTTTTGCACCCAACTTCTTTTGACTTTTTTCATCAAAATAACATTGCGCATCTAACTAAAACAAGTTAAAAATTTTTGTGTATCAAAATTTTTTTGCGCATCAAAATTCGTTTTTTGTGCATTAAAAAAAACGTAACAAAAGTCAAAATTATAAAAAATATTTTCACAAAAGTTTTATGCACTAACATAACCGATCTTATGGAATTTTTTTGGAATTTTTGTAGAATTTTTCAAAAAAAATAAATCTTTTTATTCTTTTTACGGAATTTTGTCTTTTTATTTTAACTTTACCCTATATATATATATATATATATATATATATATATATATATATATATATATATATATATATATATATATATATATATATATATATATATATATATATATAGTGAAACTTTATTTTCAGAACCCACTTTAAATGCGAGAACTGCGAGAACCTCTTTTAGACAATTGGATATATTGATCAATGGCTATAATCAATTGTGCCATTAATGTAATTATTTACTATTATGCCATTAATTGAAAAACATAAAGAGTAATTTAGGCATTTGTTTTTTATTACCTAAAAAAAAACCCAACCCAAAAAAACCTATATGCCGCCTCTTACTCAAAAACCATCATCCGGCCACTGATCGACCATTAACCGTCGTCGATGTTTATATGCCGACGACTATCTTCTTCGGCACCTTCGGTTACACAATTACCCCTTACCGTTTTGTAATTCAATCCAAGAATACTAACAATAATGTTTTAGTACCACTTTCTTGTACACACGTATTATACCGAATTAAAGGAATGCTAGTTTTAATTAAACAAAATAATTTTAGTTGGAAAATCAAAGTGATCGATCCCCTAGGGAGGGTGCACGATCGTTTATGGCAAAACACACACAAACAAGTTTTAGGTTTTAGTCAATGAGTACAAGAGATAAATTACAAAACACCATTGGTTTTGTATTTATACCCAAACTAACTTGGTGAACAAGTTTTAGTTGTAGATGGGTTGGGTTTCCTTTTCTTGTGGCCGATCGGATGAGGCATCCCACAAGGGATTCTGGAACCTTCCCAAAATTTACAATCTAGTCCTTTTCCAATTACATTTAACGACCGTTAGTCCATTACAACTAATTACTTAACGTTCGTTTAATTAATAAATAAATATTACATTTAATATTTATTTATTAACTTTAATTCTCATACGTAAAGTGTGCAATCCTGTGGTCTCGAGTTCGATCCTAACACACATCTATTAATTTATTGTCCATTAAACCAACATGTTGAACTTTAGACTCTCCAGCAAATATGGTTGTGTTCGTCGCTAGTTCAGCTGCAAATTTCACAAAAAAATGAATCAGATCATCAATTCCTTACACAGGTTAACTACGATAAGCAATCATAAACTAGGCGAAGGACCGGAAGTAGTACCAAATATGCAGCCAACAGAGCACATGTCAACAACAGTCGAGTAATGGGTCACACCCAAAAGGACCACAGGAGCCCTCTAGCAAATGGTCAAAATCTGCAATAACAGAACTTACAAGTAACTACCAAATCGTCAATTAAGTGGAACAGTTTTAAATATTGTCGCAGTAGGAATATACATCATGAATATACTTCTTAATTGCCAGAGTAAAAGCTTGAGCAAGTCCAAGATCAGCTACCTTAAGCATCAGCGTCTTCCTATGCATCAACAAATTGTGGGGCTTAAGATCAATGTGCAAACCACCATGGGCATGACAGAACGCAACACCCTTGCAAACGTACATCAAGCTCGGCCCAAACAATTTAACAAACATGAACTACGCACGAAACAAGATTCATAAATTCATAAACACAAAATATCGTTTGTACCTTAACAAACATCAAATATAACTGATAGATTGATTATATCAAGGGGTACGTCAGATCATTGATTCAAAAACAAACATAGTTGACTCATATACATCATGTATCAATCTCTTCCATGGAAAAAGCTGAAATACTACTAAAATTTAAATCATACATAAAAATGAATCACTAGAAAATGTATCACTCATAAGTCAACCTCATAAATCTACCTCAAAGAAACATCATTTGCACCAAAACAATAATAACAATCACAAGTGGCTAAAACATGATACACATCAACATTATATTGATCCTATTGCTTAGTTCGTTATTTTATGCGTAGTTCTAAACTACAATGATACATATAACTGAAAATTCATCTACCCATATATTGTGACACACCACATAAAAAATAATAATAACAATGATACACAAATTTAATGCTAAAATACACGCTTTATAACAAGTTAACAACGAATACATACCACTAATTCAACCACTATTATCTTAAAACTAAACAATGATACATTAAATTATACATGAACCTTACTTATGCATCACTCAAAAATGATACATCATTTACAAATATTGATGCTTGAATTGTATACATACCTTGAATTGTATTAAAAAATGATACTTTAACGGATTTTTAATAATTCAAAATTGTTCTTACAAAAATGTTATTACTAAAATGATAAGGTTTCAAACTGATTTACAATAATTTAAAGGAGTTTTAAAACTATTCTTGCTAAAATGTCACAACCATCCGAAATAAAAGACGACAACGATAAACAAATTTCTTATTATGAGCAACTGAAACAAACTCAATTACCTTTCACTTGCTAACACTGAGATTGCCACATAACAGATGCATACGTCAATTATCTTGCAATGCTAAAATGGATAACCATAGATAGTTCTTGAGCATAATAATATCCTAATTAACATAGTTGATCGGTTGATCCTAACAAAACTATACAAACAAAAGTCTAAGATAACAAATTTAAAGCATAGATAACCTAACTGAAACCTAAACTAACCGAATCAATCAAATATTAACCCGAAGTTTAAAACTTTGGAACCAGGACATATCAATTTGATACCCTTCAAAATGGTTATAAAAAACCAATTGGCTGATGTAGATCCCGTGGCGGAGGTTAGGGTTTCATACCCAGATCAGACAGCGGCGGTTATAACTGGTCTCGTTGCAAAAAGGGGTTTTGCATCGCCGGTGAAGAACGAAAGGGGTATAGGGAGATCAGATATGTTTTTTATTCGGGATGAGAAGTAGATGATTTATGAGAAAGAGGTTTCGGTTTGTTAATAGGTTTAACTTTTAAGGAGTGGTGAAAATACCAATAGTGCCCTTATAATTTAAATACAGTAATAAATTTAGATTAATTTAAACGCTCAATGTACACATGTTAACTTGTAATTGGTTCTTAATGTTTTTATTTTAAGAGTGGTCATCACAAGAACGCAAATCTATATATATATATATATATATATATATATATATATATATATATATATATATATATATATATATATATATATATATATATATATATAGGGAAGGGATCGGGTGCGGATTAGATTTTAAGTAGGGATGGTGCGGATAATATCACAGTAACATTCAAAAATAAAATAATTCAAAAATAAAAATTAAAAAAGAAAGAGGACAACCATTTATTAAGAATCGCTGAAAAAAAATTCAGAAAAAAAATCATTTTCATCGTTAAAAGGTATAATGATATTATGAATTTTGTTAATATCTCCGTAATTATCAAGCTTTCTTAATATCACTACTAAGTAAGGCTAGCAGTAGTTTCACTAACGCTAGCAGTAGTTTCACTAAGGCTAGCAGTAGTTTCACTAAGGCTAGCAGTAGTATGTAAACTAGCAGTGATATTAAGTTTTTTTCTAATATCAAAGTAACTTTTAAGTAAAATTGTTAATATCACAGTTACTTTTACATGTTTTCTTAATATCAAAGTTAATTTTTTAATATCACCGTAACTTTTCTTAATATCGTAATAAAAAAGCCAGTGATATTAAGTAAAATTGTTAATATCACAGTAGAACTCATAATATCGTTAATATCACGGTAGGACTCATAGTCAAAAACAAAAGTGCTCATAAAAATCGAAAAAATAAAAAATGAAAGAAGATAGCAATAGTAAGAATCGCTCAAAAGGAAAAAAATCAAAAAAAATCTTTTACATGGTCAATTGGTACCGTGAATGTAAGCGCAGATCTTGACTTTTTTACAAAAAGTCAAGATCAGATCTGAAATGGGCGGTCCAGATCAATCCGCACATCCGCACGAATTAAAAAAATCCGCACCTGATCCTCATATATGTATATATATATAGGGTGAGGTTCTTTTCAGAACCAAATAAATTGCGAGAACTGCGAGAACCAACATCAACCAATCAGATCTTTTTGGATATTAAATTTTGATATTTAATTTAAAAGGGTATAATGGTAAAATTATTTTTTGATTTTATTTTTGAATATTTTTTTTAAAAAATCATTTTTTTTAGTTCCTAAATTCAAGGATTTTTTTTTTGCATTGTACCTGTTTAAAAAAAATATTATGTGCACATGTGTTTTGTAAAAAAGAAGGTTAACTACTAACTACATTATGACAATTGTATTTTTCGTTTATGCACAGGTGTTTGTAACGGCACATGTATCTTTAAAAGATATTATATAAAATATAAATACAAATAACAAAACTTTATTATTAGATTTATACAATTTTCAAATATACAAATTATCATACTCTAGTTATTCGATATTCACCTTTATCACAAACGCTATTATGTTAACACTTGTATTCAATTTTTTTACAAATATATGAAGCGTACACATGTGTTTAATACAATGTATTTAACAGTTGGTTCGTTTTTTAAGCGCGCACATGTATTCCTCGCTTAGTTAAAAAACCCATGAAATCTGCCAATGTGTTTTTAATCCTTGTGCACATGTGTTTTTAATCCTTGTGCACATGTGTTTTTATTGTCTCGTTCATATTAACTGATACAAGTCTCTGCCAACAGCCACAACGTCAGGTAACCTGTAACCATAAAACATATACACTCTTTCAGAAATTTTATATCAACAATAAAAACACATATGCATCATTGCACTAATTTTATATTAACATTGAAACAAATATGCATTATTACAATAATTTATAATTAACCTTGAAATACACATATGCACACATTTTTTAGCCATAAAACACATATGCATATTTTTAATAGATTTTTTACCCATTATAAACACGTATGCCCCATTACTTTAAACTGCCTTTTTCCCAAATATGGGCCTGGCAAGATCAAAACACATGTGCACAAAATAAAACATATATGCACAAAAGCAAGCAAAGATAACGAAAGACACTACTACAAAATAAAACAATAAGATTTCATAATAAAAAAAAAAAAAAACCAAAAACTTACCAATTGGATGCAATAGTCAAGTTGAGCGTATGTAAACCTCTATTTGTCTAACATCCCCGTGTAAACCTCTTTTATTATCCTTGTCTCAACATCATGCCTTAGATAATCTACCAAACAAATAAATCAATCATAGATTAGCTAATAATAATTAAATGATTTTAGAATAATTATTGTAGTAATATAAAAATTCAACAAAATTGCAAAAGATATTCGTAAAGATATAACTACACGTGTATTTTACGATGTTCGTCACACATTATAAATTCTAAGATATTGGAAATTAGACTTCAAGATACAAGTGATGAACCAAAACCCAAACATTGCCACACCTAAAAACAGATTTAAAACTATATGGATTTATTTCAACCAAGCAATGGCCTTTTTTAATCATACATAAACTTGATATATTACAAGGCCTACGCAAACAATTTTAAGTTTTGAAATATACCCAAATAAATCTAAGAGACCTTACCAAATTCAAAACCATGAGACAACCCAAAAATTGTACGATGATGAAATTGTATTAAATATTGGAAACCCCAACTTCTTTGAAAATGAAACAGTATGTAGTTCGATTACCTTATTTCAACATGTGTTTTTTATTTTATTTTATTAACCAAAATCGATTACCATCAAACACAACAATTTCGTATATATTTTTAATTTATTTAATCTTAACACTAATAATCGTCCAACATTGTGTTATGGAAAAATTTACGTATGATTATGACTTTCGATATGTATTAAAAGTAGGATGACGTAGATTCGTAGTTGTTTTCACGAATGGCCATGGTGGTTAAGAAGATAAATGGAGGTTGTGGAGTGGCGGCTAGTCAATTAGGATATTATAAGAACTTATTTATTGAACCAATCGATTGTCTTTCTGATTAAGATCACAATAATAGAAGATAGTTTAGGGGGAAAAAGTCGAGGTGAGGCGGTTTATGGCAAATGAGGAAAAAAATGAGATCCGAGTAATTATTGGTATACAGTTATTATTATGGGTGATACTAAATTACATAAATGCCCTTTTATTATTTTAAAAATGTAACTTGATATTTCAGTTTATTACTATTATGCCACTAATATTTTAAGCCATCGATCAAAAAGTAGATGGATCAGATTAGTTCTCGCAGTTCTCGTAATTTATTTGGTTCTGTCAATAACCTCACACTATATATATATATATATATATATATATATATATATATATATATATATATATATATATATATATATATATATATATATATATATATATATATATATATATATATATATATATATATATATATATATATGGACTATAATATTAAGACGAAGAGAGTACTCGTCAATAACTGTAATAAAATAATGTGACCATGTGTCGAATAAGATATGCGTGGAATGTGGATTAATACACAGTTTTACTTATTTTAATAAAACCCGTTAAAGAGCAAACCCGCATGTCTTATTAGTTATTATAATAAATCACATGGTCACTTCGTTCAAAAAAAAAAGAAAGAAAAAAAAATCACATGGTCACATGCAAGAGTTGACCTATCCGCATTACTAGTAGGTCCATTGTAATTAAAGAAATAGTTTCTCTTCATCTTCATCTTTCTATAAAGAGCAGTATTGAAAGTTGGTGTTCATCATCTATCACAACTAAAATCAAGATAAAAATATAGAATAATGTCGACTGAAAGAGATGATCAAGAAAAGACACATCAAGAACATGCCCAACTCATAACCACGCATCCAAAAGCCAGTGGATGGATTCAACAACATGTGTACTTATACCAAGGAAACTGGTTAGTTTCAGATACCATATTGGCCGTTATGCTGTTGCAAAAACACTTCAAGCATCGGTCTAGTGATATCTTCTTAACGGCCTTCATGAAAAGTGGCACCACTTGGCTAAGATCACTCATGTTTAGCATCCTTAACCGTTCTCAATTTGATTTTTCAAATCACCCTTTGCTCCATCAAGGACCACACGGGGTCTTTCCACCCTTTGATTCATATATATATAAGGATTATCCCATGACCAATATGGACGTCATTCCTTCCCCTCGCCTCTTTGCTACTCATATCGCTCATTCTTTGTTTCCTTTGGCCATGACGAATCCTTCCTCAGGATGCAAGTTTGTTTACGTGTGCAGGGATCCAAAAGATGTCTTGGTTTCAAAGTTTCACTTCTCGAATGAACTTAGACCTAAATCACTACCTCCAATCTCATTCGATCAAGCGTTTGAGTTGTTCTGTGAAGGTGTTTCAGAGTATGGGCCGTATTGGGATCATGTGTTAGGGTTTTGGAGAGCGAGTCTTGAATCTCCGAACAAGATATTGTTCTTGAAATATGAGGAGATAAAGAAAGAGCCGGTGCATGTAAAGAAGTTGGCTGATTTCATGGGGTGCCAATATCACCGAAGAGCATGAGAATGGTATTGTTGAAGAAATTGTGAAGCTTTGTAGTTTTGAGCACCTGAAAAACCTTGAGGTAAACAAGACTGGAATTCAGCGGTTTGACAACGGGCTAGAAATAGAAAACCGCCATTTTTTTCGACAAGGTCTAGTTGAGACGAAACGTCACTTGACAATGGAGATGGGAGAAAGAATCGATCGCATCACCGAAGAGAAATTCAAAGGCTCGGGTTTGACACTAGGTGTGAATCGAGAATAAGTTCCACAACAGATTGAATTAACTATTTTCGTTAATTAGATCCACTTGTGATGTCGAATAAGACATGCGTCATGAACGTATAGTCCCATTTTATTTCCTTTGTATTGTGGTTATATTATCTACCAGGTAAACATAATCACAACAAAAATTTATAAATCATGTGTTATCGATTGGTTTGTGTTATGTAAAGATGAAGGTAAGCAAAAACACCTTTCAGTTGGCGTGTAACAAACATTATTAGATATGTAGAACCAAACTAAAAAATTGAACATTTTGGAACTAAATTTTATGCTAATGTACTAAATCGATGCTAATTTTGGACGACTGAAATAATAGATCGATGAAGAAGGTTGTTCTTTAAAAATCACCAATTTTCTTAAAATCAAAAGATCAATTGTCATAGTGAAAATCATTTGTGATTGCGTCTAGTTCAGGTAATTTTATACTAATGTACTATTTCATATATAACATCAGATTCCACATCTGCAATTGCGTCTAGTTCAGGTAATTTACAACTACACTATTTCACAATATAACATACGCCATACGGTATTTCCTAGTAACTGACGATTAAGACTTTGATATAATGAGAGCATGATCGGTAAAGTATAGTTTTGCCATTCAAAGGTCTCAACTCTAAACAAAGGGTGTTCATTTTCGTGGAATAATTTGTTATTTCGAAGTTTTTTTTTTTTTTTGGTTCATCCCATATGATCTTTACATTATATGAATCTTGCTCATAGACATCGGAGAGGAGTATGTTATACCTCATCATTTTAATACAAGCATGTGAGAATTGTGACTGACTATATATAAACCCCTATGAAAAATGACATGAACGCAACATGGATTGTTTAAGAATATCAAATAGCAGTTCTTAGAATATTTTACCGAGTCCCTAACTAACCCCTAACCTGTGAGTGGTCGAATAATTCAACTACTCAACTTGGATGATGGTAATGGGGTTCCATGACACGGGCCTGCACTAGTTTATCAACTAATTTGTATATTTAGCATTTTCATATTGCTATTTGGCGATTCTCTTATAATATATTACACTCCCTCCGTATTAAGTCGTCCACCATGGAATCTTGAGATGTCTTAAAATTAAGTGTCAGGCCATAATGATAATGTATCTTGAATAAGCGAGCTTGTAATACATTTGCAATGAAGATGGTTATTATTTATGCTCTGAGTTAAATTATCTACACATATTTTGAGCCAGTTGTTTATTGAACCTAATCAACAAAGGAAAATGATATTATATCAATAATGAAATGGAATGGTTACTCTGTTTATAAATGGTGTTATTATTTTTCTATACCTATTCAATTGTATCAGACCAGAAATATTAACATTGTTTTGTTTGGTAATTCAGTGAGATCCGTAAGTACCAGAAAACTTTGTGCATGAAATTGAATACTTCAAATGTAATGCTTGACAGAGATCTGAAGTAATACAAAAGTAATTAAAAAAAGACATAGACGTTTCCTTAACTTGGAGGAATATATAATTATCTAATACAATTGGCTCCGTAATAGGAGTATGTTATACCTCAAAATGTAATCATTTATCAAACTACAATGTCAATGTTTATATAATAAGAATAGTTTAATATGGTTCAATGTTAATATTTCGGATTGTGTATCAGGATTGTTACCTACAAAACAATGAGGTCTAAGCTATCGAGTTTTAGGTACAGAGTAGTTAGTAGTTTTGGTTCAAGCTTTACATAATGCAACAAGATTCCCATAAATATATTGTTAGCTTAGCTATTTGGAGCTCTAGAATGGAGCTCAAGTCAAAATTATCAAGATTGGCTCGAGTAGGCTTGTTTGCAGCCCCCACTCAAGACCCATCGGTTTAGAAACTTAACATAAAGACTGAACATCTGGCTTTTGTGGAATCCCAAATGTAAATCAAGTGCTTGAGGTCCTACTACTAAATTGGTCGCTCATATGCAATATGCTGCTATACGTAAGACTTGTGTAGTTATGTTCTTACAAACTCCTTGTCCCTATTTGCTTTCTTTTCACTCCATAGAAATATCCCAGATTTGGTGAATGGTGATACATAAAATTGCCAAATAAATCCTTTTCAAACTCAACATCTTACATAAATTCTGACAATGCTGTTTAACAAAAACGAAAGCAACATTTTGAAAAAATCATCCCAAAATTTATCGTCTTCTATCTATTTGACAAAATGCCAATAAATCCATTGACGAATACAATAACAATACTAATACTCAATCAAATTACTAATGCTATGTTTTGGCTTTTGGCTAGGGGTGACGGGTGAGTGAAAAAACTGAAAAGACCGAATAAACCGAAAACCAAAACCAAACCGAACCGAAAATAACAGAACCGAATTTGCTAAAACCGAACCGAACCGAACTACTAATTCGGTTCTCGGGTTGGATATGGGTTTGGTAGTTTGAACCGAAAACCGAATTCATATAAATATATATATATTTTTTATATTTATATATATATTTATATATTTTTATGTATATTTATATATAAATAATTACTATTAAAAGGTTATCATAATATAATAAAACATTTTTTATGCTTGAAATATATTGTTTTGCTAAATATCTATGCAATTATTAATTTTTTTTAAAAAAAAATAGTGAAATTCGGGTTATTCGGGTCAACCGAACAATCAATTCAACCAACCGAACCGAACCGAAAACCGAATTTGAATTTGGTTCGGTTCGGTTCTCGGATTGACCTAAAAAAAATTAACCGAATTAACCGAACCGAACTAACCGAACAACCAGATAACCGAACCGATCAACACCCCTACTTTTGGCAACCAAAGTTCTCATAGCCTAGTTTTGGATTTTGTTTAAACGTTCCGATATGAAACTCTAATTACAGAATTTCACGTTACCGTCATTTTGCACTCTATAATTACTTCCGCAACCATGTTACCAAACGTTTTTATAAAAGAAACAGGTACGGCCTACCGGTAGTTTTGCCACAAGAGTCTAATTCACAAGACACCAAACAACGAATTCAAAATTAATTATATCATAAATTAAACCGATATAATCCAAATGCATAATTTCACACAAATGTCATCCAAATTTAAGATACATACACCAAATCACCAATTTAAAACAACAATACCCAATCATGTCAAAGCGAGGTATAGGAGCAATTTAATTTACTTTAAATTCCAAAACAAAAGCACATAACGAATAATTATAATCATAATCATAATCATAATCATAGCAATCATTATACAAATTAGAAACTTACAAATATCAAATTCATCATCATCACCACAACAATAATTAATATCAAGATCAAGCACAAGCAGAAGGATTATCAACAACCACAACTTGCTCATCATCCCCACTCCTAAACAAAAAATACCCAACACCAAGCCCAACAACCACCGCAACAAACACACTTCCATTAAACGACATCACCGCCAAAGATCGGAAAATACCCTATCGCAGAATTCACACCAAACATAACATATCCATCTATCTTTCCAACGCGGGAAGAAACCTTTTTGCCGGAAAGTAACGGCATGGAATCAACGCCACCGTTAGCAACCGCGATGGATGATGATTGAGCTTGAAACGAGGCGACGATCTTCCATGTATTGGTAAAAAATGGAGAATAATAGGCAGGTGAGTAGGGTTAAAGAGTATGTGAGCCACGTGTCGGTTTGCCATGAGGAGAATAAGAGTGTTACGTTGCGGCTCCAGTAGAAGGTCATGTGCATCATCGTTGTAATGGAGATTGAGATCGGGGGGAATGGGTTGGTTGGTGGTTGACTGTGTGTGTGTGAAACTGTGTCAACTGGCAATTTAGGGAGTCCATTTTAGGTAATCGCATTACGTTAAACTAAACCGAGCTTTGCCTTTATCGCTATTTTTATAAACCATGACTTGATTTTATATCGTCTATTGGTTTTTACGGTTTATTTCACTATTGAATGAGTTATCGTATGAGTTTTAACTCTGTTTGGTAGGCACTATTCGATTCGGCACTAGAAAAGCCTAAAACGAGAAATAACGTAACTTTTAGACCGCCTTCGAAAATTGACAAATAAATAGTCAAAACTCGTGGAAAACATAAATAACGATGTTAGAAAGTCGAATGAACGTCGTGGGACACTCGGGGGACAATATATGAGCTCGGGAAGGGGTAAACGGGATAGTTACAAAAAATAACGCCTTCGGCGCCTCCTTTTTCCCTCCTAGTCGGCGCCCCTCCCCACCATTTTTATTTTGGTCCTTTTCCCCAAGTATATAAACCCTAGCCACTACCACCACCATTGGCCGCCCTATCAATCCGGCCAAATTCCGGCAAGTGGTATCTCACCTCCACCACTCTTTTAGATCTTCTTTCCCCCTTTATCCATATAAAATACTTTTTAACACCTTCTTAAGATTAAATTAGTACTTAAGAGGGTTTTCTTTTAGGGTTTTCAAATATTTCAATTAGGTGCAATTAGTGGAAAATTAAAAATGGAACATGGGCAAAGCTTGTTTAAGCTATAAAAAATACGTATACTAATTAGGGTTTGGACTTTCTGAAACATGGAATTAAGTCTAATTAACATATAAATCTCTCAATTTGATGGGTTTTATCTCTAGTTTCATATTTTTGGTTAGAATAGATGATGGGTTTTGTGTTTGGTTAATGATTGGAGCTTGAATGATTGTATTTGGATGTTGTGGAATTGATTTGGGTGATGTTTGATTGGATTTGGAGTGGTGTCGAGCCACCAAGAAACCCTACCTTGGGTCGGGATTACCTTGGGTCGGGTCGGGTCGTTTTGGTAGCTTGTTGGTTGATGTAGTTGAGGTTTTGGATGAGGCAGCGTGGAGCCGAAAGCTTTACCACCAGTGTGTGTCTCATTAGGGTCATAACATTGGTTCATTGGTTTGGGTATATTTGGTTGATTGATTGGTTAGCGAGATGTTTGAGTTGATTTGGGATTGAATTGCGCTATTATGACTTTTAAATTGGACTTGATATATATATTGTCAATTTGAGCTACGTCGGTGTTACTTTGACTTTTTAGTCAATAGTTGACTCCGACAAAGCCGTAACATGGACTTTAGTATAGTTTGGACTATTGATTGATTAAAAGCCTAGAAGTCATGACTCGTGCTGGTGGACTCGAAACAAATAACGATATGAGATTAATATTGGAATTTGACGAAATATATATATATATACATGAAAATGGTAATAGACTATGAAATATAAATAATAAATGGGCTTTTGTACCAAAAATATAGATAACAAGTCTTATCTTGTTATTTACTATTTTTAAATGGAAACTAACGACTAAATTAGAAATGTTTTATAATAAATAAGTAATTAATGTTTCGAGTACACGTTTATCGAAGGATGCCAATTATAGGTATTTAATATTAGTTCAAGTATTTATTTGCTACGCTTGTGTATGGGTTACGGATAACCTAGCATTAATAGTGTTGATCCACGTGGTAGCGGACTTATTAGGTTGACGAATCTAATAAGAGCCCGCTAGGTACGCTGGGTAACCTTATTAATGGGTGAATTATCCTTATGACTCTTTAGGATACGATTGATTTATGGGATAATAAGCGACACGAGTAAATAAATGAGTTTATCGAGTTGACGAATTGATAAGGTCTACTATTTATTCCGAAACTTATTGGACTATAGAGCTTATCGCTTAGAGGTCTCATTGTGTTGCATTGAGTTACATATTGGTTATTTTAGTGCATTCATAGCATCATATTGAGTCGATACACCCACATGAGGATACCAAACACTAGGATTAAATGGTGAAACGAGACATTTTTGGAAATAACGAAATGGAATACATTGGGGTAGACAACGTTGATTATGGGAATTATATATTAAGATTTGGTCTATATTAATAGGTTGTACCGAGTCGATAGTTGTTGTGCCATGATTTCTATTATCTCAGCTAGTGTTTATTAAATGCGTTGATTGCTTGAGGTGAGTTTATAGCCCCACTTTATCTACGTTTTTAACTATATTGGGGTGAGAATCATACTACTTTTTTTGAATGTTAAAACTATTTGGATTTGCTTATATGTTTGACTGTTTAGATAGATGTGCGGTAGTTGTTGCCTTAGACTAGGTTAAACCGTTGCCTAGCTAAGAATAGACTTCTACCTCGACCTAGTCCGGGTTGGCAACTATTCTAGAGGTTGCCACGATCTTTGGACTAGAGTCACGGGCCCGAGTAATCCCTGGATGCGGGATATGATTATGGTTGGTGATCAGGGTGGGATCGTGTGTGCAAACGGTATTTATCTATCTTAGGTCTTGCATAGCAAATCAACTCTTACAGGTCCACTATGATTTTGTTGAACGTAAACCTATGAACTCACCAGCGTAAGCTGAACTTTTAGCATGATTTCTCAGGTATTTGAGAGATGTTTGGATTACGTGATCGGTGGAAGCTTGGCAAGAAGGCGGAGTTCAAGGATCATTTCTGACTCTGATAAAATTTGGGGACCTATTTTATTAAATCGTGTTTTGGGCCTAATATTTACACTTTTGGATTAAATGTTTTGAATAACTAAATTTGGGATTGGTTTTGAATGTTAAATGACTATCTTTTTGCTATACTTGTGTGCGATACCAATCCAATAGTAACGCCCCAAAAACTTGATTAAGTCTTCCGCTGTACCGAGATTTGGGGGTGTTACAGATTGGTATCAGAGCTCAAGGTTATAGAGAATTAGGTATTTTATAAACCCTAAATTATAACCACTTTTAAGAAAAATTGATCCTCGACCGACGCACGCCCGCTAGCCAAGCCGAAGCTTCTTATTTGATTATGATATGAACTGCGATTTGAATTATGAGATGAATTGTTAAGGGATATTGTGAATTGATTATGGAAACATTATGATTTGGATATATCATTATTGATTTTGGATAAATGAGATGTGATTATCGAGATACTACGGTATTGGATTTGAGTAAACGGTATATTATGATTTTGGAATTTTGAACTCGATTGATTTGATATGGGATTATGTGATGGAACAAAACTTATGTGTTTTATTTAAAGGCATATTTTGAGTAATGCGGTACCTCTACTTTTAAAGCTTTCATTATGTGATATATGTTTTGGTTGAGTTGATGCGCTTATTGAAACTAGTTGTTTCGAACACTTATACCTACCCTATGCCATTGTCACAGACTATGCCTTCACTAGCTTTTGATGTTTCTGAGGAGGTCCTTGCAGTTGTTAGTTCGCGCAGATTGACTCTCATGACGGATTCGTGGGTGATCCTTATGAGGTTGCCCGTCACTCTAGTTCTTCATCATCAGATCGCCCTAGCTCATCTAGGCAGCTCACTTTACATCAGGTCTTAGCACGAGCCCAGACTCCTAGGCTTGATTTTAGCATTGCCCGCTTGTCCGTGAGACCACCATTATCACCTATCCGTTTAGCAGCATCACCATGTCTTAGGAGGCCTAGATCTCCTAGTGTACCACCTCAGGATTTACCTGCACAGAGACTCCGACTCATGGACTCTCCCTCTATGGATGAGGGCGAGAAGGAGCATGAGGTCGAGGAGGAGCATGAGATTGAGGAGCAGTAGGTAGATGAGGATGAGGATCCTCATGAGGAGGATGATGAGGATATTCCAGGAAGAGGGTAATCCTCCATTGCGAGAGTCTGCACATTCTCCGGACCGTGTTCTCCTTTTCGAGCATCGAGTCCGGACAGCCTTTAGACATTGACTAACCACCTTACTCACCTTATGGGTAGCCGTTAGGATTTGAGATACCATCGGAGATTGCTTGAGCAGGAGTATGGTGAGGGTCTGATGTGGGAGAGGATTACATCACAGGCACCTAGGCTTAGTCAGGTTGACGGATCGGTTGGTTGGAGTATCTAGGGCTAGTATAGAGGATTTGAGAGTGATATGGGTATGCTAGTCGAGGACTAGGATTTTGCGTGAGGGTATGTGGGAGCTCCGGAGCAAGTTGGGGACCTGCTTTGAGAGGGGTTTGCGACTCGTGATGCTTGATAGAGCGATTTGGCGTAGGATTGGTGAGTTGGAGAGAAGTGTGAGCTTAAGAGTGATAGCGACGCTCGACGTGTTGAGTTAGCATCTTTGTGGAGAGAGGTTGACGATGTTAGGAGATCAGTTAGTGGTATTCGTAGACGTGGCTAGATAGTATTAGATTCATGGTTTTGTACCATCTTGAAACTAAGTAGTACTTGGTTCGAGATGTAGGATTATCCTAGTTGCCTTAGTAGTATCGTCGTTAGAATCGTTTTTGATTTCTTCGTATCCTTCCGTGTATTTCCACTTTTGAAACCTATAAGTTATGGTTATTGGAACGTGCATCCTGTAGTTATGATTCGGTATTTGATTGTTTCGCTTTGGTATAGCGTTATCCTTGTTGACCTTGATTAAGTATTTGAGCATTATTTGGTGATCCTAGGAACCCAACCCTATCTTTAGAGCGTGAATTGTGAACTTATGAAACTGTTCTTCTTGCCTTCAGAATGATGGCAACAAGATGAAACCCGCTTAGGAACAACCAAGCAGCTCCTGCTGCTAGGGTTGCCCCTGTTCGTCGAGGTCGTCGTCCGTTTGACCACTCCACCTGTTGAGAACCTGAACACTGATAACCCAGCCGTAGGATACCCGAATGTGAACGACCGTCTGAGAATGGTCTGTTCCACAAAACCCTCCACTGTGAACCCGCCCATGTTGACCAGTTAGTGGCGCAGCGTGTCACTGAACTGCTAGCTGAGACTAATCACTCTAAAACCTCTGGTGGAACCCCAATGTTGAATCGAACTCGAGGTTGTACCTACAAAGAGTTCCGATTCTGTGGTCCCATTGAGTTCCGAGGAACTGAGGGAGTAGTTTCCGTAACTAGGTGGTTGGAGAAAACTGAATCTGTGTTTTCCGTTAGTAACTGTGATGAGGATTGTAAGGTTAAGTATGCCACATTTACCTTGAAGGACGAAGCGTTAACCTGGTGGAACAACTATCATAGATCAGTAGGAATTGATGTAGCTTATAGCATGACTTGGACTCAGTTTAAGACTCTCTTGATCAAGCCTTACTGTCCTAGGAATGAAGTTAAGAAGTTAGAGAGTGAGTTCTGGAACCATAAGGTTAAGGGTACTGACATGACAACTTACAATCGTCGTTTCCAAAAGTTATCATTGCTTTGCCCGATATGGTTCATCTTTGAAGAACTTAAGATTGAGAGATATACTGATGGATTGCCCTTAGCTACTCGAAATGATGTCATCGCTGAAGCCGTTAATTTGCATGAGGCATTACTGTGGCTCAGCGTTTGATGGACTCTTATGTGCTAGAAGTAGGAGACAAGAGTAAGAATGATAGGAGTGATAAGAGGAAGAGGAATGAAGTTGTTAAAGTGAATGGCAACAAACGGCATGAGACAGCCAGGGTGTTCGCCATAAGAAATGGGGAAAGGAAAGGTTATGAAGGTAGTAGGCCTATGTGTGGTCGTTGTAATCGACACCACCATGGACTATGCCCAAATGTGTGTAGGAAGTGCACTAAGGTAGGACATTTGGCCAAAGACTGTAGGTCCCGACCACTTGCTGCAGCTCAAACTGCACAAGGAGCGGACTGGAAGGCCATTGTCACCTGTTTTGGATGTGGAAAGAAGGGACACTTTAAGAATGAGTGCCGAGAGCCGTGGATGAGAGGAAATCCCGGTAATGTAGGAGGATTTGCTAACCGAGGTGTAGAAGGTAATGGCTTAAACCCTGTGAAGCGTGAGGTTGTGGAAAACCAGGGAAACCATGGTGCTAGGAATCAGCAGAGAGACATGGGAACAACGCGTGTTTATGCTATTGGGAAGGAAGCTGGTGAGGACCCTAACGTAGTTACGAGTACGTTCCTTCTCAATAATCGTTATGCTTCCATACTGTTTGATACCAGTGCGGATATGAGTTTCGTATCCACCAATTTTATGCCATTACTAGGAATCTCCCAAACACCCCTAGGGTTTAGTTACGACGTGGAATTAGCTAACGGAAATAGAGAGAAGATAGACACCGTAGTTCGAGGTTGTACCTTAAGTTTCCTAGACCGCTCGTTTAGTATAGAACTATTGCCAGTTACCTTAGGAAGTTTTGACGTCATTATCGGAATGGATTGGTTGTCGAAGAACGGTGCACACATCATCTGTGATGAGAAGGTTGTGCGTTTACCGTATGGCGGAAAAGTTCTGAGCATACAAGGAGATCGGAGCGACCGCGGAAGTCCTTCCCAGTTGAGCATCATCTCTTGTATTAAGGCCCAGAAGTACATCGATAGAGAGGTTGTCTTTTCTTGGCTCGAATTTCAAAAGAAAGAGAGGAGAAGAATGAAAGAAACCTTAATGATGTACCCGTCGTTAGAGAATTTTCGGATGTGTTTCCCGACGATTCGCTGGGATTCCACCTGTCCGACAAGTGGAATTCCAAATAGAGTTGATACCCGGCGCACCGTAGCCGGCACCTTATCGACTTGCTCCAAGAGAATTAGAGGAACCTGTCTAGAGTTGGCGAATTGTCGAGAAGGGATTCATTCGACCAAGTTCGTCACCATGGGGAGCACCGGTGTTGTTTGTAAAGAAGAAGGATGGATCGTTTCGGATGTGTATTGATTATAGGGAATTAAATAAGTTGACAGTAAAGAACCGATATCCGTTACCTAGAATAGATGACCTATTCGACCAACTCCAAGGAGCTAGTGTCTTTTCTAGGATCGACTTACGATCTGTTTATCACCAGCTTAAAGTTCGAAAGGAGGATATCCCTAAGATGGCATTTAGGACTCGTTATGGACACTATGAATTCCAAGTGATGTCGTTTGGTTTGACCAAAGCGCCAGCGGTTTTCATGGATCTCATGAACTGAGTGTGTAAGCCATACCTGGATAAGTTTGTGATAGTATTCATAGATGACATCTTGATATACTCCAAGAGTAGTGAGGAGCACGAAGAGCATTTGATGCTCATTTTAGGATTGTTGAGAGAGGAGAAGTTGTATGCCAAATTCTCTAAGTGTGAATTTTGGATTCCGTCCGTGCAATTCTTAGGTCATGTGATAGATAGTCGAGGTGTTCATGTTGACCCAGCTAAGATTAAGGCCATTAAGGAATGGGCAGCTCCTAAGAACCCATCAGAAATCCAACAGTTTCTAGGTTTAGCAGGCTATTATAGGAGATTCATTGAGGGATTTTTCAAGATAGCTAAGTCACGACCAAACTAACGCTGAAGGATGTTAAGTATGAATGGGGAGAAAAGGAAGAAGAAGCATTCCAACTTCAGAAGGAGAAGTTGTGTAGTGCGCCCATCCTAGCTTTGCACGAAGGAAGCGAAGACTTTGTCGGTATCGCGACGCTTCGCATAAAGGCTTAGGTGCTGTTTTGATGCAACGGGAGAAGGTGATTACTTATGCATCCCGACAAATTAAGAAGCATGAGAAAAACTACACCACCCATGACCTTGAGTTAGGTGTTGTAGTGTTTGCCCTTAGGATTTGGAGACATTATCTGTATGGAACCAAGTGTGTAGTATTTACCGAACATAAGAGCTTGAAGCATATCTTAGATCAGAAGGAACTGAACATGAGACAACGTCGTTGGTTAGAATTTCTTAGTGATTATGACTGTGAGATTCGTTATCATCCTAGTAAGGCTAATGTTGTGGCTGATGCACTTAGTCGTAAGGAGGACATTCCACCCCTACTAGTTAGATCCTTAGGAATGACCATTGTTTCACCCTTACCGTCTCAAATTTTAGCCCAAGCGAGGCATTGACGGAAGAGAACCATCCTTATGAGAATCTTCATGGAATGGTAGAAAGTGAAAACGGCTTCTTGAAGCGTTCCGACGGAACTTTATGCTTCGAGACGAAGTGGATACCATTTCATGGTGGAATCCGTGAGTTGATTATGCATGAGTCGCATAAATCAAAATACTCTATTCATCCCGGAGCCGATAAGATGTATCAGGACCTTAAGAAACTTATTGGTGGCCTAATATGAAAGCCGATATAGCTCAGTATGTCAGTTGGTGACTTGTTCTAAGGTAAAGGTCGAACATCGAAACCCTCGGACTCTTAGTTCAACCCGAACTCCCAAATGGAAATGGGAGGAATAACCATGGACTTTATCACTAAATTACGAGAACTAGCGGCAATGACGCTATCAGGTAATCGTTGATCATTTAACTAAGTCTTCTCACTTCTTAGCCATTAGTTAAACTGATAGTCTCGATAAGCTTGCTCGATTGTAACTTAAGGAGTAGTATCGCCATGGAGTACCGATATCTATCATTTCGATAGGGATAGCCGCTTTACATCCCACTTTTGGAGATCATTATAGACGATTAGGAACAAACTTGGATATGAGCATCTTACCACCCTCGAGACGATGGTCGAGCGAGAGAACCATTTAGACTTTAGAGGACATGCTTAGAGCCGTGTTATTGATTTCGCAAAGCTGGGAGAGACATCTCCCATTGGCTGAATTCTCCTATAACAATAGTTATCACTCTAGCATTAAGGTCGCCCATTTAAGGCCTTTGTATGGCGAAAATGTCGTTCTCCTGTTTGTTGGGCTGAAGTTGGCGAGAGTCAACTTACAGGTCCCGAATTTGTCCTAGAAACCACCGAAGATAGTTCAGATTCGTAACGGTTGCAAACCGCGTGATAGACAAAAGAGTTATGCCGATAAGAGACGTAAACCTTTAGAATTTCACGTTGGAGATCGTGTTATGTTGAAAGTTTCTCCTTGGAAAGGAGTGATTCATTTTGGAAAGCGTGGAAAACTCAATCCTCGATATATTGGTCCCTTTCCAATCCTGGAAAGAATCGGACCGGTAGCATACCGCCTGGAGCTACCATCAGAATTGAGTAGTGTACACAATGTCTTTCATGTTAGTAACCTTAAGAAATGTATTTCGGAGGAAAACATAGTTGTGCCCTTAAGAGATATTCGTAATGATGAGAAATTGAATTTTGTTGAGGAACCGATTGAGATTATGGACCGTGAGATTAAACGTCAAAGTTCGTTGGAACTCCCGACATGGACCGGAGTTCACTTGGGAACGTGAGGACGTTTTCCGTAGGAAGTATCCTAAACTTTTTATGACATCAAGCAACTCGAGTGAAACCGGACGGGTTTCTTCGAGGCCGGAGGTTGTGACAACTGGCAATTTAGGGAGTATATTTTAGGTAACTGCATTACGTTAAACTAAACCAAGCTTTACCTTTATCACTATTTTTATAAACCATGACTTGATTTTATATCGTCTATTGGTTTTTACGGTTTATTTCACTATTGAATGAGTTATCGTATGAGTTTTAACTCTGTTTGGTAGGCACTATTCGATTCGGCACTAGAAAAGCCTAAAACGAGAAATATTGTAACTTTTAGACCGTAACTCTAAAATTGACAAATAAATAGTCAAAACTCATGGAAAAACATAAATAACGATGTTAGAAAGTCGAATGAACGTCGTGGGACACTCGGGGGACAATATATGAGCTCGGGAATGGGTAAACAGGATAGTTACAAAAATGATTTCGCTCTCTTTTTCCCTCTAGCCTAGCCCCTCCCTCCCCACCATTTTTATTTTGGTCCTTTTCCCCAAGTATATAAACCACTCCCCTCCCCTCATTTTTACTTCCATTTTCTCTCTCTAAAATACACCTACACATTACTTTCTCTCTATAATCTCTCTCTCTCATCAAAAATAAAAACCCTAGCCACTACCACCACCATTGGCCGCCCCCTATCCGGCCAAATTCCGGCAAGTGGTATCTCACCTCCACCACTATCTTTTAGATCTTCTTTCCCTCTTTCTATCCATATAAAATACTCCCACAAAAGCCTTCATTAACACCTTCAAATCTTAAGATTAAGATTCATACTTTTAGGGTTTTCATCAAATATTGCAATTCGTGCTTGAATAAGGTAAATGGAACATGGGTAGAGCTTATTTAAGCTATAAAAATCCATGTATGGCTAATTAGGGTTTCGACCCTATGATAATTTTTAGGGCTTTTGGGTGAAACATGGAATTAAGTCTAATTAACATCTAAATAAACAAGTAGTTAGTGTTTGGTAAGCATGTGGTGTATCAATTTGATGGGTTTATGCATTTTAGGTCTAGTTTCATATTTTTGGTTAGAATAGATGATGGGTTTTGTGTTTGGTTAATGATTGGAGCTTGAATGATTGTATTTGGATGTTGTGGAATTGATTTGGGTGATGTTTGGTTGGATTTGGAGTGGTGTACGAGCCACCAAGGCCACGTACGTGAGCCTTGGTTGGTGTACGAGACCCACATGGACCTTGGGTCCGGGTCGGGTCGTTTTGGTAGCTTGTTGGTTGATGTAGTTGAGGTTTGGATGAGACGCGTGGAGCCGAAAAGCTTCTAGGGCTTGTTTGGTTCACGTGGTCTTAACCGTGACCGTGTCATGACCATTAGGGTCATAACATTGGTTTCGGGTATATTTGGTTGATTGATTGGTTGGCGAGATTGTTTTGAGTTGATTTGGGATTGAATTGCGCTATTATGACTTTTAAATTGGACTTGATATATATATTGTCAATTTGAGCTACGTCGGTGTTACTTTGACTTTTTAGTCAATAGTTGACTCCAACAAAGCCATAACATGGACTTTAGTATAGTTTGGACTATTGATTGATTAAAAGCCTAGAAGTCATGACTCGTGCTTGTGGACTCGAAACAAATAACGATATGAGATTAATATTGGAATTTGACGAAATATATATATATATACATGAAAATGGTAATAGACTATGAAATATAAATAATAAATGGGCTTTTGTACCAAAAATATAGATAACAAGTCTTATCTTGTTATTTACTATTTTTAAACGGAAACTAACGACTAAATTGGAAATGTTTTATAATAAATAAGTAATTAATGTTTCGAGTACACGTTTATCGAAGGATGCCAATTATAGGTATTTAATATTAGTTCAAGTATTTATTTGCTTACGTTGTGTGCATGGGTTACGGATAACCTAGCATTAATAGTGTTGATCCACGTGGGTAGCGGACTTATTAGGTTGACGAATCTAATAAGAGCCCGCTAGGTACGTTGGGTAACCTTATTAATGGGTGAATTATCCTTATGACTCTTTAGGATACGATTGATTTATGGGATAATAAGCGACATGAGTAAATAAATGAGTTTATCGAGTTGACGAATTCGATAAGGTCAACTATTTATTCCGAAACTTATTGGACTATAGAGCTTATCGCTTAGAGGTCTCATTGTGTTGCATTGAGTTACATATTGGTTATTTGAGTGCATTCATAGCATCATATTGAGTCGATACACCCACATGAGGATACCAAACACTAGGATTAAATGGTGAAACGAGAAATTTTTGGAAATAACGAAATGGAATACATTGGGGTAGACAACGTTGATTATGGGAATTATATATTAAGATTTGGTCTACATTAATAGGTTGTGCCGAGTCGATAGTTGTTGTGCCGTGATTTCTATTATCTTCTGCTAGTGTTTATTTGACGTTGATTGCTTGAGGTGAGTTTCATAGCCCCACTTTTATCTACGTTTTTAACTAATTTGAGGTGAGAATCATGCTCGCTTGATTCGTTAAAACTATTTGGATTTGCTTATATGCTTGACCTGCTTAGATAGATGTGGTAGTTGTTGCCTTAGACTAGGTTGAACTGTTGCCTAGCTAAGAATAGACTTCTACATCGACCTAGTCCGGGGTTGGCAACTGTTCTAGAGGTTGCCACGACAGTGCTGGACTAGAGTCGCGGGGCCCGAGTAATCGCTGGATGCGGGATATGATTATGGTTGGTGATCCGGGTAGGATCGGTGTGTGCAAACGGTATTTATCTATCTTAGTTCTTGCATAGCAAATCAACTCTTACAGGTCCACTATGATTTTGTTGAACTTAAACCTATGAACTCACCAGAGTAAGCTGACCTTTTAGCATGATTTCTCAGGTATTTGAGAGATGTTTGGATTACGTGATCGGTGGAAGCTTGGCAAGAAGGCGGAGTTCAAGGATCATTTATGACTGTGATAAACTTTGGAGACCTATTTTATTAAATCGTGTTTTGGGCCTAATATTTACACTTTTGGATTAAATGTTTTGAATAACTAAATTTGGGATTGGTTTTGAATGTTAAATGACTATCTTTTTGCTATACTTGTGTGTGATACCAATCCAATAGTAACTCCCCGAAAACTTGATTAAGTCTTACGAGATTGGGGGTGTTACAAAACCAATATACTCAAACATCTATCATTGTCAAAAGGCACAACAAAACCCTTTATGAGATCTTCAAAGGAAGACTCCCGACATCACTACTTTCATGTGTTTTGGTGTCCTGTGTTCATTCACAATCACAAGGATCACTTAGGCAAATTTGATGCAAAAGCTGATGATGGATACTTCTTAGGTTACTCACTGATGTCTAAGGCTTTGAGGGTGTTTAACACCAGAAGACAACAAGTTAAGGAAACCTTCCATGTCACCTTTGATGAGAGCAAAAGCATCAGTTCTTCAACACCTCGCCAGAAGAAATAGGAATTGATGAATCATCTAGATACCCTCGATGAGTTCAACTCGAAAACAATTCCTCTTGTCAATATCAAGAAAATGCTGACATCTCCTACTACATTTTGCCTCACAACCTCCCTCAACGAACCATCAGTGAATTCATTGATACTCCATCAGTTCCTAATGGGATAGGTCATACTGAACCAAATGTTTAGGAACCTGAAATTCATGATTCCCAAACTGAACAACAAATTGTCTCATCCGATAATACTCATGACTCTGTTGCTCCGCCATGAACCCATTCCTCAATTCTAGTGACCTCATCAAGCTCAGATCCTAGACCACAAAGTAAGTGGACAAGATCTCAAGACATTGAGCTTGTGAACATCATTGGAGAACCCATCAAGGCATGCTCACAAGGAGCATGGTCGCTAAATTAACTAATGAGTGTCTCAGATGCGACTTTCTCTCAAAATTTGAACCCAAAGTGTCACCGAGGCTCGAAACATCCTAGCTCGGTTCAGGCAATGCAAGAAGAACTTCAATAGTTTGACAGAAACAAAATCATGACTCTGATCAAATGTCCTCAGGATGTCATTGTTATAGGAATGAAGTGGGTTTTTAGAAACAAAACTGATGAAAATGGCACTGTCATTAAAAACAAAGCCAGACTTGTAGCTAAAGGTTATAATCAACGAGAAGGCATTGACTATGATGAGACATTTGCTCCTATTGCTAGAATGGAAGCCATAAGGATCTTCCTTGCTTATGCAACATACATGAACTTCAAAGTTTACCAAATGGATGTCAAAAGTGCCTTCTCGAATGGGAAACTCAAGGAAGATGTTTATGTTCAGCAATCCCCAGGCTTTGAGCGTAGTGAGTACCCTGACTATGTCTGCAAGCTTGACAAAACCCTATATGGACTGAAGCAAGCTCCCACAGCATGGTATGAAACTCTCTCAGCCTTCTTGATCCAAAACAAGTTTGTCATAGGAAAGATAGACAACACCATGTTTATCTATAGGACACAACAAGATGTGATACTAGTCCAAGTATATGTTGATGACATCATCTTTGGCTCAACAAATTATACTCTTTGCTAATAGTTTGAAAAACTAATGACAAAGAAATTTGAAATGAGCATGATGGGTGAACTTACATACTTCCTTGGACTACAAATCAGGCAAACTGAAAAAGGAATCACCATCAGTCAAGAGAAATATACCAGAAATCTCTTGAAGAAATATGAGATCTCTGATTGTACCTCAGTGAAGACTCCAATGGTCCCTCCAAATAACCTTGGACCAGATCTCACTGGCAAATCAGTCAACCAAACTCACTTCAGAGGAATTGTAGGATCACTGATGTATCTAACTGCTTCCAGACTAGACATACAATTCTCAGTATGTCTGATTACAAGATATCAGTCTAATCCTAAGGAATCCCATCTCACTGCAGCCAAAAGAATTCTCATATACCTGAAGGGTACCCCAAGTCTTGGACTTTACTATCCTAAATGTTCAGGATTTGACCTCAAAGGTTATTCTGACTCTGACTATGTTGGTTGCAACATGGATAGGAAAAGTACTTGTGGTTATGTCAATTCCTTGAAGGAAAGCTTGTGTGTTGGAGCACGAAGAAGCAACAATCAATGGTTATGTCCTCAGCTGAAGCTGAATACGTGGCAGCTGCAGCTGCAAGGTGATGTGCCAATGTACTATGGATGAAAAGTCAACTCAGTGACTATGACATCCATTACAAGATGGTACCCATCTTCTGTGATAACACCAATGCTATTGCTATCTCCAACAACCTTGTCCTTCACCAAAGAACAAAACACATTGATATCAGATACCATTTTATCAGGGACCACATCATGAAGGGAGACATAGAACTCCATTTCATCCCCACTGAATATCAGCTAGCTGATATATTCACCAAACCCTTGGATGAACCAACCTTTAGGAGACTGAAAGCTAAATTGGGACTACTTGACATTGAAAGTCAGCAACCTGATAACCAATCCTAATCTCAGCAGTTCTCTCAAAAGGTTCCCGGTCCCTGAATAAAATCCCCAAAAACACATCGTCTCGCTGAATGAGTAAGACTCATTCAGGGTCCCTGACTATGGATAAAGATCATTAAATAAGTAACTAAATGCTCTAAGTATTTCAGTTACTTAATATCCTAGGTTGGTAAACATACCAATTTAATATAGGAATATATGTCTCTCAACCCTTCTGTCACCCATGTCATGGGACCCTATAATCCCACTTGGAATTTAATGCCAATACACACACCAAATATCCTAAGGATACTTTATCTCTGCAAATGTACTTTTGCACTACAAGCGTTCCTTGAAAAACGGGAGAAAACTACGGGTAATGGAGTGGATACATTTAATGAGGAAAATGAAACGTTTTCAAAAACAACTTTACAAATCCTCACATGTGCAAAACTAACCCTCTCACCACTCTATAAATACCCCTCTCAAAAACTAAAAACACACACACAATTGTTTTTCTGCAATTAAACCCTGTCAAAATTCTTTCAAAATCAAAAACAATTGTGTGTTCTTTGTTCTAAAACTGGTTTAAGCAAAAAGAATTACTTCATCTTTGCCCTCTAAGATTTTACTTCACATCTCAAACTTTCAAAAGGAATTATCCTCTTTGACTGTTCTTGTCAAAATCAAAACCCTAAAACCTTTTTCTGGGTATCAATGGCAAGAACTCAAAGCATTCAGTTTGCACCACAATGGGTGGGTGGTCTTGAAAGTGTTGAATTCAAAACAAACAATGTTATAGGCAATTTTGAATACCCCAATGATGTCCCGCACTATAAGGGAATCATGAAATTTTTGCTAAATTGCCCACTGAAAAAGGCCTTTACAAATTCCCCTTCTTTACTGTACCATAACTTCCTCAGGGAGTTTTGGGCAACAGCTGTGGCCTTTGACCCGACACCCTCCACTGATGAGAACGAACCAAGACCCCTCAGGGAATTTCCCATCAGGTTTTCTATTTTAAACGGGGAACAACAAATTACTTTATGTGGAAAACTAGAAGGGGGGTTGAATAGTTTTGCCAATTAAAACTTCCTTTTAATCTATTTAGATCGACTTATGTCAATCTATTTAGATGTGTGTGTTGGATGTTGATAAACAAGCATATAAAGGTATGTAATGAAGGATAAGAGTAAGAAGCACAAAACCACAACGCGAGTATTTATAATGGTTCGGCTACAAGGACACCTTCCTTGCCCTACTCCACTCCCCGAGTCACCTACTCGAGAGTTCATAAACACTACACCAATCTCCTTATGGCGGAGAAGCCTTCACAACGTCGCCTACCCTTTTTCCGGTGCTAGGCTAACCACCGGGTTCTTTCACTCCAAGGTGAACCACACCTACACAACGTCGCCTACCCTTTATAAGGTACTAGGCTAAGTACCTAGTTCTTTCACACCAAAGTGAACCACACCTACACAACATCGCCTACCGTTTATAAGGTACTAGGCTAAGTACCTAGTTCTTTCACACCAAGGTGAACCACACCTACACAACATCGCCTACCCTTTATTAGGTACTAGGCTAAGCACCTAGTTCTATTGCAATGGAGGAACTACTGCCCAACACTACACCAACGACTAATCCCAAAGGAGATCAACTCCTTTTTACAACATCATCAAGGATATCAATATCCTTGGATCTAGTACTAATCTATCTTGTACATCGAAACAAACCATATCGAATGTACATCTAAGGCACCTTTCACTAATGCCTTTAACTAGATCTTCAAGACACCCTTCACTAATGTCTTGTGTCTTGACTTCTAAGCACCCTTCACTAATGCTTCTAGTCTTGACTTCTAAGCACTTACCACAAGTGCTTATGATATGGACGATAGATACCCTTCACTAATATCTTCGTCTTGACACTTGAGACACCTTTCACAAATGTCTTCAACACTTCTTAGGAAAAGAAAAACAATCATCAACAAGAAGACTTCAGTAGTCTTGATGATGAGGAAGCATGGCAACTCATGGACTTGAGCTTGCTCGACTTCAACGGCGGTGATCTCGCCTTTAAGAGGAACCTAGAAGATCACACTAAACAAAACTACAAACATAGATCTCTTGGATCTGAGGTTAGTGAGTTTTTAACTCAGGGAGAAAGTGTGTTTGAAAGGGGTGAGAAATAATGAAGAAAAGGCTTACTATTTATAGAGGAAAAATTCTACTGTTCCCCGGATCCCATGGATCCCTCCCACAAGGGATCTGTCTAGTGTAAAGCTAGGGATCCGTGGGACGCTCCTCTTTACCTATGGGTATTTTGGTTATGGTCATGGGTCATGGGTTGATCCATGGGTCATTAGCTAGATACAATGTATCTCTTGAGTGCAATGCACCTAGTCACATGGGTATGGGTCAAAACCATGGGTTATGGATATTATCCATATATGATATAAGCATGATGTCATGCAATGGGTTATGGGTCAAGCTCCATAGGTCATGGCCTTTGGGTTGTACCTAACTACATTCAATGTATTTGCCCAATGGGTTATGATACTTAAGTTTCTACCCATTTATATTACCCAATATACTACATACTAGTTATGTGTATATTTTACCCAAATATGTAAACACTAGTTGTTGTACATATGTAATATTAAATCATAAAATCACTTATACTTGTTTTAGTGTTTTATGTGAAAATGTGAATATGTTAGAAACTATTAGTTCAAACCAATTACGTATTTTATTTGTTTCGTTAAAATGATTTTACGTTTGTTATCGACAAAACATTAGAAGATCGTAAAATATAAATAAAAGTTTTTATGGCTTATTTGTATAAACAATCTCCCCCTTTTTGTTGATGACAAAAAATAAAATTATTTTAAGGAAAAGCTAAAATTCGTAAGAGTTTGAATTTGTAGTTTTTACTTTCTTCTCCCCCTTTTTTTCGAAACAAAAAGAGCTTCGAAAGAAAACTAACACATTGTTTTTAGGAAAAACATGTGAAAGAAAATAAAAAAAAATAAAGAGTAGAGAGCAAGTAACGGGAAAGGATCTCGTCTTAACTCCCCTTTGACGAGTCCATCCCTATGTAAGGGCGTCAAGAAAGTAATACTAAGCTAGTTTGTTTGCAACTAAGTTTGCAAAATATTTCGTCTAAGTGACGAATGTGCTCCCCCATGATGATTGCAATTTTGCAAAGAGATGTCAAGAAATGTAATTCTAATATTGCAAGTAATTTGCAATGTATTGCTTATACACAAAGCTCCCCTAGCTTTAGGGTGTCAAAGTCTTCATGTGTAAATTGAATAAATACAAAACAAAGGTTAGAAACCAAGTATAATGCACAATTTCCTGCAAATATGATCCAAGTTAGTAGAAAAATAGTTTTCTGTATCACTGATCCCGCGGTTCCCTCCTAGTAGGGATCCGTCTTGGCAAATGTAAGGGATCCGTCTGGCTGATGATCAATTTCAGCCATGGTGATTTAACAAATTATGTTAATATCAAAGTGAGATATGTATAATACCACATACTCATATACACAGAAATAAAGCAAGTAGCATGTATTTTCATTTAAAAAACTAGAGATATGATATACATGACTCTAAAAACTAAGAAAATGATCGATACATGTCTTGGAATTACTAGACTTATCAAAGTAACGCTTGAAACTAGGACACCACTAAAATCCTCTAGCTCAAGTGTGTTTAGGTTTAATCTCGTCAGAACGTTCGAGGAGATGATAGAACATGAAACGTTGATCTTCTCGTACTTCATGTATCAAACTTTCAACATGTTGACAATGATAGCAATCTTTGTCATGGCTAGGTAGTGGAGGTGGAAGAATTGAAATGGCTTGATGCGAAGGATCAAGTGAAGCGGCTTGTGGAGATTCAAACGACGGAGGAATTGGTGGAGGCGCATTTGAGAATGTCTCGACCAAAAATGATGGTGGTGGTAAAGAGGTGTCAACTTCCATATGGTCGGGTGGTTGAATTCGATAATTTCTCATAATCCAAATGGGATTATAAGATGGTAACGATGAAAAGGAAGCCGGAGCTAGTGTTGACTCAACACTTTGATTTTGTGTCATTATCCCTCCTAATGAGGGGAATGTTGCCGGTGGAGGAGGATGAGACGGCCTAGGAGGCAAATTGTAGGATCGATAATATTATTGTGTTGATGATTCGGGTGGTCTTGGATGATGGAAATACATGTTAGCCATATTAGAGAGATAAAGAATGAGAAGGTGTTCTTGGTAGAGACTTGGTTTACACAAAGGAAAGGTTAGATTTAATGAGAAGAACCACCCCTTCCAAGGATGGAAGGGGTATTTATAGTTACAGACTCAACGACCTCCTATCGGCCTGTGGATCAGGCATACAGTGGGTAAAGACCCGTCCTTCCTCCACGGTGTTGCACTATACTATTCTACGCTACAAACTAACTAATAAACTACTAAATAACGTAACAAACAATATGTCTACGAGCTAACTTATGCTAGATAATATTTGGGGTGACCGACATTTCACTTATGTAATTTCCAATTCCTAACAATCTCCCCTTAAAGGAGGTCACCCCATGAAATACATTTTGCATCCTAGCATTCTATTTAATCTTCGTTCGAGCTCGTAGACTTTAATTCTTCAAGTTCCGCAATCTTTGTGCTTTTGTAGCGATTCTTCAAAGTCCGCATTGATTTGTACTTTTAGTGGAGGCCTTTAATCGATCCACATCTTTGATGATCTTGAGCTTTCATTGAGATCATCAGCCACAGTAAATCTCTGGATCACCCTTTATTTTGTTGCCATCATGTGAAGTTGTGACTTTCGGACCGACATGCTCACACTTTTCATGACATCTTTCCATCAGAGTAGCGGAAGCTTTCTTGGTTCATGATATTTGCAGCAGAAGAAGCAAAGTATAAAAATATCGAGCCAGGTTACGTAGATATGCACAAGTCATGATTTCTTCAATTAAGTGTAGATGCTGTGAGCATGCGGCTTTGTATTGACTCCTCAATTCGATCACCGCAACCGTCCAAATGTACCGCAAACAACAAGTTAGCAATAAAACACACGAAAGTGTCTTTGATCACTTTCGTTGAATTGAGGTACACGCCCACGGTTCCCGATTGATCAGTACAAGTACTGCCTATGATCGTAGGATTTGAAGAATCTCCTTGACAGGGTTTCGCTGTTCCAGCTATTCTCAAACCGAACGTCTCAAAGAAGACAACACGGAGTGAGTGAACCAGCGAATTGAGATTCACTGATTGATGAAAAATGATTTGAAAAAAACAATCGCGTATTGCTTAGAAGAAAGAGTTTTTCAATACGACGAAGGTTTTATGAGAAAGATCAATTTTCAATCATAAATACTTTTTGTATTTGAAAAGAGTACACATTCGATGTGCTAGATAAAAGAAGAGATTCGCACATCGAACGGTTTTTCCAAAAGTATTTTTTTTTCAATCAGAGATACTTTTTGAGTTTGAAAACATAAGTACACATTCGACGTGCTAGAGAAAAGAAGGTTTGCACATCGAACGGTTTTTCCAAAAGTATTCGTTAATTCCATTCCTGGACCAAGGTTGATTCAAGATTGAATCTCCCCATCGTTTCTATCCAGTTGTCACAAGCTTGATCTTATGAAAGATCTCACATGCCACCTACCAGAGCTTGTTTGATGTTGGCTCTAGAAGGCTTTCCATCTTCATCGTAAATATTGTTACATATCACTCGGATGTTCTGGCAATTACCACAAGGATAATGCGTAGGACTCTCAAAATATACTTACTTTCCACATTGTGTGAAACAGCAAGTCTTCATTAATAGTGTCCTAATGAGATATTGTGGATGATCTCTTGGCTTAGACTCAATTGTGCACTTTGGTTTCCTATGCCGGATACTAGGGAGAGGGTCTCCTTCTTCAATATCAACAATCTCTAAGAGAAAGTCTATAGATAATGTCGGTTCCCTGTGAGAATGAAACAAGTCCTTTTAAGAGGAACTTGAGTGGTTTGGGAAGTTAGTGCAAGGCCACTAGGGTCCATGACGTCTTGTCTTCAATACCAGTGTTACCTTAGTAACAACCAATAGCATATGTATTGAACCGGTTTCGCCATAAGGTTGAATTATTGGAGGGCTATTTCTTTTCACCCTTTTCACATTCATTTCTTTTTCATTCTTCAACCCTTCAGTGCTTACCGAGACTTCATAACTAGAACCTTGTTGGGTTTATTCTTGTACTAGCTCTGTCTCACCGGCACTCTTCCCATATCTCACTTTTCTCCTTTTTTCAATATACCTAAGGACTTCTACACTATCTAGTGGATTGTCCCTGGGTAGATCCCTCCGGTTCTGGCGGATCGTGGGAACTAATACCTAACCTCACCATCCTTATAACTCCATACATAAAGTAAAATAGTCGGTCTTTTGGTACAGTTCATTCTTCCTTGAAACCAATTGAAAAATCATTTGGAAAAACAATCAAGGTACTTGTCATACGAGATCAAAGCATTTTGTACCTTAATAGTTTTGATCATTTAGAAAACCTCCCCCTCAACATGTGCATATGATTTAGAAATTGTTTAGCACATGGAGGCAAGAGGACTTTGAAATATTTTCATTGATCACAATTTTCATAGAAAAAGCCATTTGATTTTCTTGGTAAATTCTCCACCTCAATATGTGCATAGGATATTTGAAATCATTTTATCACATAGAGGAAAGAGTTCTTTTGAAGCACATCCACGAACATAAACGCCATTAAGAAACCTTTAGAAAATCAATCAAGGTACTTTATGTTGAAACATAGAAATCTTTGTACCTTGAGAGTTTATTTTCTTTTTGAAATGCTCCCCCTCAATATTTGCTTCGAGATTCGAAAGTGTTTAGCACATATTGGAGAGCAGCCTGCACATTTGAATCAAACAATCACCTTTTATCAAATTTCATATTAAATCACAAATTCTCCCCCGATCAAAAATATCAAACCCTTTGAGATTTTGGATCCCAAGTGATTTAATAAGGTTTGGAAAACATGGGAGAATATGTGGCTTATTTAAAAACTCATCTAGTTTTTTTGGATAAATCCTCCTCCTCAACATGTGCATTGTGTATTTGAAATCGTTTGGCACATGGAGGCAGGAGTGCCTAAAAAGGACTAAAATCGATTCCATTAAAACGGATTTGAGATTTAAATCACGATCTCTCCCCCGATCAAAAATTTCAAACCTTTTGAGATTTGTGATCCCAATTGATTTAAATCATTTAGAAAGTTTTAGGGGAAAGACGTGGCAAGATTTAATTTTGAAAAATGACAGATAAGGACCAATTTAAGACATTAAAGATTGTTAGTGTCAGGTATGATTGTTTTAAGAGATCTTTAAGTAAAATAAAACAATTTCACAATCAAACAAGAACAGAAAAAATTTCATTTTGACAGATCTTTGAGTTTTAAAGAAAATCATACCATGACATAACATTAAATCTTTATATCACCACATTTTAACGTACAAGCGGACTCTTTTGAAGATATATTGTTTGAAAATGCTTTAAATTAAATCACTCACCCCCTCAATCGATGACCGAAGTCGTTGATTGAGTGACTTAAGTTTTGATAAAATAAAGTCCGGTGATTTTCAAAATTAAGTCCAATTTATTTTCAAAACCAATATTTTTCCATTTTCAAAAACAAATAATTCAAAGTTTTAGCAAAATGGTATCATTCACTACTTGTCCTGCACAAAGATACGTTAGGTGGTTGAGAAGCTTATGTTGTTGCTGTAGGGCTTGGAAGAAAAACCGTCTGCAGATGCAGTGAGACTTCTTACGTTGCATTTTAATGCCAACTGAGGTCAAATTAAGCTCCGTTTCTTCATTCACATATTGAAGAAAATCGTATGCTGATGCAGTGAGACCTCTTACGTTGCATTTTTCTATGCCAACTCTACATAGAAGTCCAATTAAGCTCCGTTTCTTCATTTGTCAACCCAAGATATAGTTACCCTTTCCTTTCGGCATCCAATCATCTTCAATTGTGGGATCCGGATCGGGAACATTCTTATATCCATGATATCTGCATACGTTAGTGAACACATATACAGATATATGGTGGTCGACATCACCCAAACAGCAATCGACTAATCAAAGTCAATACAACATATCAATCAGATCATAAAAGGCATGGGAATAATGTGTTCCTCAAACTCTAATCATCTAATCCTAACAATCTTATCCTAGGCACCTAGTCCTTCAACGTAGGTTAACATCATTTTTAATTAAGCATATTAGGATAATTAAGAAAGCCCGTTAGATGATGTAAATTTGAAAAGTTTAAAAGCGCTGAAGTCATTGATTGAGTTTTCAATTTTTATAAAAACTCTGATACTTATTGATTTTCAAACAACTCATTTTCCACCAATTTTTTAAAACAACAAATATTTTTCTGAAGAATTTTAAACGGAAAAACATTTGTGTAGGAACAGCAGTCCTTCGACATACTTTCCTCAAATTTGTTTTTAGGATAAGTGCACGAAATATATGAAAAATTTGTTTAGCGCAGCACTTTCCTTCCTTGAAGAGCGGGTTGCTATTGGAAATAATAGCAAGCCATATTTTAAGCATGGGTTACAGTCTGAGATAACTGTAAGCCATAATTTTAGACATGTTTAGGAAAAAGAATATTTACACCTCCTGCTCGAACTTCATCTATGGTCCCGTGCCATTATTGAATGACATTTCTAAGACCACAGATGTTATCGATACCAGAAGACATGTCATGTGCAAACATAATTTTGGTAATTTTAAAATTTTCTGATTTTTATGGGTTTTTGAATATTTTATATTTTTCTATTTGGTTTTGCTGGTTTTATATTTTTGTATTTGGTTTTTGATAAATATTTACAAAGATAGAATAGATGATATAGTTTAAGAAGATGATGATACGAGTACCGAGATAAGGATATCGAGCAGCCCCATTGTAGAATATAGAAGTCATCATCCCTAAAACTTTCACCACCAAAGCTTCCGAGGCTCTTGCATTGAAGAAAGAAATTGAACCATCTGAAAGTGAGACTTTGGCAGCTTCCCCCCAAACCGAAAATCCCTTAGCTGAGCAGATTCAAAGCTTTCTTACAAGCTTCCCTTAGCCAGGTGCACAAAGAAGCACACCATTATCATCGAACTTGCTGCTCCTTTTAAGAATAATCACCGTGATTCTTCGTTCGAGGTTATATCATCAACAAGAACAGCAACGTATCATCCCACTCATAAATAATCTTCTCACATTTCTTTTCCACTGATGCCTGAAGCGATCCATTCCAAAAGGTGTCGAGAGAACAATTCCCCCAAGTAGATGAATTGATGCAGTCAGTCTCTTTGTATAATGCTCAAGAACTCTCCGGAATACACATCATGAGGGTAATGAAAAAAACCTCCCCAATGTTCACATCTTTCGTCCCTGATGATCATGTATGAAGCTCAAGAACCCGAAGTACACCAATATCCAAGAACTCTCCCGAATACAAATCATGAGGGTAATGAAAAACACCTCCCCAATGTTCACATCTTTCTTCCCTGATGATCGTGTATGAAGCTCAAGAATCCGAAGTACACACATTCCCAACGAGAGAATAACTGATAACACCTCCTTCATGTTACACATTTATCTCCCCTGAATATGTCATACCTGTGTACCCCTTTTATCTTCAGAAACTTTCTCTTCCATCACTTCCCCCACTTAGTTGGAATAAGAACACTAAGCGCCATGAGTCAAACCTTGAGTTTCTCTGCGGTAATGACAATCGTCTTCCCTGGATATCTTCAATCACTTAGAAGTATTAAGTTCATCAATGTTTACTCGCGTTTAGATGCTTGTCTCCTTCCCCCTTGTTGGTTTTGACACTTTAGAATCAACAACATATTATAGGCCCAAATGCTCGAAATCTTTTGAGAAGAATACCATTAGCACAAATATATCTGTGAGAATCAACTTGCTGAAGATCAGTGTGAGCAAGTCTAATTGGGGATTAAATCAGACATTTCACCCTCCCCCAATTAGTGCTCTTCCCTAAACCGACAATTTGTTTGATAAATGCCCAGATTAAGAAGAAGTCTTTAGATAAACAAATGCTACTCGTCTTTAGTCTTCTAACATGTAGCAGAAAATGTAGAACAGACTGTAGACTCGACCTTCTTCAAGATTGTCCAGTTGGGGAATAGATAGTTAACATCTTCATCACACCAAAAAGCATCCCAATTAACTTACATCTTGCAAATCCCCTTAACTAAAATCTCTCCCAATCAAACAAGAACAGAAAGATGTTCATCCAGGAAATTAGCAATCAGCCCGCAACGAACACACTAAATGGTAACACCAAACTACCAATCACATCAAACAAGAACAGAGAGATTGTTCGGAATCATCATGTTGATGTGTACGTGAAGCATTAACAGGAAACACTTTGTCAATAAACTCATATCAGCTTGTGAAGATGTCAACCAACGGCTCTTAGAAGAAACTCCATGTAACGATGACCCGATAAGAAGAAGCTCGGTTCTTACATGAGTTTAGAGTCGTTTGACCATTTGTTCTCATAAATCAATCAACCATGCAGTAAATTCACACTTCTTCTCCCCCTCAAGAATTGCATACGAAGATGTCATTCTTGATTAAATAAGTGATTATCTTCAACAATGTAGTCTATTCACACTTCTCCCCCGCAAAATTAGCACAGGATGTCGCCATCGTCATTATAGTTGAGCAAGTGGAATAAGAAAACAATCGAAAGTAGCCCGGTTCACTTGATAACTGAAAGCGCGTGGAAAAAGTATGAAGCATGTTGATGAGAATGGTCATAATAAGAAGATTTCTCTTCTTTCGAAGATAATGCGCACTGAAGCGTACACATTTCTTTTCTTTAAGGAACGAGGCTTGAATTGTTGTGTTCAAACGTCATAAGAAGATTTCTCTTCTTCAGAAGATAAAGCTCACTGACACGTAAACTTTTCTTTTCTTTAGAGAACGAGGCATGAACTGTTGTGTTCATACGTCATAATCTCTCTCTTTTCAGCTCTCTTAGCAAAACATGTAATCAACCCCATTATCATTCAGTAGGCTTTTTGTCGTGACAGCTGATGGAGAAAACCCAATATGATGAATTTTACCTCGAAGTAAACTAACCTGAACTCGTGACTTAAACTTGCACATATGTAACAAAGAGCAGTGCTGAGACTTCATCCTCCATTGAATCTCTAAGTACTCTATACTCTTCATCCAACCAACCATCAAGTAATAGACGTACATCACCTCTTGAAAATCCACAATTGAATGTGACACCGAGCACTACAACGTAACTCCTTTAAGTGATAGTTATTTTGTGGTGATAAGAGCCCAATTCCCCCAAGTGGTAAAAAGAAAAGGTAAAAGTCACCCAACAATAACTAGATTTCCAAGTCTTCATTTTTGATAATAAGCTCAAACAAGGATCATGAAGAATCTTCATCCAACCATACCCGATACCTTCAGATACTAAGTCCACTCGCCCGTGATAATTCACTTCAACCTCAAATAAATAATACTGAATTAACGCCATTGTCACATCTTCTGGTTAACAGCTCAAATCTAGCCTTCTTTGACATTTAAACGAACTTTGATAATGGTTTCATCGCGACCATGGTTAGAAGCACAAAACCCCGTAAAACCATTTAATAACCAAACTGCCAAGATGAATATCCAAACACACATCCAATTCATGAAGTACACCCTTTTATCTCTTCTTCGAAACAGAAACCGTAGCACCAGCATCAAATAAGATCCTGAAATACGCTTTCCTTTCTCTAGGATGGTTCCATCATAACGGGATTTTACAACTCTATGGTTTAAACCGAGAAATAGTTTCTTTCGCGGGATTTTACAAAAACCAAGAATAAATCATAAGATAGATCCGGAAATGCACTTTACTATTACCAGGGTGTTTCCATTGTCACGGGATTTTACAAGTCTATGATTTAAACCGAGAAATAGATTCTTTCGCGGGATTTTACAAAATCAAGACAAAACCGTACACAATGTCAGCTTGAATGTGTTATGACAACTTTGGTTTTGGTGAATATCTGTTTTAGGGGAACATGCAGTGGTTCATCATCCAATATCAACAATATCATCAACCATCCAATACACACTTTGGTAAACACATCATTCACGCATTCTGTCGGCGATTGCAGTGACAACATGGAGAAGTAAACCCGATATGCCAAACTTGATCATGAAGTGAACTTTCCCAGATTTGTTACTTAAACTTGTACTAATCCTTGTGAAGAAGAAACGGTGTATCCAATGTACAAAACCTCTTGACATATTCTCAACTTCGTGAGACACCGGAGTGATAGTTACATTGTGGGTAAATCGAGAAAGAATCACAAAAGTAACTAAATAGCCAAGTCTTTATCACACTCTATAAATACCCAAACAAGTCATCTTCGCGGAAGGGTAGAAAGAAAGAAGATGAAATAAGTAAACGAGCCCGAAAAACCTCACTTCAAATCCAAATAAGAAATACCGTACAACACCCCGTGGTCAAACTTGTTCAAATATCAATTCAAGCCATGACATACTATTTTTTTCGTAAAGATGTGTGACCCATTGTATCTAACCGCATAACTCATCAAATATCTTTATCAATTCTCATCGTCATCAAATCTCTTCGACAGAACTCATCGTCAAACCTCATATAATCCAAATCTCATAATCACATAATATCAAATCTCATATCATTAACCAATTTTGAGAAGCCCAACCGCAACTTTGAATCCGATCCATTAAAGCTTTTAAAAAAAACCCATGTCTAAATCTCATAACATTCATGTCATAAAGTGTTGAGGGACACATCTATGCATCATCCAAATATTAGGCCATGACATGCTCTCAAATTCCAATAATGCACACATCCATTAAAACGTCCCTTGTCCAAAATAATCATGTATTTTCATACGTATAATACTTCTAATACATCATACATATTGTATCATGTCCAGAATTGTTAGAATGTCCAAGTCCAACATATCATACGGAAAAACACAATCACATAACACGTTTTACCAAATTCAGATCGAAGTCCTAAAATACAACAAACAAATCGGCCCATGATCCAAAAATCCAATGCTGGATTGTGAAGCCAAAGCCCAAATCCATCTTATCCAAATCCAACAACCAAATATTGATAAGTGTGATAATCGGTTATATAAAAAGACACTCCCTAAATATTAGGTCATTACCTCATAACCCTACTCACAATACCCTTGTGATGTCCGCCTCCCTCCTCCTCGTTCCACTCTCTCCACAACTCAGATCTAACATCAACTCAAAAAATAACTCATCACATCCCAACTTTAACAAACCCAAATACTCACAAATCACGCCTCCTCCTGCTTTACTTTCACAAAATCATACTCAAACAAACCCTAATATTACTTCTCAATTTCAGTCCGCCTCCCTTTTTTTTCAGAAGAATCATGGTGACCTCGCCACAGAGATGGCTTGAGGAATCACACTCGAATAGGCCACAGGGATGGCTTCAAGATCTATATGGTCTCGGGTAGGTTGCTTTTTGTTTGTGATTTCATTTGTTCGATTTCTTTTTCTTTTTGAGGTCATGAACGAGTCTAAGAAAAGATATAACATAATTGTTATAGTCTTTCTTGTTGATTCGGATATTGTTGAAGCTTAGTCTTCAAACAAGTTTTGTTATTTCTTTATACGTTTGGAAAAATGATGGCTTTGATGATGATAAACTTTTGTGAATGAGTTCTTTTGAACAACTAATTGAAGTCACAAGAAGAAATCTGAAAAGCCTCTCTTTTTATTCATTCAATTCGATTCATTTGTTTCCATTAGTTTAATTTGTTTCTGAGATTTGTATGGTTGAATTTGTGATGGTTGTATTGTGATTAAATACAAAGAGATCTATGATGATGAGTTCGAGATAAGTGACCCTCGAGGTCTTGAAAAATCATGTATTCGAACGATATCTGAGATCAATTAACTTAGATGATAGATGAGTCTTAGTATTGTTGTTGAGGTCTTGGTCAATGGTCAACATCTTCTTCATCCTTTCTGTCTTGTCGCATCATCTTTTGAGTCAAGTTGCTAGTGTCAATGGTCTTGAGTCAACGGAAACTCGCTAAGCCAAATCGCTAAGCCAAGCCAACTCGCTAAGCCAACTGGTTGTTGACTCAATAGTCAACAACTCGCTACCAAGTACAAGCACAAGTCGACAAATCGCCATCAAGACTTTTAGCATTTTCCGATGAGTTTTCCGACTACGTTTTCCGATCAGTTTCATAACAAACCCAGAAAGTGCATAAGACTGTTTCTTTTGACCCATTTTGACCATAGAAATGTTACCAAATGACCACTAGTATATCACAGAAAACTTGCATAAAAATATTGACACAAGACAGAAGTAGTACATATACCACAGGACTTTTTGGACCAAAATGGATACATAAAACTGAGATAAACTGTTTTATCAAATACCAAAATGGATATAGACAACTTGTTTAAAAACTGTTAACCCATAAGAATAACAAAGATAGACTTTTTCGACCAAAAAATGATACAAAAACAGTTTTTTTTAAAACAAGATTCGACCCAACATACATCAATAAAACACAATAACCATGGTACGAAACCACACAAATCAACACAACACAATAAACCTGTCTCTGATACCATTTGTATCATCGATAATATTATTGTGTTGATGATTCGGGTGGTCTTGGATGATGGAAATACATGTTAGCCATATTAGAGAGATAAAGAATGAGAGGGTGTTCTTGGTAGAGACTTGGTTTACACAAAGGAACGGTTAGATTGAATGAGAAGCACCACCCCTTCCAAGGATGGAAGGGGTATTTATAGTTACAGACTCAACGACCTCCTATCGGCCTGTGGATCAGGCATACAGTGGGTAAAGACCCGTCCTTCCTCCACGGTGTTGCACTATACTATTCTACGCTACAAACTAACTAATAAACTACTAAATAACGTAACAAACAATATGTCTACGAGCTAACTTATGCTAGATAATATTTAGGGTGACCGACACTTCACTTATGGAATTTCCAATTCCTAACACAAATCCTTTAAATTGTAGAGGTGTGGTGATGATAGTGGAGATGTAAAAGAGATAGCTCTAGGAATCAATGGTGATGGTTTAGTAGAGATGATATTGTTTGACCTATGAGGTATGGTTGTGTTTAGCATAGGTAGTTTTGTGGGTACTATCCTTTTAGGAATATGTTTGATTGGTTGAGAAAGGATCCTTGCATTTGTTGGCTTGACCGGAGATGATTCGGTTGAAAAATTTTGATAATAATAACCTGTACAACACGAGCAATTTTCTTGGGTGGTTATTTGGTGGATAAGTTACTACTTGGAGTTTTCCTCATGATGAGATGATCACAAGAAGTTTGTAAGGGTTTCTTAAGTGCTGAAAATTAGGATGAAGGTGATGACTATGGAAGTCCTAACAATGTGGTTTATAAAGCAAGAGATTTGGCAAGTGCATTCAAGCCTTAAGCCACTAAAATTCATTGGAATGTGATGATTATCATGCACAAGAATCAACTTCAGAGTTTGTACTGATCTAGGAACTCATTTAAGATGAGATTGAGTGTTTGAGTTAGAAAGATGATTTGAAATGATTGTTTTAGCAAGGTTTGACATAATCTGTCATCCGGATCCCACGGTTCCCTCCTCAGAGGGATCCGTCTAGGTTATTCCTAGGGATCCGGCTACTATGAAAGAGTAGAAATGATGTTTCTAAGGTCTAAGATCTATATCATCTTGAGTGTTTCAGTCCTCCTAAGTGTCTTAAATGAAGGGGTTCTTAAGTACTTGAAGGTAATGAGTGATGTAGCTAATGATTGCCTTTTATGGAAGGAATTGAAACTTTCATGAGTACCAATGAGTGAACAAGGATGACACTAAAGATGAGAGTGCCAGTTGAAGCTAAATGATCCTAGAGATCAGGTTGTGACTTAGGATAGTGTTTTGGAAAATATCCTAAAAGCTTTGAGATGGGAAAACTAGAATTTGATCAATTTTGATCAATTTTGAGGTAAGGATGATTATGATCAATTTTGTCATAGTCGAAAGATTTCTAAGGCTAGATGTGAGGGATCATGTGAAAAATGATGTGTGAGCTTGAGAGCGGAAGAGTAATGGATTAAGGTGAAACGATAGATCTACAAGCGTCTTTGAGTGTGATCTAGGTGAGTTATGTGTGAGTAGGAAGGATCTACTTAACTTGATAAGGACTTGATTTGCCTTAAGACACTATGTCTAGCTTATTGTGAGGTGTTATAAGGATATGTTTGAAATACAATGCTTGCAATTGCATTCTTTGTTTGCCGGATCCCACGGTTCCCTCCATGTAGGGATCCGTCTAGCACAAACTTTGGGATCCGTCCAACTGCTAAGTAGAACCTTTACTAAAGGTATGCAATGATCTTGACAATGCATTATATTCCAAGGTTAGTTTAAAGGGGTTCTAACACTAAGATATCAAATGTAAGATGTTTTATTTCATGAGAGAAATTGGATAACATTGATAAAGCACGAGTACAAAAGGATTGATCCTATTTGAAAGACTACTAAGTTCCTTGAGCGTTATCGCTAGAAGGATCATCAAATGGTTGATGAGTGTTGGTGGAATCAAGAATGAAGAAAGTCTTCATGAGGGATATGTTTAGCGGTTCCATAATCTTGTTCACAAGTCAACACTTCTTAGGAAAGAAAAACAATCACAACGGACTTTGAAATTGAGGATGAAAATGCATGACATTATGATAGAGGTGCGTCAAGAACATTCCATAAGGGATGAGTTTATTCTTGGAGCTTTGAAGATTTACAATTCGCCTTGCAAAGAAATAGGCGAGATTGTATGGTTGTTGTGTTAGCAAACAGTACAACATGTGAGCACAACAAGCGGGAAGGATTTCTCGATTTCCCCTAAGACTCCAAACATTCTCACGTAGAATGAGTGCAAGAGGCTTGTACTCTTCTCAGATGTCCCGTGTGAAGATTATGTTTGGATCGGAGTAATATGGTCGAGGTTTGCATATAATGCGATTTAAATCTTCCGGGGAGGGTATGCGTGAACAATATGGACTATTTTCTTCACGAAAGTTGAAGAGAGAATCAAGAGACCAATCGTATTTTATTTGGTGAAGGCACATTGTCCATGATTTGGAATTCGGAGGATGTGAGCAAAATGCCAAAGGGTTAAAGTAAACTTTTGGTTTTGATATAAAACCAAAGAGATAGAGAGCGATCCTCGTTACGAACGAGTTCAACTTGACGGAAGAATTCCATTATGAACCTTGGACATATCTTTTCGTTGATTTCAAGAAGACATTCTAGTCCTATGGCTTGGAAGGAGGTATTGATACCTTCTTCAATTGTAGGTGTCTACAATACGTCCTTCATGGAAGTGCGGTTTTGAGATTATTGAACCCACGGACATGATTGCGGGTGTGTTGGGCTCAAGGGAGATGTTGGAGTGTAGACTAGTGAGTGAAAAATCAAACTCATATTCATGCGTCATAGTTGAACCTATAGAAATGATGAGTTAATGGAAAGTGATGTTTGTGGTCAACCAATGATTATCTAACGTTTTTACTAGATTTTATTTAACAATGAGTTTTATAACAACAATGACACTTAACTCACTTATGGTTTTGACATTCTAGTGGAATATTGCTTTTAGAAAGAAAGTGGTTTTATTTTGCATTAATTATTATTAATTAAAAACTGTTTTCCATAGGGACGGATCCACGGTTCCTTTACAAAAGGGATCCGCTAGAAAAACAAAATTATATCTTCCGGGATCCGTAGATCTGTAGTTACAGAAACAGATTTTATGATGAAAAGCATAGGTTTTTAGATCTCATATTTTTATATCAAGATATGTGTTTTAGCCTACATTTTCTTTTAACATGCATACATGACTTCTAATGTATCATGAGAGAAAGAAATAAAACAAAGAGAAATGATAAACACATTATGATAATAATAACCTAGATAAACTAGACTATTAGTAATATTTCATTTCAATGCTAAAAATGATACAAAGGATTGGGTATATAACCTCAATGTAGATTAACAACACAAAGTATATGTCTCCGTATGTGAACTTCATCATAGGGAACACAAGTGCGATGAGTGTTAAGGCGATGAGCACGAGGGCGATGTAAACCATGTTGAAGACGATCCTTCTTGGTTTTGGTTGAGATGGAATGGAGAGGAAGATGAAGTTTTGAATGAGAGGAATTTTTGAAATTGGAAGATTTGAAAAAGTGAGGATTTGATGGAGTGGATGACGGTGGGTTTATTTATGGGGAAGGAGGAATTTTTGAGATTTTTGTTTTGTTTTATAATTAGAAAGATATGATTTTTGGATTAAGTGAGACAAAACACAAGTTTTATAAACCATGATTTTTAGACGAAAGAGTGACACGTATGTGAGAAAAAGCTTCCTAATGAAGCTACATGTAAAACATGTGTATACACGAAATCTACTCAAATAAATACCTAAGTAGTCACACTTATTTATTAAACTAATATCATTTAGAGATAAGTGGAAAGTCATACCTCAAATGCACTTAGGAATGTCTTTACAAATGACACACAAATGTCAGAAGACAATTCCAGCTTTTATGCTTAAGATACCTTCTTAGGGAAGGTAATCTTTATTATCAAGCAAATCCTATGGCTTGATAGATGTGAGCTTTGACTAATCAACATGACAAAGAGGATTAGTGCAATTAAATGAAAAAATGAATAAGACAAATGTTGTTATCAAATCAACATCCAAACAAATAGTTTTAAAAGACATGGTGTTTGTTTTTATGATAAACCTTCTTTGTAGTTTTCAATTAACCATGGATCGTATCAAGTTTTTAAAGTACAATATACTTCAAGAAACTTGGTAACGAAGCTCTGATGCCAATTGTGGAAAACTAGAAGGGGGTTGAATAGTTTTGCCAATTAAAACTTCCTTTTAATCTATTTAGATCGACTTATGTCAATCTATTTGGATGTGTGTGTTGGATGTTGATAAACAAGCATATAAAGGTATGTAATGAAAGATAAGAGTAAGAAGCACAAAACCACAACGCGAGTATTTATAGTGGTTCGGCTACAAGGACACCTTCCTTGCCCTACTCCACTCCCAAAGTCACCTACTCGAGTTCAAAGTAAACACTACACCAATCTCCTTATGGCGGAGAAGCCTTCACAATGTCGCCTACCCTTTTCCGGTGCTAGGCTAACCACCGGTTCTTTCACTCCAAGGTGAACCACACCTACACAACGTCGCCTACCCTTTATAAGGTACTAGGCTAAGTACCTAGTTCTTTCACACCAAGGTGAACCACACCTACACAACGTCGCCTACCCTTTATAAGGTACTAGGCTAAGTACCTAGTTCTTTCACACCAAGGTGAACCACACCTACACAACGTCGCCTACCCTTTATTAGGTACTAGGCTAAGCACCTAGTTCCATTGCAATGGAGGAACTACTGCCCAACACTACACCAACGACTAATCCCAAAGGAGATCAACTCCTTTTTACAACATCATCAAGGATATCAATATCCTTGGATCTAGTACTAATCTATCTTGTACATCGAAACACACCATATCGAATGTACATCTAAGGCACCTTTCACTAATGCCTTTAACTAGATCTTCAAGACACCCTTCACTAATGTCTTGTGTCTTGACTTCTAAGCACCCTTCACTAATGCTTCTAGTCTTGACTTCTAAGAACTTACCACAAGTGCTTACAACAACATGATATGGACGATAGATACCCTTCACTAATATCTTCGTCTTGACACTTGAGACACCTTTCACAAATGTCTTCAACAATTCTTAGGAAAAGAATAATAAAAACAATCATCAACAAGAAGACTTCAGTAGTCTTGATGATGAGGAAGCATGCAACTCATGGACTTGAGCTTGCTCGACTTCAAAGGTGGTGATCTCGCCTTTAAGAGGAACCTAGAAGATCACACAAAAACAAAACTACAAACGTAGATCTCTTGGATCGGTTTAAAACATTAGTGAGTTTTAACTGGGAGAAAGTGTGTTGGAAGGGGTAAGGAAATAATGAAGGAAATGCTCACTATTTATAGAGGAAAAATTCTCTGTTTCGGATCCCACGGATCCCTAGGATCCGATCTAGGGATCCGTGGGACACTCCTCTTTACCCATGGGTATTTTGGTTATGGGTCATGGGTTGATCCATGGGTCTTTAGCTAGATACAATGTATCTCTTGAGTGCAATGCACCTAGTCACATGGGTATGGGTCAAAACCATGGGTTATGGATATTATCCATATATGATATAAGCATGATGTCATGCAATGGGTTATGGGTCAAGCTCCATGGGTCATGGGCTTTGGGTTGTACCTAACTACATTCAATGTATTTTCCCAATGGGTTATGATACTTAAGTTTCTACCCATTTATATTACCCAATATACTACATACTAGTTATGTGTATATTTTACCCAAATATGTAAACACTAGTTGTTGTACATATGTAATATTAAATCATAAAATCATTTATACTTGTTTTAGTGTTTTATGTGAAAATGTGAATATGTTAGAAACTATTAGTTCAAACCAATTACGTATTTTATTTGTTTCGTTAAAATGATTTTACGTTTGTTATCGACAAAACATTAGAAGATCGTAAAATATAAATAAACTTTTTTACGGCTTATTTGTATTAACACTTTGGATTACAAAACTTTTTGCTCTTCAACAGGGCTTGATTATAACAATGGAGAATATGTTGCTCACCCTGACCCAGTCATTGTTAAAGCTAAGTTAGGTAAAATTGCTTTAGACCCAAAGTTTTTGGACAGAACCCATGTCACCAAGAATTCCTTTCCCGTGGGTTGGAAGATCCTGTTCACTTTTGTGATTCAGGTTCTTGGTGGGAACCACTCATCCACTGAACAATCAATTCTATTCAGTTGATGATGGCCTATTGCCTGATGACAGGGACCAATGTCGACATTGGAGAGATCATTTACAGTGATCTCGTAACCAAGCTACAAAGAAAAACTAGGGTGAAATACGTTTCATACCCTAGGTTTGTCTCTTGTGCTTTGCAAGAGTTACTGGGTTGTAATTATACTCAGGATTTTCAATTTGGCGCTTTACCTGCCACCCTGAGTCCATCAAATTTTCAAAAGAACCCATCCTTAGTCATCGATATAGAATTGATGGCCCATATGGTTCTTTGTAAACAATCGAGGGAATCGTCTCCAAACCCTACTCCTAAAAGAGAAAGGGAAGTCTCGCAGGGACTAAGACCAAACCCAAGTCTCGGGCCCGAGGCTTACGGAACATAGCCAAAGTGGCACAAAAGCCCCAGACTGATAAGCCACCCAAGGGAGACCAAGCAACATCAACACCGGTGACAACAAAGGACACTGATACATCACAGTCTGTGCCCTTGGTCCCAACTACAAATCCTCAAGATCCAGAGAGAAACAAACAACACACTGGTAGGGGAGCGCCTTTCACACCCCTGATGAGGACATTCGCAAAACAACGCTTTTGTCTGAGGGCACAACCATTGATCCCAAAGACTCAGGGGGAAACAAACAACCCACTGATAGGGATCTCACTGCCACAGTCCCTAAGGATAGTACTGGGAAACTCCCACCAGTGCTTGAAGGGGCAACGAGGGACAAAGACTCAGAGAGACTCATACCACCCGCTGATATGGAACTCATCACCAATCCTAATCCTAGAGACGATACTGGGAAACACCCATCAGTGTCTGAAGGGTCCTTGGGGGACAAAGACTCAGGGGGACAAAAACCACCCGCTGATACAGAACCCACAACCCCCTCTGGCCTTCTTAGTGTTGCTGTTGTTCATGATTTACTGATGTCTGAAGAAGAACTTGATTCAGATAGTGAGGAAGAAATATTGGTTGTTGGTGAAGAAATAGACGTTGATGTTCAACCCAATGAACAAGAACATCAGCCTGATCAAAAAGAGCCTGAAGAGTCACCCTTTCAGCCTGACGATGACTCTTCTGCCTCTTCAGACTCTTCAGCATATTCCTACCCTGAAGATCTAAAAAAATATGATATTGTTCTTCCCTCACGAAAGACAATTGGTAATGTGGCTGAGGAGAGCAACTCAAAAGTTGTATGCTGGTGTTACTGATAATCTATGGGATAAGCATGTGGAGGCTGCTGCCAGTTATGCTGATCTCAAGGCTTCTATTGAAGAAAATTTCAAGGATAATGGTGCCCACAAGGAGATCATGTACGAATCTCTTGACATCCTGGATGATCATATGAAGAAGTTCCTCAAATCCTTTCAGGATGCTCACACCAAGCTTGATGAAATCAAAGAATCGGTTAAGGAAGATCCTGCACTACAAATTAAAGTTGTGTGATAAACATAATGTGTCACTACAAATATATTAAAAGTTGGTAATGTATCACTAAAAATGTATTAAAATATTAATGTGTCACTATAAGTGTATCAAGAAAATTAATGTGTTAATATATATATATATGTTATATAATAACCTGACATGTATAAGATATTTCGTAAATATGTTATAATAGCCTGACGTGTATCAAGAACACATACATGTTCAAAAAATAAAGAGAAAACCAAACCATGATAGAAATGAAAATCTATACATATATATGAGACTATATATGCCACATCATTAATGCTGACTAGACACTTTAATGTTGACATGTCGCATCATTTGATGAGGTGGAAATGGTGACTAGGCACACTACCCGGCTAAATACCAAAAAAAGTTGTTACATGCTTGGTTCGAACCCGGATTTTGACGTTCAAACCCAAGCCCCTTAACCAGTGGAGCGATCCACATTTTGTGATACAAGCTCTTCTTTCCAAACTGATATTTATTCTAAAAGATTACCATCTCCCATCTTATCATAGAAACATAACAGAAGCCCTACTCATTCGGATCTACAATTAATTATTCTTCAATGCCAGTCAAACATGATGTCAATCCTCCCCTTTTCACTCAGCATTTCCAAAATCAAAACCATCCCATATTAAAACGCTTAATCTAATTCAAAAAACATACTCACCTAACCGTTTATCCCTATCTCTTTGAAACTACCAAAGGTTAATGACTACAAAATCTCTAGGATTTATAAACTTTAACTCTAAGGTACTCTTCGGATGGTTTAGCCTACAATGACTCTAGGTACTATAAGCTAAGGTTCACAAAGATTTATCAAGCATTAACTACACAACGGATGACCTATCGCAATACTAGATCATTAACAATTAAGATAAGAGACAACCAATCAATATTCAATAATTAAGTTTCATATTCCTAAGCAAACACACAAGTAAATTAGCCGGACATGGGAAACATGCAAGCATACACACAATTAATTGAAGACATAATTAAATTAATGAAGTAAAACACTTATCTTGATGTAAGATAGGGTATGGAACCCTAAAATACCGTACAAGACAGCCTTGGTTCGGTTTAGGTTTTTACTCCAAAAGACTGCACACCGAAAACTAAAAATTGGATTCTATATATAAGATTACAAATGCGACGGCGTCACTCTTTGATTTGTGACGCGGTCGGTCGCCGTCATTAGGGTTTCATCTTGGCACGTTAGTCTTGCGGCGGCGTCACCTTATGCTTGTGACGCCGTCTCTTCAGTCTCGGCGTCGTCGGATCAAATCTAGGCCGTCGAGTTGCGACGACCTACTCTTTTAAAACTGAAGCCGTCACTTGTAAATAAGCAATTTGGCTCTTGAGCCGTCACAAAGTTGTCCGCGGCATCACTAATTTGTGCCCGACGCCGTCCCTTCAGACTCCAGCACTGAGTGTCTCGATTCTTGACTTTGGCCATTTTATTCGTATATTCGCGCCTTTTTGTCCGAATAAGTGTCATTCCAGCATTTTGCCTTCAAGATACCTAAAAAGTGAAAATGAACGATATTAAGTAACAACGGATACAAAAGTGATCAAATAAGGGCTTAAACGACCCCTCAAAAAGGTACATTTTAAAACCTTATCAAGAGCAAAGGTGATCCAAAGAAACTAAAATAGCTTTTATGCATGAGAGGTATATTCTTTAGTCCTTTGAATGCGTTCAAATATGACCAAATTGTTGTAAACATCTTTCTAACGTAATATTAAAGTAATGGTCTAAATAAGTTATATGCATTACGCATACGCTAAGATCCCAATTTGCATAACATAATTGATCTTATGCAGGTTAAACATGGTCACTCTCCATGACCAAATTGGTATGAGGAGTTATAGGCAGAGCTATACCTAGGTTAGTAATCAAGTCATTTATTTTTGTTATGAACCAGATTTGTTAGTGTAAATCAATATATGACACCTTTTTTTTTTTTTTTTTTTTTTTTTTTTAAATAAGATTACATGTTTTAAGCCACAGCTAATTGGAGTGCAACATGGCCTAAAGAGGTTGAAAGTTTGGCGAGGCATTTCTTACACGATCCATACAAGGTTACCATTTGGAATCCTTATGATCCACAGATGTAACTATTCGTTCTTATGAAATGTGGCATACTCCTTTAATCGGATTGCTTATCTTATTTTATAAAAATTCAAACTCTTCAGGTGAAAATTGCATGGGTTCCATAAGTGGTGACAAATGCGGAGAACTAAACCAGGAAGGAAAGGGTATTTTTTTAACAATCAAGCTAATAGTTTGGTAAATCGATCTTTAACTCTTGTTTTGTTTATTTTTTTGTAGGAATGATCGGACGCTCAAGGAAATGATGGATGGAAGCAGAATTCTTATCTTTGTGGAAACAAAGAAAGGATGTGATCAAGTGACTAGACAACTTAGAATGGATGAAAGGCCTGCATTATCCATTAATGGTGATAAAATCTTATAATCACTGCCACTGCTGTTGCTGCCCATGATCTTGGTAAGATCACTGTGCTATTATTTTAGGTCACAAAATCATAAAAATATAGTTTTCAAACTCACTGTAATATTATTTTAGAATGGATGAAAGACTTGCATTATCCATCAATGGTGATAAAAGTCTAATAATCACTGCCAATGATGTTGTTGCCCGTGATCTTGGTAGGATCACTGTGATTTTATTTTAGGTCGCGAAATCATAAAAATATATGAGTCGCTGGCTACTTTATACGTACTTGAGAAAATAAGTTGTGGTTTTGGTGCAAATGGGGAAGTTGGAACTTCATGAAAGTATTGGCATAAATTGTTGGTTGGAACCACTTTTAATAATTCTATATAATTTTTAAAATAATAAAAAGTGCCTTATCTATATATTTAAAAAATTCCTATCTTAAAATTCGTTATGTGATGGATTGGAGTAAATATGTTTACCTTTTTTTACGGCTTGAGTTTAGGACCCCTTTATTGTTGAAATTTTAAATTTTTCGATAAATAATGTATTTTAGTTTATTATGTTTATTTTAACAATAAATTTACGGATATCAAGAATTTCGTATAGCCCTTGCCCGTTCGGGCTCGAACCCGTTGGCCCGTGTCTGCTCGGGCTCGAGCCCGTTTGGTCCGCGCCCGTTCGGGCTCAAGCCCAATTGGCCCCTTGCTCGTTCGGGCTTGAATATTTGTATAATATGTTTTATTATTTGTAGTAGTGAAATTTAATGCAGGAATTGTGTTTAATTTGGTTGTACAATATGCTTGATAATTTGTATTTCTTATGTAAGGGGTGTTTTAATAACTGTATTAATTGTATTTATTGACCAGTTAAATAATTGAGTACATTAAATAGCATTAATGAGGTATTTTTTTTGTATACTATGCTTCTTGTCTTGTACGTCTAAAAATTATGTGCATTAAAGTGTTGTACACTATGTTTCTTTTCTTGTAATTAGTAGTCATTATAGTCATTAATAACATTGACCACTTTAATAGCATTAATGTTGTAAGTGAAAATAAGTCTGAAAATTATATTATGCTTATTTTGTTGTACACTATGCTTATTTTGTTGTAAATCTGAAAATTGGTTGCAGCTATTGTACATTGTGCTTAAATGGTTGTAATTTTTGGTGAAAGTGGTGTTTTTAATAGCATTAATGTTGTTTGATAGAATTTTGGTCTTAAAATGACACCACGCTTTATTTTGTTGTACAATATGCTTACTTTGTTGTAATTCTGAAAATTGGGTGTATTAAAGTGTTGTAAACCATGCTTAATTTCTTGTACGTCTTAAAATTAAGAGTGATGTGCCTTCGTTCATTATAAGTAACTAGCAGGGTACCCACGCGTTGCAGCGGCGGGTACCCTGAAATAAAAATTTTCGATGAATAATGTATTTTAGGTTATTATGTTCTTTTTAACAATAAATTTACGGATATCTAGAATTTCGTATAGCCCGTGCCCGTTCGGGCTCGAACTCGTTGGTCGATGTCTGCTCGGGCTCGAGCCCGTTTGGTCCGCGCCCTTTCGGGCTCAAGCCCATTTGGCCCGTTGCCCGTTCGGGCTTGAATATTTGTATAATGTGCTTTATTATTTGTAGTAGTGAAATTTAATGCAGGAATTGTGTTTAATTTGGTTGTACAATATACTTGATAATTTGTATTTCTTATGTAAGGGGTGTTTTAATAACTATTGACCAGTTAAATAATTGACTACATAAAATAGCATTAATGTGGTGTTTGTTGTACACTATGCTTCTTGTCTTGTACGTCTGAAAATTATATGCATTAAAGTGGTGTACAATATGTTTCTTTTCTTGTAAGTAGTAGTCATTATAGTCATTAATAATTATATATATATATATATATATATATATATATATATATATATATATATATATATATATATATATATATATATATATATATATAGACAAGCGTTCAAATGAGAAGTCTATTTTTTGTGAGAACGCGAGAAGAGATCTGGACCGTAGGATCAAGTAAATCTCATCTTAATATCAATTTGGGCGGAATGGCATTTTTGTAATTTTCGACCAAAAATTAGAGGGGTCTAAGTGTATCATTATCATTTGCTTCCCATCCAAAAAAAAAATCACTTTTTCTCTCTGTAAACCAAACGCACACATAAACACACACAAACACACACACCAACCAAGTCTTCTTCATCTCGCCGGTTATTAACCTGTCATCTTTCATCTGTCATCTTTTTTCCGTCAACAATCTCTGGTGTTGACTGTCGCGTTGATTTTTTAATTGGTGGATATAAATTTCAGCTTTTTAACAATTTTCTTAACATGATTTCGTCTGTTAATCATTTGAAACAGTTTTTTGTGGATTTGAATGCTAATATTGGTAATTATTTTCATCTAATGAATGTTTTTATTGTTTGTAGTTATAAAACATGTGTTTGTACTTCTTATCTATTGCGCCACATGTCAAGATGTTATATGATGCTCCATGTAATTGATTGATTAATTGTATGTGTAGATTAAGTGTTTGGCAAAATACATAACTATGTTGTGGATTGCATGTGTAGACCAAGTGTTCGACGAAATGCCTTACTTAGTTATGTGTATTTTTGGCTAAAATTTTCATGGATATATGTGTAAACCAAGTGTTCGACGAAATGCCTTACTTAGTTATGTGTACTTTTGGTTGATATTTTCATGGATATGTATGTAGACTGACTGTTCGACGAAATGCCTTACTTAGTTATGTGTAATTTTGGCTAAAATTTTCATGGATATATGTTTAGAACAAGTTTTGAGCCACTAGTATCATTTCATTTAATTTTACAAAATCTTCCTTTTTTACTCAAATTTGGTTCATGTTTTGCCTTTTTTAGTTGAAATTTAGTGTCCAAATAGTTTTGAACTTAATGTACCGCGTTGATTTATTTGTACGGTAACTTTTCACATGTGAAGATTTTTATGTTATGATTTTATGTAGTTCAACGATTAGATATGTTTCCTTTCGAAGAGATTATTTAGAGAATAGTGTACTCTAGTGTTGATTTAGAGGAGATTATTTAAGTTTAGAAACAATATCTTCACTTGTGAAGAAAATCATCTAGGAATGAGTTAGTTTGTGTAAAAGATAGATTATGGGAATAGTGTACTCTAGTCTTTGATTTAGAGGCGATAATTTAAGTTTAGAAACAATATCTTCACTTGTGAAGAAAATCATCTAGGAATGAGTTAGTTTGCGTAAAAGATAGATTATGATAATAGGGTACTCTAGTGTTGATTTATAGGCGATTATTTAAGTTTAGAAACAATATCTTCACTTGTGAAGAAAATCATCCAGAATGAGTTAGTTTCGTGAAAAGATAGATTATGATAATAGTGTACTCTAGTGTTGATTTATAGGCGATTATTTAAGTTTAGAAACAATATCTTCACTTGTGAAGATATTGTCTTAATAACTAGCACATGTGAAAATATATCTCACCTAGCTTTTTAGGATACGTGAAAAAATTGGTCACATGTGAAAATATATCTCAAGTAGCTTTTTAGGATACGTGAAAAACTTGGTCACATGTGAAAATATATCTCATGTAGCTTTTTAGGATACGTGAAAAACTTGGTCACATGTGAAAATGTATCTCAGGTTGCTTTTTAGGATACGTGAAAAACTTGGTCACATGTGAAAATATATGTCACGTAAATTGGCACATGTGAAAATATATGTCACGTAACTTGACACATGTGAAAATATATGTCTTATAACTTGGCACATGTGAAAATATATCTCACGTAGCCTTTTAGGATACGTGAAAAACTTGGCACATGTGAATTTATATGTCTTATAACTTGGCACATGTGAAATATATGTCACGTAACTTGGCACATGTGAAAATATATGTTTTATAACTTGGCACATGTGAAAATATATGTCACGTAACTTGGCACATGTGAAAATATATGTCACATAACTTGGCACATGTGAAATATATGTCAGGTAACTTGGCACATGTGAAAATATATATCTCTCTTAGCTTTTTAGGATACGTGAAAAACTTGATCACATGTGAAATATATGTCACGTAACTCGGTCACATGTGAAGATATATGTCTCATAACTCTATCACACTAAGATGGAATACCTTTTTTGGGAACAACTATTTTTTCACAGGCAGGACAGATAAAACAGACTTGATAGATAATTGCCCTTCTCTTCATTCCAAAGTGACACATTGACCACTAGTTATACGTTGCATTGCTATTTTTTAAAGTTGGTAATCCCACCCATTTAGTTATAAACGGGTTGAACTGGGTGGTGTTTTATGCTCGGGTCAATCAGGTTAAAAGGGGAGTGAGTCAAATTGGTGAACGGGTCAATCAGGTTAAAAGTCTCTAAGTTTTATTTATCGCAGGAAATCTCCTAAACTGTTTTATTGAAAGTTCTAGCTGTTATCGTAATTCAGGAATAAATAGTGGTTGATTCTCATGGGTATACATCTTTATATTAGTTTACTTTGTTGCCATTATTAATTAGTAGATAGCTCTGCATATCAGTATATTATTTCAATTGAAGTTTTGGTGCATCATTGGAGGAACTCACAGTCGTCGATGGATTCCAATCGAAAAAAGACCAACTTGGCCTTCTAGAGCCACACTGGGCTCCAAGGAATTAGCAATTCATGGTAAATTATTTATATAAAATCCTATTGCGTAAAAGAATTTATGTGGCTTAATTTCCTAAGGGTATTATCGGTGTACTTTTAATGACCTTAATGATGATAATATCAATTCAAGTCGACAATTTGAAATTATCGGTCTCTCAGTATCGCCACTTATATTTTGGATCACCCAAAGAGACTTGGTATTGAGGATCCTGTCCCACCATATAATATGGTCAGAAATGTCTTGGATATGAATGCTCATTTTGGTGGTTTTAATTATGCTTTTCTAGAAGCTGGGAAATCTGTTTGGGTCATGAATGTGGTTCCTACTAGTGGGCCCAACCATCTTCCGCTCATCTTAGACAGAGGGTTTCCTGGCGTGTTGCATGATTGGTATGTTTTGTTTTTCCATCTTTCTAGTTATAAATAAAACTATCTGATTTGTAGTTCATCTCAAATGGGTCTAACGGGTTAAAATTTGCCCACAGTCTACTTCTGGTGCAAATACTATGTTCAATTAAATTTGATTACGGCTATAGTTTTCGGTTAACACTGAAATACGGTTGTGCTCCCTAAAGTTGGTTCTCCCAAATGTTAGTATGCAATCATCTATTCATCTGATGTTTGGGGTTGCAAATATCTAGTTGAAAAGTACATCCAAACACCTAGATGCAGATTGCTTCCCATCGTATGCTGATTGAGCTATCTTTGTTATTTAGATGCAATCCAGTTCCAAATTCTTTTGCTGCCTGCTTATCTAGTGTACGAAACTTCTGGAACTTGTTTATAGTTACTAGACATTTAAGGTTCATAGTTCAGGAAATAGATGATCAGATTCTAATGCTTTTCTGTTATTATGCAAAACCATTCTATAGCTTTCGCTCCTTTTTATCTTATAACATTATATATAAGAAGTGGGTAGGTTCATGATTGTTGATGTTATTGTCATCGTTCAATAAGGCTACTAAGTTGTGGAATAGTCCTGCTTGCTGCAAAGTGCAAAAGTTCTGTGATTTGCTATTCCCTGTCCTCACTTCCTCATTAGCTTGCCACTGTAAATTATGTGTAATGTCTCTAATAAAAGTAATTTGCGATTCTGTTATACATTACTAGAAAGGCGCTGTACTATTTTGTTATGCTTTCTTATTTATAGATTTAGTTTTCGCTCGACAAAGGTATAGGTGAACGACTTCAATAAGCACATTTACAGCTACAAGCACTATAACCTCATTCATATTGTTCCTCGCATTCTCATTATCACAAGGTTGTTTCCTGACGCTGTTGGAACCACGTGTGGTTAGCGTCTTGAGAAAGTCTTTGGATCAGAGAACTCTCATATTCTCAAAGTTCCATTCCGAACCGAAAAGGGTATTCTCCGTAAATGGATCTCTCATTTTGAGGTATGGCCATGCATTGAGACTTTCAACGAGGTAATATCTCTAGGATGATATATGTGGGACAGTTGTAATCATTGAAAAAAGCTTTGAAACTGCAATTGAGCCTCACATTTAGAATATACTAATTAACAGCATCAAATAATATTCCTTTTCTTGTCTTTTTACTTCACTTTTATCTGGCAGGCATACACATATTGAACAATTGCTTGATTAGTTCTGTGACCAGGTTTCTTTCCATGTAATGCCTTCTAGAAGCCCATAAGACTTATGTTCACATAGCTGATGTATTTTTCACCTCTTTATGGGGTGCATATATGGTGCAAAAGAACCTGTTTTGGTGTTGGCTGAAACAAGCTCTCTGTTTCACAATTGAGTTGATTTGACGTCAAATTCTAGAATTTTGTAATCAAAATAAATATTGACTGTATTAACTATTCCTTAAAAGTTAGATAGTATGGCTCAAATCCTCTTCAGGTGCACAAAGAAATTTTATTATTAGAGATTCTTTTCTCATATATTTCTTAATTTTGGTTATATGAAGGTTGTGGACAAGTTTTTAGATGAACTGATCGTGTGGAGGGAACTAGCTGATAACTATTGTTATTATGAGCCTCGTTATGATTCATTTAAAGGTTCATGGGATTGGGGTCGTACAACACTTATAGACCATGCTTTTGACAAACGTCAACGTATATACACGTAAGTGCGTAGCTTATCTTAATTCTATAGGTTCAAGTAAATTCAAGTCCGTGAGAACAGCAACAAGGCTCATGATAAGGAGAGCTTATAGGAACGAAACCCATAATGAACGAGACAAAATGAGCTTCAAATTCTTCAAAATTTTAACTGATGAGTTCCTGTTATTACTTATGAATATTTAAGTTCCAATAAACAATCCAGGCCCAAAGCCTTTCTTGTTTTGGTTAGTTACTGTTGGATTGATTGTTAGAAACTAACAAGTCATACATTCGATCCAGCGGATGTATGTCACGCATACCAAACTTTGAAAAATGGTGGTCTCAAGGATGAGAACATCGTGGTTTTCATGTATGATGACATTGCATATGATGAAGAGAATTATTCGGAAAGGAGTCATTATTAACAGCCCAGATGGGGCGTGCCAAAGGTCGACATCACGTTTTTAATCACTCAGTTAACTCCACAAACGTTAAGTATATTTGATACTCATTTGGTTCAATTTCTCTGTTCACAGGGATACACCGGGGAAGATGTCTCTATCGACAACTTCTTTGCTGTTCTGCTTGGAAATAAAACTGCAGTTAAAGGAGGCAGTGAAAATTTTGTGAATAGCTGACCAAATGATCACATCTTTGTTTGCTATTCTGATCACGGCGGGCCAGTTGTTCTTGGTAAGCCACTTCATCCCCTATTATTATTCGTTTAAGTATCGGTTTTACTAAAACATACGAATACGATGTGTTATTCTCAGGTATGCCACAAATCCTTATATGTATGCAAATGATCTGATAGGTTTCGAAGAAAAAAAACGCTGCTAGAACTTAAAAAATCTTGGTAGCTTTTTCTTCCAATTTCTTGTGCGATCAAATTTGATATCCTATATCAATTTTATGAGGAATGATAAGTATTATTTGTAGGTATTTTACCATGAAGCATGTGAATCTGGAAGTATTTCTGAGGGTCTTCTTCTTTTGGGTTTAAATACATATACGACCACAAAGATATATCTAGTCGTGACGTGAACAGCTGGGGTACTTATTGTCCCGGAGAATATTCTAGCCCTCCCCCGGAATATGATACTTGTTTAGGTGACTTGTACAATGTTGGGTGGATGGAAGAACTGGTAAGTTTAAATTTATAAATACATTGGTATAATAGTATAGTCAACTCTAAATAGCTTTTGGAAATACTGAGATCTCAAATAATAATATGCTTATATGATCACCTTAAAAGGTGCACAAGAATCACGCGGTTCCACTTTTGATTTCTTCGGTACTGTGGCTTGTGGAGCCTTTGTGTCCATATAATTGGTAGTTGGTCTCTTTGCTTCTGTACAACTTGTTCTAGTATTGAAGGTTGATGATATCTGAAATAATTTGGAACATCGATAAAATTTAGTTTCACTCGAAGATCTTTTAAACCCTAAAACATGGTCGCTTAAGTCTCTTTTAAGTTCATCAAACACATACATAGTTTGTGTACTTATCTAATGGAAACAGATTCTATATTGTTGATCACAATAGCTAAAATTGATTATATTTCATACAGGCCTCGTACAATGTCACCAAGTTGGTTATACAAATTCTAAGGAACTTTGAATTTCCCACTGAGAGAAACTGGTATTTGATTGGCACAGGTGTTCTTGTGGGTTTCACGATTCTTTTAAACGTTTGTTCACCTTCTCTCTTATGTTTTTGGATGGTAAGTATCAGCATTCAACTAAATGTTAGTATGTCTTTTTTTTGTCTCACCTGAAGACTAACCTGTTTAATCTAATGTTGGTATTTTAGCCCTTGGGAAAAAAACAAGGAGTAATATTTGAAGATATAGCCGCATAAATGGAAGCTAACCAGGAAAAAACCACAGAACCACCAAGACTGGAAATAAATCCATCAAAGAGAGAAACACTCCCCGAATCGCTATATGCTGCTTACTGAAACAATACAAGTATGAAAAGTGTATTCAACTTAACTATTCATGTACCATCAAATGAGCAATGCATCAAATGAGGAGAAATGGCTATGCATCAAATGAGCAGTCGTACTGGTGACCATGATCTCTACAGAAATGACGATGAAAATGTTGAGAGTGCAATGCAGTATCTCCTAAAAGAGGAATGGTCCTACATCTATGAACATAGCATAGCAGCTCAGTTTGGGTAATTTTCTAACTTTGCATTTTTCTATTGTGTCTTAGTTTAGGTACAACCTTCTAAAATGACAGCAGCAGATAACTGTTACAAAAGTGCATATATGGCTGAAACTTCATTATGGCCAAACACTTTAATACCCCATGTAAAAGCTACCAAATTTTAAACGAAACTAAGTAGTTACAATTGCCATCTTTATATTTTTGGAATGTGTTCATGGGTTCTGGAGTGCATTAGGACATAAGTAAACCATCAAGTGTGCGATTTTCAATATGAATTATTTGCATTATAGACATGTAATATTTTCTTCATATGTGAAAATTATCTACAATGCAAACTTTCATTAATGATATTGCTTGTTTGAATAATTGTTGTTGGTAAGGATTATAATCATAAATTAGTGCAAGTAACAGTGGCTCTACTTTAAACATGAATGTAAGATATGATTATTAAATTTTCCTTAAATATGAATGTGGATACAAGTCATCTAAGGGTTCAGTCAGATTAATGGAAGCTGCAAAAATAGTAATTGGCAAATGTGATACCCCATAGTGTTTGTTGGATTTTGCAAAGAAAATTAATTATGTTAAAAACAAGTCGGTTGATTGAATTGTACCTAGGTAAGAAGGTACTGCATTGTAGAGGAAGTGTTATCTTTCACGCGCGAAAAGGCTTATAATGACCATCTTTCGCAGAATTGGCTTATGATGTGTAAAAAACTCTTTGCTTTAAATTATCAAAATTGGACGTGTTGCCATTCAAATTGGTATTTTTGGGTACAAGTAGTCCAAACTGGAACAACGCCTATGTAGTCGCAAACTTTTAGTGTCAGGTAGTGAATCTGTAGTAAATGAAGTTGTAGTTTAGAAACTAATTAAAGCCGAATTCATAACAATTGTATTAGAAACAGTAAGTTTGTGTACAAAATATTAAGGGGAGTTTGGATGTGTAGTTACTATTATTATTGTGATATGAAGTCACAAATATGAATATTCCAATAACCTAGATATACATCTGTAAGGAGACTGATCACTAAAACAAATTCAAAAGTTGATATGTTACTAGCTTTGAAATACTGATTATCAGTTCTGATTCCTTGAGTCACGTAAATCTTTCAAATAATGTATATCCAAACACCCCCAGTTATTTGTAATAGTGTAATTTCTTTATTATTTTCCACTTTGTAAGCATTTATTTTTTCGGGAAAGTGAAGGCACATTTCATTATGGTAGTTATTTTAGAGGGTGCTGACTTACATCCAGTGCTCCGTGTAACAAGTGCAATCCTTGGATATAGTAAAGGTATACTTAAAAATGATTCTATACATCAGTGGTTCACTTTCTTTTTTTTAAGATTATGTAGTAACGTGGTATGGTTCTTGCAGGTGGGCATGTGGTGCTCTTATACGTGTCTAAGTATCATGGTGTTATCAACTTGTCTGGACGGTACAAGACAGGGGGGAGCGTTTGGGAAAAGGGTTTTTGCAAAAAGTGAAGCAAGAAAGCTAAGAATATTACTTGAGTCTTAAATAACCAAGAGTCTAACCTATTCATTTTTAGATTGAAAGTTAAGGATGCTGTAAATATTCTACATTTTAAAAAGTGCTGCTTATCAAATCATAAGTTAGGACATAAGATGTTTAGTGTAAAACTATCAAAGCTAGGAGATCTACTGAATTGGTTTTTTTATTGATTGTAGTCTCATTTTTAAGGATAGCAAGAGGTACTTTTCTTGCTTTTTAGAAAATCATCACATGTGACCGACTTGTTCAAGTATTTTAAAAAGCTATGAGACATATTTTCACGTGGTACTTTTCTTTGTGTATTGAGGTGCAAGTCTTTTTGTGAATTTGTAGAAATATACAGAAAGTAACCACTTTTGAGAGCCTATGGTCTTTTGAGAGCCTACTCCATTTGAATGCATAACCAGCGCCTTGCTGCAATGCAGCGGGTTGCCGTCAACCTCGTTACTTCAATAATACTATAATAAATTAAATTATATTGATTTGGGAAGTTTTATGCAATATAGTGAATGTTGGGTAACTTTCTAAGCTTATGACCCATCTTAGCTAATATATTTTAAATAAGATGCGTTTGATTTCGCTTGTTACATTACAACAACTCGTAAATAGACGTGTACGATTATAAGATGTTTAGTGTAAAACTATCAAAGCTAGGAGATCTATTGAATTAGTTTTTTTATTGATTGTAGTCTCATTTTTAAGGATAAGGAGGTACTTTTCTTGCTTTTGAAAAATCATCACATGTGACCGACTTGTTCAAGCATCTTAAAAATCTATGAGACATATTTTCACATGTGACCAATATTTGTCTCTGAGCATATACTTTTTTCTTCGCATGTGAATAAATTTTCTTCGCGTGTGACTATGTACATTTATACATGAGTGAATATGTACATCTATACTTTTTTCTTCGTGTGTGAATAAGTTTTCATCACTAGCGAATATACGTACATTTATACATGAGCTTATACGTTTTCCTCGCGTGTGAATAAATTTCTTCACTAGTTAATACACGTACATAGCAAACACTGACAAATGTTATTTTCTTGGAGTGTTAATATACAAAGGTATATACACGTAAATTTATATATGAGCATATAGTTTTTTCTTCGCATGTGAATAAATTTTATTCACTAGATGTATACCTACAATATAAGCATATATTTTTTTCTTCGTGTGTGAATAAACTTCTTTCACTAACTTATAAACGAGCATGTATTTGTTTTCTTCACGTGTGAATAAACTTTCTTTACTAGTTTTTTTAGAATATATTCGCGTGTGAAAAGTATGAACAATGATTAAAGCTTTGATGTATTTTCTATACTAAAAGTAAAAAAAATAGGAGATATTGATGTTTAATAGACGAATATTTTAGTTTTGTAATAAATATTTTCGCGCATGAAAATTATGAGTAAGGATTGAAGCTTTAAGCTTACTAGTGTACTTTTTATAATAGAAGTGTATTTATAGGAGATATTAATATTTAATAGACGATTATTTAAGTCTTGTAAGAATATCCTCACATGTGAAAATTATGAGTAATGATTGAAGCTTTTATCTTACTAGCAAATTTTCATACTAGAAGTGTAAAAATAGGAGATATTGATGTTTAATAGACGATTATTTACATTTTATAAGAATATTTTCACATGTGAAAATTTTGAGCAAGGATTGAAGCTTTGATCATACTAGCATATTTTTTATACTAGAAGCGCAAAAATAGGAGATATTAATATTTAATAGACGATTATTTAAGTTTTGTAAGAATATTTTCACATGTGAAAATTATGAGCAAAGATTGGATTTTTGATCTTACTAGCATATTTTTATACTAGAAGTGCAAAAATATGATATCTTAATGTTTATTAGACGATTATTTAATTTTTGTAAGAATATCTTCACATGTGAAAATTATGAGTAAGGATTGAAGTTTTTTAAGAATATCTTCATAACTTGTGTCACATACTCACATGTGAAAATATTTATGTCGTGGCTTTTTATGATACGTAAAAAACTTAGTCACATGTGAAAATATTTGTCCCGTAACTTGGTCAGATGTGAATATATATGTCTCGTAGCTTTTTAGGATTCGTGAACAACTGTCACATGTGAAAATATTTGTTTGCATCTCGTAGCTTATTAATATGAGTAACTTGAAAATATATTTTCGCATGTGAAAATATGTCTTGTAGATTTTAAAAACGTGTGAACAACTTAGTCACATGTGAAACTATATATCTCTTAGCTTACTAAGATGCGTTAATAACTTGGTCACATGTGAAATTATATGTCTCGTAGCTTTTTAGGATGCTTGAACAATTTTTTCACATGTGAAAATATATGTTTATATCTCGTAGCTTATTAAGATGCACGAACAAGGTGGTCCCATGTGAAATATGTCTTGTATATCTAAATGATGCGTGAACAATTTGGTCACATGTGAAAATATATATCTCGTACATTTTAAGATGCGTGAACTACTTAGTCACATATGAAAATATTGGTCTAATAACTTGGTCACATGTGAAAATATATCGTGTTCTTACAAGGCTAGACCATAGGCGGTATTACCGTCTTGTGGTTCAACTAATAATAGGTCCTAACTTAGAAGTCCAACCTATCGTCACATGTGAAAAATAACTATTGTCACATGTGAAAAATAACTAACGTTTCATCAAACATCTATGTAAGACCTTGAAACTCATAAGAGGTGTCGGTACAAGAACTCAGCCAATAATAGGTCCTAACTTAGAAGTTCAACCTATCGTCACATGTGAAAAATAACTATCGTCACATGTGAAAAATAACTACCGTTTCATCAAATATCTATGTAAGACCTTGAAACTCATAAGAGGGTATTGGTACATGAACAAAGCTAATAATAGGTCCTAACTTAGAAGTTCAACCTAGCGTACGCATGTGACAAGTTTTTCACATGTGATCAAGTTACTAGACATATATTTTCACATGTGACAAGTTTTTCACGTATCTTGAAAAGCTACGAAACAAACATTTTCACATGTATCCAATTTTTTCATGCATCTTGAAAATCTAAGTAATCATAAAACAAGGTCACAAGTGAAACTAATATTTTACTAGTCAAAGCTATGAAATATCAAATAAGTAGGTTTAATATTGTTTTTACCTTTTAACATATATCAATCTAATGATTCCAAGGTATATGGCTATATAACGATGAGCATAAATCAAACAAACATGATTCTCATACAAGGATATCAGCGATTGGAGTGACGACGATGTGAGAATTTGGCAGGTGGTTGAAGGCCAGGGTCCCAAAGCAATAGTTGTGCAGGGCAGGTGGTTGAAGGCTAGGGTCCCAAAGCAATAGTTGTGCATCCTGCAGAATTTGCATTAGTTCTATAAGTTAGACTTGAACACTACTTAGTTTTAGTCCGAGGTTTGATGGCCGTTAAGAGATACTATATTACTTGTTGGATAAATATTTTGAGCTGATCAGATTGATCTAAGATAAAAGAAAGGCGAAATCAACTCATTTAAATTTAAATTGGTCAAAATTGTTTCTAAGTTGGTTTTTGTGGTACTTATTTCCTAGCCATGAAGTAATGTAACTTAACAAATTCTCACAAGGTGTACTATCTGAAACTAATCTAAAAGCGCGTACCTGACAATACGAATCAAAAGCAACTCCACTAACTTGCAAGCCATTTGGTCCATATTAATATGACTCTTTATCTTATTTGTACAAACTTCTTCCAAATTAATGGAACCTTTACAAAATAGAAAATGATCATTTATTTTGGAAAAATATGGAAGGAAATCAGTAAATCCTTAATAGCATATTAAAAATGGAACTGAATTTTTGATCCCAGAACATGATAAAATCCTTAAGAAGTGAAGGAAACATGTCAAATGGGTCAAACAGGTTAGAAGTAACCCAAAGTCGATCCTTAATGCATACATCTTAAACTTTGATATTAAGGCACTTATGTGCTATGACAGCCAGGGTTGGGCCACCAACATAACCAGCTCCAATACAGCAGATCTTCACCATCTTATCGTTTTCCTGCGGACCAAGATCCCAAATAAGCACTAATTCATGTAATATAGATAAATAATCAGCAGCTTACAAAAAGGTCCATGGATGTATCAATAAAGATCAAAGATCACATTTTGTTAAGTAGATGAGATGTAACTTTCAACTTGAATTAAACATGCCATATGTCCGCATCCCGTCACCATTGAATAACTTATAATAATCTCATGGAACTTAAAAAGCCAATAATCGAGCACACATCATTTCGAAAGAAAAATGGCAAAAGATGTAGCCAGATTTGCATTAATAATGATCAAGATAGCAAGGATTCTAACCATATATCCTCGAAACCAAACTAATGAATATAACCGACACAACATTCACAAATTATATCGGCATCTATTTAGTTACATCTAATAATAAGCTTTAACGCGTAACAGTGGACTAAGAGCATTGCTAGTCTTAACTAAATATTCATACAGCATCTTGACTAAATATTCAATACTAAACCAAAAAATATGAAAAGTTGTGAATCCAAGTTTAAACTTTATGCAGGTACACATACAAGAGTTGAATTTTCTGCCATGTGGTTGTGTGTCACGCACATCTATCAGCTCATGTTCTGATTAATACTCATAGTGCAGGTAGACCAAACAATTTTTCTATGAATCTATAAATACGAAGTTCAAAGTGAGACCAATGGACTATAAATTACCAGATGGTTCTGGGATTTTTCTCTGAATGGAAAAGACATGAGCTTTATGTCTTTAGCAACATTGTAACTGTCTCACACTGATGGTAAGAAATTCACAGACCAATACAGTTGTACTTTCTTATAAAAAAAAGACCATGAATGTTTCATTTGAGATATCAGACAGCAGATAGAAAGAAAATGTTCTATGAAGTACTATTTTCCTTGACATGTTCACCCGGAATTAATGGGCAAGGATAACGCATATATGAGAAATATATTTGGCATCATATGGTATACTAATGAATAAACTAAAATATATCCAGGATTACACTCGATGCATTCTGCAGATCTTGTGCTTACCTTTTTGTTGTTAGTATGCTAATTAGAGTAAAAAAAACATAACTGTTATAATTATATATGACAAGATCTGGTCAAAAAGCTGGTTGATAATAAACTTATTACAAAAAAAGTTCACATTTAGTTTCACTAAAACTAAAAGTGCATGATAGTACTAAATACCACTCTTTTTATCACATAAGGAAAAGTATGAAACTATTGTTGCAATCTAAGAATATCATACTGCGTGCACCAAGAAAGTAATTTTTACCTGTGTTTGTTGTCATGTCTAAAACAGTCAAATTCATTTCCCTTGGCACCTGTAAAGATCAACCTGGTTCTAGCTCTTAATCAATAGACCAATGTTCTGTGTTTACTTGCCATTATTTTAGTAGATCCTGAGTACGTATGGTGAAGCGACTTCTTTTGGAGTATAATTTGGAAAGTAAAAAATTCAGTTGGCCGGACGGGTTGGATAACGGATCGAAACAAGTAATTTTGGTATAGCTTGATACATTTCAGTATGATGAAGAATAGGTGAGAAGGTAAGTCCTTAAAGCTTCTTCTTTGATTTTTTTTTAAGCATTTCTAGGATCGATTCACGATTTTGAGAAGCTTCAGACGTCTAGTAAGTTGATGACCGCAAAGGATTTTTGGAAGTCATCCTGCTAAGGGCTCGGGTTCTTTGCCATAACATGGTATCTCACATTTTGGAAGTCCCATTTGAAAGCTTCTCGAATTGAGAATTAACTTGCCATGTTCTCTATCGGACAAATAATCCCTCCACTCCCATTCTTCTCACCACCCATTATAACTTTGTTAATCTCACGAGCATGAACTGTATTCCTAGAATACCCTTCCACCTGCTCCAAGATAGCATTTCCCATTAATAAGCCTTCGTCTATATTAGACATACCATGTTTGACAAGTTTTTCTAGTGGACCCGTCAAATCTTAATCAAGTGATAAATCCTCTGTACCGCTTGGATATATTATCTCTTCCATAGCTTGAAGTTCCAATTTCTGAATTCTCATAAGCAGTGTCACTACCATAGTCTGGTGTAAGTGGCGTACTACCAGAAGCGAGGGATTCATTTGAACTGGGATTAATATGCGGAGACATCGTGTTACCCACAGAATGGTTTCCTTGTCCAATTTGTGGGTTTTCATCTTGAAATGCTGCAAGAGAATTATGATATGAAATCAGAGATCTAAGTTCTGACATGGTAGACAATAGAGGTGCAACGCCAGCCTAGTTACTTATAAATGGGTAGATTCGGGTTAAGTTCTATTTCTAAGAAGTCAATTGGTGCGAAGTAATCAAATACATACAAGATCGAGCAGCAGATTCCAGTTCAAGAAAGGATGCCACTACAATACTTCTTGATATATCGATGTCAGATAGCAACTTTGTTATCCACTCCTCCAAGAGCAACAGGGCATAATAGGAACAAATGCATCTTAATAGTCGTACATATTTTCTAACTATTGCAAGAGAAATATCATTACACGTGTTTGCAAGTGGTGTAACTTAAATAATCAAAAGAACCAGATAATCCATTGAAACAGCTACAAAAGTTAGACAGCCTTCACGTTTATCTCAATAACCATCCAAAATTTATCAATACCGCTTTAAATTGCAATAAGTACTTAAGACGACGTTTAAACACCCGGTAGTCATTTACAGCAATCTTTATCATAGTTAAGCTTGCTCAACTGTGCTTGTTAAATCTTGTTCCTAACCATATATTAATGTAACTTGCCCATATAGTTCATAGGATGTTCTTATATTAGCAACCCAAATAGTAAAGACAGCCATATATAGTGCCAATAAAGAAATATTTATATGGACTGATATCAATGTATCAATAATTCTTAGAAAAAATTAATCATCAAGCTTCATAACGCAGATATTTGTACTAAGAAAAAGCAGCGATATCTCAAGGAAAAGAAATCTCATTACACGGATGTAATCCATCCATCTCAAAGAAATGTGGCGCTTTTTCTTGTCGAGTCCAAAAGACTAATCTGCAATCAGCAGACAAAGAAATCAGGAATGACTAAAAACTATGAGCTAGGCCATGGTGAACGGAACTATCACATAAAATTAGCGTTGCATACCACATATGGGTGAACAGTCGAAAACACAATTACATCAGCTTCAGATGGTGTGTATCCACCACCAACAAGAACAGCGTTCTCAAGAAAATGCTCGTTTAATTGGGTTAGACCTTTTGAGCATGCCTCTGTATCTGACGGGAAATTTTCTGCAAATGTCACCCACTTGTTGAACTGCCAATAAAAAAAATGTATTAGCTTATGTAAGCAACATCACAATTTAAAAACCGATATCAACTCACCTCGTCATTGTTCTCGAGAGAAGTCTTGATGATGTTAATTCTCAAGCTTTTGAGGTCATTCACCACATTATCCAAAAACTTTGTCTGTATAAAGAACTTTAAATGGCTAGGTAGATTAACTTACCTATACAGTATGTTAACTTTAAATGGCTAGGTAGATTAACTTTAAATGCTAGGTAGTTACTAAGTGCCAAAACGTAGTATTCAATACTAACATATCAAAATGTCAAAACTTCGTTCCTATCTGATATTTTCAAGCGTGAAGATGCTCTTACTAAACTTTTCACACGCGAAGAAAAATGTCTCCTATATTTTCACGCGTGAAGATACTATTACTAAACTTTTCACACGCGAAGAAAAATGTCTCCTATATTTTCACGCGTGAAGATGCTCTTACTAAACTTTTCACACGCGAAATATTTTCACGCACGAAGATACTATTACTCCCAACTAAACTTTTCATGTGTGAAGAAAAATATCTCCTTGTATTTTCACGAGCGAAGATGCTCTTACTAAACTTTTCACACGTGAAGAAAAATATCTCCTTGTATTTTCACGAGCGAAGATGCTCTTACTAAACTTTTCACACGTGAAGAAAAATATCTCCTATATTTTCGCGCGCAAAGATGCTCTTAATAAACTGTTCACGCGCAAAGATACTCTTAATAAACTTAATCACTGCTATATTCTACTTTACACAAACTAATTAAGTCACCAATAACAATCAAGACCTAATTCGCAATCTATACATTCACATGTGACATTTTTACAATTAAAAAAATGGTAATAACTTCAAATAAATAATAATTCACAATTCAACAATTAAATTTCATCAAAAAAAGAATAATAATAATAATAATAATAAAATAACAGTTACTTGAATGTGTAATCTGATTTGAAAATATTGGCTTCTTCTGTTATCTCAGCTTCAATTATGTTGCTTAAGCTGTTAATTGATGTTGAACGGCAGTGGTTTGAACAGTCGTAATGGCGGTGGTTTGACCGGTGGTAATGGCGGTGGTTTGAATGGTGGTAACGACGGTGGTTGAATAGTGGTTATGGCGGTGGTTTAAACAGTGGTAATGACGGTGGTTATGAAAGTTGTTGGATTGGGAGAGAATCGTATATTCGTATTGTATTTCACCTTCAATTGTGTGGAATGTGTGTGTTTTTTTTATATATATTAGGTGAGAGGATGTTAATTACAAAAATACATAGTTAGTGTAAATTGTAAATTAATTTTGGCCATTAGATCTAAAAAAGAGGAGATTAGATGGATGCTAGTATCTCTTCTCGTAGTCTCACAAAAATTATACTTACACAAAACACCATATATATATATATATATATATATATATATATATATATATATATATATATATATATATATATATATTTATATATATATATATGCCATTAATTGAAAAACATAAAGGGTAATTTAGGCATTTGTTTTTTATTACCTAAAAAAAAACCCAACCCAAAAAAACCTATATGCCGCCTCTTACTCAAAAACCATCATCCGGCCACTGATCAACCATTAACCGTCGTTCGATGTTTTATATGCGGCGACTATCTTCTTCGCACCTTCTTTTACACAATACAAAGATCTGTATTTAGATCTTGTTGGTTGTACATAGGTTGGTTATCCATTCCGAATTTTTAATTGATTCTTGGTAGTTTTTAATTGATTGTGGTATGAACATTATGGAATTTGTGTGACAAAATTATTGTGGTAGTTTTTAATTAATTGTTCGTATTTTTTATTTATTTTTAATTGGCAAAGTTAAAACATTGGATATAAGGATTAAACTAGTGTTAAATTGGAGTTTTTAATTGATGATTGGTAGTTTAATTGATTGTTCGTATTTTTATTTTTATTTTATTTTTTTTTATTTTTTTTGTAAATGGCAAAGTTAAAACATTGTATAAAAGTTGCTTCAAGACTATATGTGGTCATGTTAATACATGTTTGAGTGTTTGATGGAGATGATAATTTATTAATACATGTTCTTATCAATGACGCACTCCAACGACAGATTTGTAAATTTTCATTATATGGTTTGATATTCTTTATTCATAACTAGCGATACATATATATATTTTTTTAGTTTGGTTGACTTTTAACTTTTTTGTTTTTTGTTTTGGTCCAGGTATGCAAAAGGCAAGTCATATTGTATTGCAAAAGCAGATAATACATTTATTCGGAAAGAAAAAAGAAGGAAGCAGGAGGAAAAAAGTAAGCTAAGGTTCTATTTAAGTTTTCTTGCTCTATATATCTACGCCGTAAGATTTGTAGGAAATGATTATTGCGAATTGGAATTAAAAAGGTCACATTTCTTGCTCTATATATTCAACCTTAACCCATCTTAAAGATAACACTAGAAACTGATTATTGCGAGCTAGAATTAAAAGGTCACATTTTAATTATAATCTAAAAAATATATGTTTTGTGTTTGGATTATAAAAACATATATGTTTTGGAAAGATACATATATGTTTACGTATAAAACATATAGAGCGAGAAGATATTTGCTTATAACGCAATGATGCCTAGATTTTCTTAGAAAGTTAGATCGTATAAGTTTCTATTTCAACAAACTGTATTTCGAGAAGATTAGAGAATCGTTTTAATAACTAATAATTCGATGCGTGGTTGCAGATGGCGATAAATATATAGTTTTTTAAAAATTATGAGTCGATCTAAGTATGAAGTATATATTTTCTAATAGGATTGTTTTAAGTTATTAAGATTTTAGTAATAATAGATTCAAACATTACAAAAATCAACCGTACATTATGTTAGCGAATATTATATTTTAGTTTAAAGGTATATGATACCTTCAAAATAAATGTGACCGCTTTTTCTTTTTGTCAAGAATTTAGAAGCGGTGATAACTATTTTTTACGTGTACAAAACGCTTATCATTTTGTGTGCTTTTAAAATTGAATCCTTCTGCAAATTAGATATCACCATATAAAGATTATTTTTATGACTATCAATTTGTATAGATATTTATGCATTGTTCAAATTTATTTAACGAGAGTCTGAATAATTATCATTAAAGAATAACAATACTTATTTATTTTTGTGATTTTAATAAACTTACATAACATTATTGTCTACTTTGAATGAAAATTTATACAATATATATTAACTTTTAAACGACGATTCATATATGCTATATCTTTGAGTGAAGTAAATGGTGCGAAGCAACATTTTTAAAATAACATTATACAAATGACAAATTACACATTGTCAAAGCGAAAATAAACCAAAACTACATTCATTATCTAAACTCCTTTCAAAAAATTGTCACGGTTCCACAACTACTTCATCATTTCTCATATAATTTTGTCAAATTTGAAACCCGATTTCACCCGGTTGGTTCAACTGGTTGAACCGTTCCGATAAAAATAACAGGTCGATTTAAACCGAGTCAAAGCAGATAGGTTGGGTCGAAAAAATGTCAAATTAAACCTGAATCACCCTCCCGGGTTTAAGCGTCCCGTCAACCCAGCCATCGGCTTCAACAGTCAACTCGTATCGGTTTCAACGGGTCAACCCGTGATCGGTTTTAATTTGTTGTTTTAATTTGGTAGATGTGCTTTTAATTGGTTTTACAATGTGAATAAATTATGACTTTTTAAGTATGCATGGGGTGTTTTAATAAGAGTATTAATTATATTATTTATTTCTCTCTCCATTGACCATGTTTTCAACATTCAACTTTCAACATTTTTCATTTTTTCCACTTTGACCATTTTTCCATTTTATATAGTATAGATATGTTTTGTGTTTTGGATTATAAAACATATTATAAATTAAAAAATATGTTTACATTATTAGTTTAATATACACAAGATTGTGCATATGGCGTCATGCTAGTTGTTATGATTAATTTTCGTTTCTTTTTTGTTTGTGGTTTAATTATTTTCGTGCATCCTTGTTTCAGATTGAATGATGAAGATGATGATATCATTTAAGATCGGGAAGTGGATGAACACGATTATACATGAAGATAATTTGCGACTTTTGGAGATATATAATTTGCGACTTTTTACCAATAGTTTTGTACTTGTAATCAAGTGAAATGTAACATTTAAGTATATCAATCTTGTTTTTATTTTTATAATGATTTATGTTCTTTAATTTGTGTTTCAAACTATCAAAAAAAAATAGTGATCATGTAAAAATATTGGTAAGTTGATAAAAAAAAATGTAAGCTAAAAAAACATGTATGAACTTTGTCGATTGAAAACATGTATGCATCTTGATTATTTGGGAAAAAAATATGTATGCACCTTTGCTTATTTGAAGAAAAAAATAATAATAATAATTATAAAAAATAAAAAATAAAAAAAATGTATGCAGTGTGACAATTTAAAAACATGTTAGCAAAAAAAAAATATTAAAAAAAAATCCGAATTTTAAGATATTCAAAAAAACGGGAAATATAAAAAAAAACAAAAATAATATGAAAATGTTATTTACTATTATACCCTTTTTAATTAAATAAAAATAACAAAATGCTTTGGAGCATTAAATGATGTACATTGTGTAGAATTAGTTGTAAAAAATGTGTTCCGAGTTCAAGTAGCTTCGCACTTAAAGTGGATTCGAAAATAAAGTGCCTATATATATATATATATATATATATATATATATATATATATATATATATATATATATATATATATATATATATATATATATATATATGGTAGGGTTAAAATGAAAAGGATAGGAAGCCATCTCAACCGCTCTGGATTAGATTTGAAGGATTAAAAACGCTGAGTGGCAATTTTGATAATATTAGAAACATCGGGCAGATCGTCGGCAAAAAGAAACTACATGTATCGTATTGAAAAAACCAACTACCAAATTAAATGACGTCATCCTCAAGATAAAACCCCGTGATCCATTCATTTTCACCCAAATTTCACATACTTTCTCTCATTTACACACACTATATTCACGCAGTAAATTCACAAATTAAAAATCTATTGAATCTACCCCATCTTAAACGCCTCTGTAAGTTGATTTATGGAGCTTAAATTTTTAGTGCATCATTTTTTTAGTTTTGGTTTACTAAAATCTTGTATTTTGCGTCAATTTATGTTCGGTATTTGGAATATGATGCAGTAGGCTATCAAATCTATTCAAGAGTGTGTGTTTATGTATGTTTATAATTGATGCATACAAGGTGTTTGATTAAATGTCTCAATGGGACTTTATAAATGTGGTGCACTAACTTTACATTCTGATGCACTTGAAATGAAACTGTGATGCGCTAAATTTGAATTGTGATGCAGTAGGTGTTTAGTTTTTGCGTGTACGGATGAAATAGGCTAAGAGTAGGTTTTTATGTGTGTAAAATTATTTGTATGCTTGTTTGTATGTCTGATGCACTAGAATTTGAGCTGAAATGCAGTAGGTGTTTAGTTGTTGCGTGTATGGATGAAGTAGGCTAAGCGTAGGTTGTTTTATGTGTGTAAACTTTCTTCTATGTCTGATGCACTGGAATATGATCTGAGATGCAGTAGGTGTTCAGTTTTCGTGTGTAAGTATGAATTAGACTAAGTGTAAGTTGTTTCATGTGTGTACATGTGTTTGTATGCTTGGTTGTATGTGTGATGCACTAGAAAATGAACTGAGATGTAGTAAGTGTTCAGTTATCGCGTGTAAGGATGAAATAGGCTAAGCTTTTGTTACTTTATGTGTGTAAATGTGTTTGTATCTTTGGTTTTTAAATGTGATTCAATGGAATTTGAACCGAGATGCGTGAGATATTCATTGTTGCGTAAGGATGAAATAGACATCGTAGGTTGTTTTATGTGTGTAAATGTGTTTGTATGCTTGGTTGTATATGTGATGCACTGGAATTTGAACTGAGATGTTGTAGGTATTTAGTTGTCGCGTGTAAAATGAAATAGGCTAAGCCTAGGTAGTTTTATGTATGTTATTGTGTTTGTATGCTTCATTGTATATGTGATGCATTGGAATTTGAACTGAGATGCAGTAGGAGTTTATATGTTTTAGTATGATGAATTGATGAAGTAGGCTAAGCATAGGTTGTTTTATTTGTGTAAAATTGTTTGTATGCTTGGTTGTACGTATAATGCACTGGAATTTGAAGTAATATCGTAGGTGCTCAATTGTCGCATGTAATGATGAAATAGGCTAAGCATAGGTTGTTTTATGTGTGTAAACTTGTTTGTATGCTTGGTTGTATGTCTGATGCACTGGATATTGAATTGAGATGCAATAGGTGTTTAGTTGTCACATGTAAAGGATAAAGTAGGCTAAGCGTAGGTTGTTTTATGTATGTAAATGTGTTTGTAGTCTTAGTTGTATGTATGATGCACTGGAATTTGAACTGAGATGCAATAGGAGTTTATATGTTTTAGTATGATGAATTGATGAAGTAGGCTAAGCATAGGTTGTTTTTTGTGTAAAATTGTTTGTATGCTTGGTTGTACGTCTGATACATTGGAACTTAAAGTAATATGCAGTAGGTTCTCGCATTGTCGCATGTAATGATGAAATAGGCTAAGCGTAGGTTATTTTATGTGTGTAAACTTGTTTGTATGCTTGGTTGTATGTCCGATGCAATCGGATATTGAATTGAGATGCAATAGGTGTTTAGTTGTCGCGTGTAAAGGATAAACTAGGCTAAGCATAGGTTGTTTTATGTATGTAAATGTGTTTGTAGTCTTAGTTGTATGTATGATGCATCGAATTTGAACCTGAGATGCGAGAGGTGTTCGGTTGTCGCATGTAAGGATGAAGAAGGCTAATTTTAGGTTGTTTTATGCGTGTAAACTTATTTATTTGCTTGGTTGTATGTATGATGCACTGAAATTTGAACTGAGATGTAGTAAGTGTTCAGTTGTCGCGTGTATAGGATAAAGTAGGCTAAGCATAGGTTGTTTTATGTGCGAGAATGTGTTTGACTGTTTGGTTGTATATACGATGCACTTAAATTTGAACTGTGATGCAATAGATGTTTAGCCGTCGCGTATAATGATGAATTAGGCCAAACGTTGGTTGCATTATGTCCGAGAATGTGTTTGTTTGTTTGGTTGTATGTGCGATGCACTTGAATTTAAACTGTGATGCAGTATGTGTTTAGTTGTCACGTATAATGATGAATTAGGCTAAATGTAGGTTTCATTATGTGCGAGAATGTGTTTGTCTGTTTGGTTGTATGTACGATGCATTTGAATTTAAACTGTGATGCAGAGGTGTTCGCCAGATTGTGGCGTATAATGATGAATTAGGCTAAACGAAGGTTGCATTTTGTGGGAGAATGTGTTTGTTTGTTTGGTTGTATGTGTAATGCACTTGAATTTGAACTATGATACAATAAGTGTTTAGTTGTCGCAGTATACCGATAAATTAGGCTAAAGGCATGTTTCATTATGTACGTAAATGTGTTTTTCTGCTTGGTTGTATATGTGATGCGCTTGAATCTAAACTGTGATGTAGTAGGTGTTTAGTTGTCACGTATAATGATGAATTAGGCTAAATGTATGTTGCATTATCTGTGTAAATGTGTTTTATGCTTGGTTGTATATGCGATGTGCTTGAATCGAACTGATGCAAGAGGTGTTCAGTTGTCTCGTATAATGATGAAATAGGCTAAGCATATTATGTGCAAAAATGAGTTTATATGTTTGGTTGTTTTTCTGATTCACTTGTATTTGAATTGAGATGAAGTAGATGTTTAGTTGTCGCGTATAAGCATGGGTTAGGTTAAGCGTAGGCTGAGTTACGTGCGAAAATGTGTTTGTATGTTTGGTTGTTTGTCTGATGCAATTGAATTTGAAATGATATGCAGTAGATGATATAGTTGTAAGACATGGTAATTTACCAATGGCTCTGGTAAGTATAACTTAAATACATACAATTATTTTTTTACTACATCATAGTGTTATAATTAGTGCATCATCGAGTTTTTTACTGCATCATAGTGTTATAACTAGTGCATCAAAAAAGTACATTAATGTAACAATACTTTATAATTTTCACAGATTGATTCATTTATTGACTACTTGGAAAGAAAGAAAAAATCACCGTAAAATGCATTGAGTTTTTAATGTCCGAACCTAAACACGTGAAGATGCCTTGGAGGACAACCTACAACAATACCGACAATGACGTATTTGTGATGAGGCATATGGAAACATACGTTGGTCATGATGATTTTTTTGGAAGAGTTGAAGAAATAAGGCCTAGGTCTAAAAGCACAACTAAAGGTGTTGCGAGTCAAGTACTCTATAAAGATGATACTTATAAGTATTGATGAGAAAAAGGCAAAAATATTGAAAGAAGCAGAAGCATACATGAAGAAGAAACCAAAGAGTTGTAAACTTGTAACATATAATGATGTTAGAGTGGATCAAGATTTATTGACAAAGTTTATTGAAAGTGTATTCAAGACCACTGAATGATTATTGAACAATTTTAGTTTAAAATAATTTGGATGTTTAAAATATCTTGTATTTTGATTAGTGTTTGTTTAATATTAAGTACTTTACTTCTTAATGATCAGTGTTTGTTTAGTACTAAGTACTTTTGATTAGTGCATCACATATAAATTAAATTATAAATTATGATGCACTAAATTATAAACTGTGATGCACTTAATTGTTAACTGTGATGCACTAGATTATTAATTATGGTCGACTAAAAATACCAGTGCACCATAGTGTATACAGGTAGTACATCATAGTGTATATAATTGGTGCATTATAATGTTTATATCTAGTGCATCACAATGTAAAAATTTGGTGCATCACAGTGTATATATTCACTTAAATATAAAGAAAGTTTTGAATTACAACAACTAAATAAAAAATATCAACAATATGATGTTTTAAATTTTGATGTACTAACAAATAATTATGATACAATAACACAAATAATTTTACTGCATCACAATGTTAATTTACTACATCACAATGTTATACATATTGTTGCTACTCAATGTTATCATATTGCTAAATCAAAATAGAATTATATTGCATCACAATACTGTTCTAATGCATCATAATGTTATCATATTACTTTATAATGCTGAATTACAATATAATTTTACTGCATCACTATGTTAATTTACTGCATCAAAATGTTAACTTACTACATCACAATGTTATACATATTGTTGCTTCTCAATGTTATCATAATGTTGCATCAAAATAATACTTTATCTTGCATCGTGTATTATTTTACTGTATCACAATGAACACTGTATCACAATGTAAATGCTACAGCATGAAAATATATTTTACTGCATCATAATATACTAAACAAATAACATAAGGCAATAAATATTATTCATAAAATAGAAAGATATTGAGTACATTTCAGAAACACTGAGATACTATTGTATTGATGTTTGGTAATAAAAGCTATAGATCTTTGAACCGAAAACATGTCTTGGATGATGAAAATTTCTATGAATTATGAAAACTCGTCAAAAGAATATTCATAAAAAGCTCATTTGCGGGAAATTCTCTCAGCCCAGCTCTTTTCGGCAGATGTTGTTGCTTTGGTTTCTTGGATGCTAACAATTTTTGTGAATTATGGCCTTTGGATCCATCATCCAAAACTTAACATCAGGAGGTGTGACCATATCGGTATTTTCTAACATACTAGTCATAATTGTGTTAAGTCTTCTGGATCCATTTTCCAAAATTGAACATCAGGGAAAGGTATGCCTATGGGCATTTTCCAATATACTCATCATAAATTTCTGAAAAAAGAAAAAGATAATTAGGACGATTAATCAAATAAAACCCATTAAATATACTACTAAAATTCATATGTATGTATCTTCACCTCCATTTAGATTATCAGCACAACATATAGATTTTGCAAATAGTTGAATAAATAATATAGGCACGCTATAGATGCAAATAACCGAAGCTAAAAACTAGTACATGCCAAACATCCGCTCATCAACTAATACTATAACAACCATCTAATATCCAATTTAATACTTCATATTCACAATTCGCACGATAACAAAAACTGGTTAACTTTACTCGAAAAATAAGCAACAACAAACATAAAAAATAAATAAACTTATAATCTACACTAATGATAATACGCTGGCCTTATGTCCTTTTAGAAATATAAACAAACTCATAAACAAAATAAAATTAGGCAAGCTAAATACAATAATAGTAAACAAAAAACCTAGTGCATCAGTGATGTAAAACAACTGCATCAAGCATCAAAAACACATATTGCATATCACAGCTCTAAAATCAACTTAGGTCAATTGAATACACAAAAACCAAACAAACACATACTGAATCAATGTTATAAATCAACTAAATCGCATAAGAGTACTAAATTATTTAAAATGAACAAAAAGATATTGAGTATATTTCAGAAACAGTTCCATTAAAAGTAGCTACATCAAAGCATAAAAAGTAGTTGCATCAAGGGTTGTTTTGTTACCTTTTAGACATTTCCGGGTTATAATGGAACCAAATACCCATAACAAAACTATATAAAACCTATTAGATCTATATTTATCACACATAAACACTTGTCATCAGATTTCGAACATGCATCATGCCTACAACTACGCATATAAGCCATTTCTACTGATAAAAAATGAAACGTTAGCTAATAGATTCTCGTTGGTAAAAAAAAACACCTACTGTATCAAAGTTTCATAATAACTAAATCATACACACAATTACACGAACAAACATTTTCTTCTCATAACATAAATACAAAATAAGCCTTTTCTAATACATTAGTATTTCATAACAACCGCATTACACATACAACTACACATACAAGCCTTTTCTACTGAAAAAAATGACCAAAACAAATAAAGACTAAAAGCTGATGCATCACAGTGTAAACTTAGTGCATTAGAGGTATAAAATCTGAGACATGTTATCATACATGCACCTTTACAAAACACGTTTTGATATTTTCGGATCTAAACACTTATATATAACATATTTAGATCAATAACAAGACAAAAAATGTTATTCAATATCGGTGCATCACTGTTTTAGCAACAAGTTAATCACAAGGTGTATGAATAACTAGTACATCACAAGATGAAACTAGCGCATCATCACATCTTGAAACTCTTTGATCATTATAGAATATCATGTAGATATTTTATCCAACACATGGTGTGCAGGTTCCATATACACGTTTTTCATGTAGTTTTTCTCTCAAATTCATTCCAGATGTAATGAAAAACTTGATATACTTTAAATCTAACTCCTAAACTTTGTGTAAGTGATTAAACAAATAACAAAGTAAGTCTAAATTTCATCAACAATTCATTTATCAAAACAAGATATTGTGATGCAGCATCACAAGCAAATATAGAGGATATCTACTCTCAAAAAAAAAAAACTACATCGCATATACTAAAATAAAACATCAAAGATACAAAAAAACAATAAAACTAAAAAAAAAAAAACAATATTTCTTGAATTAGATTCTTACTATGAATAACAGTGGATGAACAACAATCATTACTATTTGATGATTCAATCAACATCTTCAAAACTGATGTAGAATTAGGCTTACGAAATCAAAATGTTGAATTGGGTTTAGTTTTAGATAATGAGGAACGGTGGTTATCGATTGAGGATTAAACGTTGATCGAAAGTGCAGCGTTAATCTGCGGGAAAGGTGGTGGTGAGCGGGGGGAAGGCGCAGGAGAATGGCGAGGAATGCGTCGGTGAACGGTGGGGAAGATATTGGTGATGGAGGGAAAGGTATTATGGATGGTAGGATGAAAAGTGAGATCCAGGAAGAATGAATAATGAAGATAAAAGTTTTATAAAGGGTTGGTTGTAAATGACAAAAATACCCCCGTAGGTATAAAACTTAGGAACGGACTAATTGGAACAGTGGCGGCGTCAGAGAAGGCTTCCTATTCTTTTCATTCTAAGCATCTTTTTATTTTAACCCAAACCTATATATATATATATATATATATATATATATATATATATATATATATATATATATATATATATATATATATATATATATATATATATATATATATGGTAGTGTTCTTGTAACGACCAAGTTTAAAATAAAAACAATAGGAACCATTGAGGACCATTAGATCAAACTTTATGTATCTAAATCATATTACTAGTAATTAAGATGAGTGGCAATCTAGTAAATAGTTAAATAACAAAGGCTAAATGGTACACCAATTTTGATGGCATAATACATGGAGCTTTTAATACACGTATTGTATTTGAACTTTTTCAAAACGTCACTTTCATTTATTATTTTTAGTTATTATAGTGTTAATTTTATTCCATAATAAATTAATATTTAATTATCAACAGTATTGAGTTTTCGAATATGTGGCTTATTACGCTAGTTTTTTTAGTAAAAATGTGATAATTTTTTTGTTAAAAGGGTGATACATATTCCATTAATATCATAAACTTTTTGCAATGTTAATACCTTATAATTAATAGTGACACATCAATATTTATATTTTTGTGACACGAGTTCTTTGATAAACATATAGTGACACATTTTTTTTTGTTTCGACATATTTGTAATAACAAACTACCAACTTTTAATACACTTGTGACGACATACTATATTTATCATGCTAATTTTCTTGATACATATATAGTTGCACACTAAAATTTTATGATACATTTGTGGAGACGCATTAATTTTAATGACACATTATTAGTGACAAACTAAATCTTTTGACACACTTAATTTCAAAATAAGTTTTTAGTGACACTTTTTGACACATTTTCTTTGACACACTTAATTCTAATTTGGTACATTTAGTGACACATTAATTCTAATTTGGTACACATAATGATTAAAAAATCACTAAAAAGACATGAATAAATTTTGTGGACCTGCATCAACAAATTGTTCACTAGATAAAATATCTATGAATGTGGAAACAACGAGTGTGGAAACCCGCGCGATGCAGCGGGATTGGCTTAAAAGGACTTACTTTGTAGCGACACTTAAACCTTAGGGACTAATTTTGCCAGGTTGCTATAGTTAGCAATTAATTCTACAGGACTTACCTTGCAACGTCGCTTAAACCTTAGGGACTATTTTTGCCAGATTGCTATAGATTGCAATTAATGATGCAGGACTTATTTTGCAGCGCCACTTGAACCTCATGGACTATTTTTGCCAAGTTGGAAAAGTTTGCAATTAATGCTTGCTTTGCACATAAAAGTGTACGCTTTTTAGTATATAAGAAGAATTGCAAGTCTGACCGATAACAAAATAATTTATAAAAGTACAGAAGGCACAAATTCAAATTTCTTTTAAAGCTATCACCTGTTCCAATGTTTGTTTTCTTATATTCTAGAAATCACCGCTTTCAAAACTTTTAACATGGTTATCGAAAGAAATATACGTGATAAAGAAGTATCTAAATGTGAAAGTATTCAATTAATTATAATAAATAAATAACAAAAAGCTACCAAAGACGTATAGTCATTAGATCCGGATACACCAAGTGGTGATAGCTAGGGAACCGATCTGAATATGTACTTTCCTTTGAAACGGTGAATATCTATTTGATAGTTGTTTAAGAACCAACAACAGTGTATACGGGTTGCCGTTTATTAACGGTTTAAGAACCATAAACGCTCGAGATAACCTTGAAAAACAGCGGCGGAAAAACATAAGTCGTTGTGGGCTGGTTTGTTGTAAACAAGAAGCTGAAGATTGATCAATAAAGGAATGGAAAATTAAACTCCGGCAAGCAACATGATGAATCCGGCGATGGAGGCGGCAAGGGACCTGTTGGCCTAAAGAGAAAAACCAGATCCATGGTTTTTAATTTCGGTGAAGTATGAGAGAGGTTATGATAGGGATTAGGGATAATAAAGGAATAAAAAATTACCTAAATACCCTTTTGATTTAATTAGAGATTTAAATTTTGTTTTCATTTTTCTTTAATGATTAATGACACTTGGCAAAATCTGGTTGGTTCTTATCGTTTTTACTTTAAGGTTGGTCACTACATGAACGCAAATGTGAGGCGCTTCAGAATAATTCACTCTTAAAATAAAAACAATAGGAACCATTTTGAACCATTGAATCAATAATTTTAGATGAGATTCAAATTAATTGGTAGAGTGGCATAACTGTAATAAATTGAAAAATGAATGGCATAATGTACCAATTAACATTAACTGATTCATGCAACTCCTTTATTTTTGAAAGTTGCTTTTGAATTTTTTATGCAATTTTTGTTTGCACGGATGCGTTCACAGGGATTCAAAAACCAAAAAACAAAAAACGTAGTCTATAGATTTTCATGGTACACTTTTGTGACAACCTTTTTTTTTATACACGCATAAATAAAACTCTAAATGATACACCAACACTTTGTAATACACACTTTTTATGCCACACACTTTTAAACATTATTTTTAAATGTTTATAACATTGCTCAAAGTCATACTTAAATATAAACTCAATGATTGAAAATTTGATATTTTGTATCCACACAATATTACATTACCTGGTTAACATATAAAAATACACAAAATAAACTGCAAACATCCTAACAAAATACACGCCAACTTCCTAACAAAATACTCAATATTATTACTGGTACACACCCTATTCAAACTTTGAATTCCAAAATCTGAAAAATACAGTAAAACTAAAACGACTTCAATAACCACATCTTGTATATGTCTTGAATCGGTAGCCTTGTCAAAAATTAGAGAAGTGTTACTGCCAGTCCTTGGGCTTGCTCACACCTGGCCAAATTTCTTCATTAGGTGTACCCAACAATCTGATCACACGCAATGGGAATCAATACTTTAAGTTACATTACGACTTTTAGCAATGTGAAACTATGCAGCAATTGTTACGAGATGTGGACCTGAAAATATTGCGGCAATTGTAGGCATTTGTTGTGTTGGAATTATATAACATGACTAATCATAAATATAAACAATAAACATCAAAGTAATCATGCGGAAGCGTATAGGAAAGATTAACGAATAATTAATTAACATAAACAAGAATATGCGTACCTTTCTTGATTCTAGCCGAACAAGAATCAAATCCACAAAACTAGCAATTGGATGAACCCTAATTAGGGTTTATAGGATTATATGAATTACCCCCTACCGTTTTGTAATTCAATCCAAGAATACTAACAATAATGTGTTAGTACCATTTTCTTGTACACACGTACTATACCGAATTAAAGGAATGCTAGTTTTAATTAAACAAAACAATTTTAGTTGGAAAATCAAAGTGATCGATCCCCTAGGGAGGGTGCACGATCGTTTATGGAAAAACACACACAAACAAGTTTTAGGTTTTATTCAATGAGTACAAGAGATAAATTACAAAACAACACCTTTGGTTTTGTATTTATACCCAAACTAACTTGGTGAACAAGTTTTAGTTGTAGATGGGTTGGGTTTCCTTTTCTTGTGGCCGATCGGATGAGGCATCCCACAAGGGATTCCGGAACCTTCCCAATATTTACAATCTAGTCATTTTCCAATTACATTTAACGACCGTTAGTCCATTACAACTAATTACTTAACGTCCGTTATGTTATTTCGTTTAATTAATAAATAAATATTACATTCAATATTTATTTATTAACTTTAATTCTCATACGTAAAGTGTGCAATCCCGTGGTCTCGAGTTCGATCCTAACACACGTCTATTAATTTATTGTCCATTAAACCAACAGCTCCCACTTGGACATATCTTAATAGAGTGATCACATCGGTTAGCGTCTAGCAACACTTCGATGCCTCTAGTACAACTCGAGCAAGGTCTCCTGGAAAAACCTTTTAATGATATATCATCATTATTATTATCCTTTTGTTTCTAATACCATGTTAAATAAAGATATGGAATTAAGTCATTTTTTATTCAACCATTCTGTTTCTCGTTATTAGTGATTGAGCAAGATTACCAAATCTTCTGAACATATTCAGGGAGATCTTTGGCCACACAAACATCTCAATAACCCTACGATGGGCCCAGCAAGATTAAACTCCAAAAAAATTTGAAGGAACAAATTCTATCTTGACTACAAGAATAACCCATAAACTTTGCAACACTTCAGGAAACAACCCTTATGACTACCAGCCACGATAGCGTTAAGTTGTTCCACAAGTATGCACTACATTCATGACACTTATCCGTATCTCAAGTCGAGGATAACTATTCATGATTTACTTAATAACAATATCTATAAAGTAAAATCATGTAGTTGGGATAAGTCCTATATTCAATTCATTGAATATCATCTAAAATTGGTATGCATTCTCATCAATATACTTTCAAGTATATTCTACCATATCTCTCAGATTTGTCTTAGTTTAATGATACTCCCATATCATTAAGTGACAACGGACGATTTAGAATAAATAAATTTATTCACGGATTAAACATGCAAATATAGGATACAATCTATTATAAAATCAAACATACCAAGTATTTGATTTATTATAACAATTTTTTAACATCCCTTATCGAAATACTAAATAGATCAATGCATGAAAATTCCAGTTGATGAATTATGCCTCAAGTAATGACAATCATACTGGTTGACAAAGCATAAATCAACCAACTTGATCTATCGTAATTTTGAGAATACTTATTTCAAGAATTCAATTAGTGAAGTCCTTGTATGTGTGCATTCACCAATCCACATAATAATTCATAAAGTGTGTGACATCCTCTATCACCAATTTATGACAATTTAAACTTTCAAACATTTTAAAGTTTAAAGTATTCTTATTCTTTTAATGTATAATGCAATTGTGCTCTTAGATAAGCACAACTAGTTCACATGGCCATTAACAAGGATGAAATCCTACCATGACTAGTATTGAGTGTCATCTCAATTAAACAAGCATCATTGTATACAAACAACAATTATGCTCATTAAAACTCCGTAAACTTTAATATCTTATTGTGTAATGTTTGATGTCTTCCAAACTTTCAAGTTTGAAGCTGATGACAATTTGCACAACAATTGACATATTGTTCATCCATAAAATCTAGGAGCAATTACAAAAGTGAGGATGTAATTCTATTAGAATATTCATTACACAAGTTATCTAATAACTTTTAGTTAGATATCAATGTTGTCAAATCATCTATCATTTAAGAATGATACAACAATTTGAATACACTACATGATGTACATGATGAATCTACAGGTCAAACTTAGATTTCATTCATGTTCTATCTTGTCAAAAGATATTTATCCATTTCCCAAATGATATATCATGTTTTATTAGAATCATTTATTTTACTGCACATGTTTACTTCCTATATGTTTACTTCCAAATGATATATCATTTCCCAAATGATATATCATGTTTTATTAATAATAAACATATATTTCAAGGTTGTATGTTTTAATTGTTAAATCTTACAAGTGAAGTTTTATTCCAATCTAAGACTTAACATTTAGCTTACATGGAATGTTACTTCCTATATGTTATACAACATATAAGATTTAAAAATCTTAACATAATACTCCTACTAGCTTTTAGGAATACTTAAAATTTTTCTTATTTCAATTATAAATCAAAACTAGGATTTAATAATTTAATATAAGAATAATTTCATAGATGCATGCATTTATCCATTCATGAATTATTGCACTTCGTACACTTCCAAAGATTATATGAATTCAAAAAACCTTTCGATTACTTATCGTCCTCGCTCAAGTAATTTCTCAAGAAAGAGTTTTGATATTCCATTGTCATATTTCATATTAATGAAAACAAGTATGACAATTATCATCTTTATATATTTAATGTGTCTAGGAAAGAATATTCAATCATATTTAATTGCTTAAGTATGATAAATAATCTTGTCATAAGACAAGCATTAAACTTGTGTACAATATTGTCCATATGATTTCTACACAGAGATTTAAACCACTAGAGTTTTCCATCTCTTTGAAGAAACTCTTATTCATTCTCTAGTCTAACTATTAAGATAAACCAAATTTTCAAAATTGATTATCTTTATGGACAGCATCTTTAACATTCATAGAATGAGTAATTTACCCAATTCAATATTTGGTAATCCCTCATAATGATTATCAGGTTTACTATAATCCTGTAACTCATATTTCTCAGCATATAAGTCAAATATTTGAGATATCCTTGCAGATCTATGAATGAAAATTCCATCATCTTGAAGTTAACATTTCATGTCTAGCCTCATCATGATATTCACTAGTGTTTTTAGAAGATTATGTATCTTGTAATTTTATCTTTCAAGATAAAAAAAAACTCCCACTTGCCTTTTGTAATATATAGACTATCTATATATACTTTGCAATTAGAGCAAAACTACATTGTTCTCTTTTTGGGACATTACATATACACATTGATAATTCCTGATTTTAGTTTTTTAATAACTTATTCATAAGTAGTTTAACAAATTCAGAATCTTCAATTTCAAAACTTAATGTGATTCATCGCATTCCATAATAAAATGGTGTTTTATTAATCTTCTAGGTTGGAGTCATGTTAAGTATATTCAATCGATACTCAATTTTCTAACCTTGTTACTTTTTAAGAAAGAAGTTATGGTTATCTTGAATCAAACAAATCAAATAGAGTTTGATTCTCCTAACTGAACATACCATCAACTTGTGGTATTCATTAGAATTAATATTGTAAGACAATCTAACAATATATATGATAAACATATTTCTTTTGGCTTACCTATTTACCAACTAAGTCAACTTAATGGTATAATAGACTTTGCAAGCCAATTGCATGCTTTATAACACAAGTAATTTTTAACCAAGTCACTTCATATCCATGTCTCATCAAGAAAACATAAATTGTTATAATCCCATTATACGTTATAAATCATTGATCAACTCAATGACTTCTTGTATATGTCTTAATTAAAAAACATAACAACTTAACGTCTTACTTTATTATAAGTCTTAAAAGACTTTATGTTTATGTCTTTACAATGAATCATAAACATGTTTAACTAAAGTAATTATGAACTTAACTCTTGGTTTCAATAGTAATTTCAAGTTAAATTATTTACTTCACAATAATGTAGGACTACATTATTTTTCATTTATGCCATTCCAAAATACATAAATAAACAAATTGAAGTAGTATTAGATTACTTCATTTATGTCATTCTAATAATACATAAATATTTAATTTGAAGTAGTCTTATGTATCATTTTGACACATGTTCTAAATACTTGTCTAATTTAGAAACTGCAAATATGTCCATGCAAGGTCTGACTTCACATGGAGATTTACTTTGTTGTTGCAATCTCGCCAAGTTCTCACATGACGTATATTGCAACACCAAGTGTTTCTTGAATTAGATATGTACAAGTCATATTAGAACGTTAGTCTCTTACCTTGCAGTCAAGAGAATCCGTTAAATCATATACCTATATGTTGTACCTTGCACACAATATAGATTTCTCCCACTTGTGCATGGAACAACATCATGTAGCAGATAAACAACACGACGTACGTTTGTTTATGTGACTAATATGATTGTGTCATTGATATTAGCATAACTAGTAGATGTAGAACCACTTCATTGTTTAATAAGGAAACGTACATGACTATCCTTGAAAACATAAGTGTCTACAAGTGGAAAGTAATTATCTTAAGACATTCTAGAGATAATCTGGGTTACTACCAAGATGACAACGCTTGTAACTCTCACTGAATTAGAGATCATTACATTAATTCCTTATTCAGTACAATACTCCCACTGGATTGGACAACATTGTAAGTGTTTCATTAACCAGTGAAAGAAAATACATAACAATTACTTATGTACTAAAAGAGTGTATTCTACTATGTAGATGATGAATTATCCATCAATGCTATTAACTTGAAAAATTGGGCATGCAATTTCTTTCTTAATAGTTCTACTATTCCAACAATTGTAAGTAGCACTTTTAAATGGTCAAAACACAACAACTACATAAAATATGCTAGTTTGTCTTTTACCAATTATGCAGTAATTAGTCTAGCTTCTAATTTAATAACTCAGAACATATGCAATTTTCTTAACTATTAAAATTTGCTTACGAGTTATGTATTTAGAATTTAGACAATTCTAATTGTCCTATCATACCTTTCTTCATTCATGAAAAGGAATAGGATTGAATCTTACTCTTTCTTATGAAAAGGGGACTAGGTATATTCTTTTAGTAAAGTTGACTCTACCAAAAACCCTTACAGGTGTAGATCAATTTACAAATACAGGAATAACCTACGTTTACGGTTTAATGTTGCATTAATACATTTAAAGAATTAGCAAAATTCAGTTTTAGTATTTTCGATAATTAAACTTTTCAAGAAAATAAAATACCCAAGGTAATATTCATATAACCATAGAATTTTCTCAAAAACTAGGATCCAAATTATCATAGTTCCATTACATCAGTTGATCTGCTAGTAACGAAAGCATATAATAGGGTAATCCGTCGAACAATAATTGGCAAACAATTTCCAATTCCTAGATCATTATGGGATTTATATTTTCCAACGCTATTGCAAATATAAACATGTTTCATCCCATCTTATGCCTTGAGTGTCTCACTTCCTACTCAACTTAAGTGTCTAACTTAAAGAACTGCAAATATGTTCATGTAAGGTCTGACTTTACATAAAGATTTACCTCTCCATCACAATCTCGCCAAGTTCTGACATGACGTAAATTGTAACTTCAAGTGTTCCTTTTAATTAGATGGCATATAACTTAATTTATAAAGGTACTAGTTTTGATTTTATGTGGTCAAATCAAATATGTACAAAGATGTCATGCATTCATCTTGTAGCATAAATTTAATAAAAAACTTTTTATTATCAATTCATAAAGATCAAATTATCAAAGTTTTGATTGAGGTATTGGGTTCACCAATCAAGAAATTTAGCGTTAATTATCGCCCATTATACCGTACTTTTGCATAAGTGTAAACACTTAGTGTTTCGGGTAATTACCACCGAAGTGGCGCATGGAATTAAAACTAATTCGCCCTTAAGTTGAGTTTGTACATTTATGGCTTACTTAGTAGCTCCAATTTGACTCTAGCAAGCGGAGAGTTTGGTCGAAATGAAGCAATAACCTCCTCTTTAGGGTCACATTTAATGCGCCCTCCCTAGTACTTCCTTACACAGTCCAAATCAAGTGGTGAGCCTTGCACCATTTGTACCAAAACACCAATCAATTAAACTATTGAAAACTTAACTCTTCAAAACAAATCAAATTTCACCATTGTTTAGTCCGATTTATTTTTCTATTCAAAATGACCCTTTGCTTAAAACTCACACACATAATAAACAAACAAGTAAACAAATAAAAAATAAACAACTAAAAACAATGTGCACATAACTAACAATTAATACGTGTAAACAAGTAGCCACATGCAACTTATTCGATAAAACCCTATTAATAATCAATATCTAGGTTAATTAATGTATATATTAATTAGGGCTTTCACTCTCTCAATTGAAATTGAGCCACATACATCCAATAATCGACAAGTAAACCCATAATTAATAATATACCAAATTGCACATAATTGATTCATTAATGTATATAATTGGAGACTTCCCCAATTCAAGATTTATCATAAAAATACATGTGTAGAAAACTTAACAATTAATTTTCGCATAACCAATCTTAACAATTAAATATTCAAGTAACCATCCATGACGAACATGCATGTATCATCATGGATATAACATAACAATTATTCAGGTAAGTCACAAGATCGCATACAATTCCATGTCATATAACAATTTATTCATGAATATATCACGTAACAAATATATTAATTCTAGGTTTCGATATTGATAACACAACAATTATAATAAACCCTAAAACAATTTTTAAAAACAATTGACTAAAAAAAATTTAGGGTTTCGACCCATAAAAAAAATTTAATTCGATCCATATAAAATTTAAAACCAAATTAAGGCAAAAGCCCTAACCCTAAAATTAAGGTTTACATAATCATAACCAAAACCCTAGAATAATCATATCAAACAACATACAATATTCGTTTTTTACCTGTTTAGTAATTAATTACTCATTAAACCAAGCTCGTGATGCCACTGTTGGAATTATATAACATACTAATCATAAATATAAACAATAAACATCAAAGTAATCATGCGAAAGCGTATAGGAAAGATTAACGAATAATTAATTAACATAAACAAGAATATGCCTACCTTTCTTGATTCTAGCCGAACAAGAATCAAATCCACAAAACTAGCAATTGGATGAACCCTAATTAGGGTTTATAGGATTATGTGAATTACCCTTACCGTTTGTAATTCAATCCAAGAATACTAACAATAATGTGTTAGTACCACTTTTTGTACACACGTATATATACCGAATTAAAGGAATGCTAGTTTTAATTCAACAAAACAATTTTAGTTGGAAAATCAAAGTGATCGATCCCCTAGGGAGGGTGCACGATCGTTTATGGCAAAACACACACAAACAAGTTTTAGGTTTTAGCCAATGAGTACAAGAGATAAATTACAAAACAACACCCTTGGTTTTGTATTTATACCCAAACTAACTTGGTGAACAAGTTTTAGTTGTAGATGGGTTGGGTTTCCTTTTCTTGTGGCCGATCGGATGAGGCATCCCACAAGGGATTCCGGAACCTTCCCAATATTTACAATCTAGTCCTTTTCCAATTACATTTAACGACCGTTAGTCCATTACAACTAATTACTTAACGTCCGTTATGTTATTTCGTTTAATTAATAAATAAATATTACATTTAATATTTATTTATTAACTTTAATTCTCACGTAGTGTAATCCCGTGGTCTCGAGTTCGATCCTAACACACGTCTATTAATTTATTGTCCATTAAACCAACATGTTGAACTTCGACTCTCCAAAGAAATATGGTTGTGTTCACGCTAGTTCACCAAAAATTTCAAAAAAAAAAATCAGATCATCAATTCCTTTACAGGTTAACTACGATAAGCAATCATAAACTAGGCGAAGGACCTAAGTAGTACCAAATATGCACCAACAGAGCACATGTCAACAAAGAATGAGTAATGGGTCACACCCAAAAGGACCACAGGAGCCCTCTAGCAAATGGTCAAAATCTGCATAATGTAACTTACAAGTAACTACCAAATCGTCAATTAAGTGGAACAGTTTTAAATATTGTCGCAGTAGGAATATACCTCATGAATATACTTCTTAATTGGCAGAGTAAAAGCTTGAGCAAGTCCAAGATCAGCTACCTTAAGCATCAGCGTCTTCCTATGCATCAACAAATTGTGGGGCTTAAGATCAATGTGCAAACCACCATGGGCATGACAGAACGCAACACCCTTGCAAACGTACATCAAGCTCTCGCCCAAACAATTTAACAAACATGAACTACGCACGAAACAAGATTCATAAATTCATAAACACAAAATATCGTTTGTACCTTAACAAACATCAAATATAACTGATAGATTGATTATATCAAGGGTACGCGGATCATTGATTCAAAAACAAATATAGTTGACTCATATACATCATGTATCAATCTCTTCCATGAAAAAAAGCTGATATACTACTAAAATTTAACTCATACATAAAAATGAATCACTAGAACATGTATCACTCATAAGTCAACCTCATAAATCTACCTCAAAGAAACATCATTTGTCACCAAAACAATAATAACAATCACAAGTGGCTAAAACAGGATACACATCAACATTATATTGATCCTTTTGCTTAGTTCGTTATTTTATGCGTAGTTCTAAACTACAATGATACATATAACTGAAAATTCATCTATCCATATATTGTGACACACCACATAAAAAGTAATAATAACAATGATACACAAATTTAATGTTAAAATACACGCTTTATAACAAGTTAACAACGAATACATACCACTAATTCAACCACTATTATCTTAAAACTAAACAATGATACATTAAATTATACATGAACCTTACTGATGCATCATTCAAAAATGATACATCATTTACAAATATTGATGCTTGAATTGTATACATTACCTTGAATTGTATTAAAAAATGATACTTCAACGGATTTTTAATAATTCAAAATTGTTCTTACAAAAATGTTATTACTAAAATGATAAGGTTTTCAAACTGATTTACAATAATTTAAAGGAGTTTTAAAACTATTCTTACTAAAATGTCACAGCCATCCGAAATAAAAGACGACAACGATAAACAAATTTCTTATCATGAGCAACTGAAACAAACTCAATTACCTTTCACTTGCTAACACCGAGATTGCCACATACTGCATACGTCAATTATCTTGCAATGCTAAAATGGATAACCATAGATAGTTCTTGAGCATAATAATATCCTAATTAACATAGTTGATCGGTTGATCCTAACAAAACTATACAAACAAAAGTCTAAGATAACAAATTTAAAGCATAGATAACCTAACTGAAACCTAAACTAACCGAATCAATCAAATATTAACCCGAAGTTTAAAACTTTGGAACCAGGACATATCAATTTGATACCCTTCAAAATGGTTATAAAAAACCAATTGGCTGATGTAGATCCCGCGGCGGAGGTTAGGGTTTCATACCCAGACGGACAAATGCGTTATAATTGGTCTCGTTGCAAAAAGGGGTTTTGCATCGCCGGTGAAGAACGAAAGGGGTATAGGGAGATCAGATATGTTTTTTATTCAGGATGAGAAGTAGATGATTTATGAGAAAGAGGTTTCGGTTTGTTAATAGGTTTAACTTTTAAGGAGTGGTGAAAATACCAATAGTGCCCTTATAATTTAAATACAGTAATAAATTTAGATTAATTTAAACGCTCAATGTACACATGTTAACTTGTAATTGGTTCTTAATGTTTTTATTTTAAGAGTGGTCACCACACAGCTAAACATATATATATATATATATATATATATATATATATATATATATATATATATATATATATATATATATATATATATATATATATATATATATATATATATATATATATATATATATAGACTATAATATTAAGACGAAGAGAGTACTTGTCAATAACTGTAATAAAACTATGTTAACTCACAAGGTTGCATGAGCGCTTGCCTCGATCATTTTATTTACGGAATGAATTTGCTAAAGTTTTTTTGACTAAATTTGCAAAAGATTGATAACGGGGACTAACTGCGTTTCAAAGCTAATTGGGGACTGAAAGTGTAAATAGAGAATGAATAGTACACACACTATTCCAAACTATGCGCAGAATCAAAAATCGTTTTGCACTGTTACGACTGCAGAACATTTTCATTTTAGTCCTAAACTAACATTGCAGTAACGTTAGTCCCAGGGACTAACGGTGAAAAAATGGTAACCTCAAGGGCTGTTTTTGCTTAATATTTGCACAGAAATAGCCCCTCAAGTTATTGTTACGTTTCTAATTTAATCATCGATTTGTTAGTTAACGGACGTTAAGGACTAACTTTGATTGAAGAAGAGAACCTCGGGCTAAAAGTGCAAAACCGAAGTTCTCGCGTGCAATCGAGCTACAAAGCATACGTGAATGTGTTTTAGTATATATATATTCAGGATGAGAAGTAGATGATTTATGAGAAAGAGGTTTCGGTTTGTTAATAGGTTTAACTTTTAAGGAGTGGTGAAAATACCAATAGTGCCCTTATAATTTAAATACAGTAATAAATTTAGATTAATTTAAACTTCAATGTACACATGTTAACTTGTAATTGGTTCTTAATGTTTTATTTTAAGAGTGTCACCACAAGAACTAAAACATATATATATATATATATATATATATATATATCAGAAGAAAAACTAAAATAGGAAGAATAAGAAATTTCTACCACACATTTCAAATGGAGAATTTAAGGGAGATGATTCATCTATTTTTATAGGTGCATCCTAAATGAGTGGTTGGTTTCTTCTTATCATTCTTATTTTAATTTTTCTTCTTATTTGATCCTAACTCTATATATATATATATATATAGACTATAATATTAAGACGAAGAGAGTACTTGTCAATAACTGTAATAAAACTAGGGTTAACCCCGTTCGCAGGAGTGCTGTTCTCGATCATTTTATTTACCGGAATGAATTGCTAAAGTTTTTTTTTGGACTAAATTTGCAAAAGATTGATAACGGGGACTAACGGTGCGCTTCACGGCTAATTTGAGGGATGAAAGTGTAAATAGCGAATGAACAGATACACACACTATTCCAAACTATGCGCACCGTATCAAATCGCTTGACATTATGTTACGCGCCGTGAAAGTAATGTGACATTTTCATTTTTAGTCCCTAAACTAACATGTTTAAGGTACGCGTTAGTCCTTAGGGACTAACGGTGAAAAAAAAGGGTAAACTCAAGGGCTGTTTTTGCTTAATATTTGCACAGAAATAGCCCCTCAAGTTATTGTTATGTTTCTAATTTAATCCTCGATCTTAGTTAACGGACGTTAAGGACTAACTTTACAATTGAGCAGTAACCTCAGGGGCTAAAAGTGCCAAAACTGAAAGTTGCGCGTCCACTGTAGCTACAGTGCACAGGAATGTGTTTTAGTATATATATATAATAATGTGACCATGTGTCGAATAAGATATGCGTGGAATGTGGATTAATACACAGTTTTACTTATTTTAATAAAACCCGTTAAAGAGCAAACCCGCATGTCTTATTATAATAAACAAGTAATTTGTACCCGCCGCGACGCGGCGGGGGTGCTTTTCATTTAAACATGTATATTTAGTTACATTAAAAGTCTTTATATTGATAACACAACATACATATACCCATGTTGTTGTCTCGAAGCAGATGCACCAGATTGGTTAGGTTTCGTTCTGGAACGATCCGACCTTTTTCCTCTCATAGGACATGTATCAAACCTGTGCTGTCCAAGACTGACCATTGCTGAGGTAACGGATTCCTTTGTGTAATCGCCGTAGCTTCAGGAATGCAAAATGGAAGGTAATCAAAACTTGCAGTTCGGGGTACAAATTCCGACGGGCTACGAAGACAGCAAAAGGTAAAAAATTATTTCATGAATATGAATATAGAGTTGTAAACAAAAGAAATGAAGGCATATAAACAAACCTGAATGGATGTCGACAAATTTCGTTTTTCCACCCAATTGTGTTGGTCGTTGAGAACCTATAGCACATTCCGAAAAGTTAAGAGATTGCCAAAGGTGGATGCAAAATAGATCGGCCAAGTAAAAGTGGTATAAAGAAACACAAATACCTGATACTGGACTGACAATTTCACATGCATAGGTGACACCTCTATCGGCCGACACTCCAACAACAACACCTGTATTGGTGCAGCATACAATCAAGGAAGAGCAAAAAGAAGGTGGATGACCTGTCGCATAAGTAACTAAGAAAATGCACCTGAGGTCGAAAATGCAGTTTGGGGCATCGTAGCAGCTCGTAACATACACATACCGTACAATCTCTGAGGTCACTATCAAAAGACAACCTCTTTTCTTGGCCACTTCCGTAGAACTCGTGATATTAATTTACATCCTGCAAGTACAAAACAATATTCAATGATCTATTTTCAGCAAGCGTGGTAATTTGTTTGCAAAATAAAGAACTAATGCTACCTTCTATTCGAAAAGGAGGTAACCAAAAAGTATTATGCTTACCTGTTGATCCATCTCCGTGGCGACACTGGTAACGAAACCATTTTCAGAAGGCGCCGACGATGAAAGCGCAGCAACATTTGCTATCGTATGGCTCTAAACTCCGATCACTTGTAATATGCTTACCTAATATTGTTTTTCTCGTTCCCGTAAGCTGTTACTTTGTATCCTAAGCTTTAGATGCTGCAACTCCTCAGCATTGAACTTGTCTCCATATAAAAATCTTACCTGCAAATGGTTATATAAATGAAGAATATAATTCTGATTACTTTGGGTTAATAATAGGATTTAGCCCAAAGTAAAATTTTACGTCATAAAAGTATAAAACCTCCAATGATATAAGATCAACAATCTAACAGATTTTTATTTTTTTATTCATAAGTAACATACTAACATATAAAGTTTTATGACAAAATTGGACAAAAAGTGTCTTAGGCCAACTCAGCCGGTGTGTAGAAATTACCCGTTGAAGGGTTCAACCCATTCAACCCAACACACCGAGTTTGCCACCTCTAACCAAAGCTGTAACGTAGAAAATCAATACATATTACTACCTACTTGAAGATAGTGCTTGTCCCTGATCCTTCCAACCCAAAAAGCATAATCTTTTGAAGTCCCAAGTGATCGTAGTTTAGAGCCATAGAACTAATTAAGAGTGTACTTGCGTCATTGTTCGACCAACCCTTTATGAACTACGGTAAGATTATTGTTTTTCTTGTTCCCCTAAGCTGATTTCCTAAGAAATACGGGCTTGTCAATTGTTGCTCCTCATTTGCGTTGTGGTATCGATCAATCATCGAGCTCCTGCTGGTAAGATTAAACCTTTAGATTGCAACTCTTTAGATGAAGGGAATTTGGGACTTTAGATTGTTAAACCCGCAATAGATTAAACCTTTAGATTGCAACTTCTGCTGGTAAGACCAAATTAAAGGTGACCAATATTAATTTGGGCCTGCTCTAATATGAACTTTAGTACCTCTAATAAGATGTTCAGAAACAGCCTACGTTGACCAACATCAGGATAAGACTATGTAAAACCTATTGCACCATAATGTGTGTTACCTAATATCTGATTATTAACGGTTTTGAAAGTATTAATAAGGCTACGGATTACCTGGACAAATTAAGTGCAAGCAACATCACCATTAAGCCAAGGTAAAAAAGTTTAAGTGGTTTTTTATGCTCCGCATGATAGCACTCGCAAATGAAAGCGGCATTTATAAGGTCTAACCACATTATACACTATTCTACTGTTGTCATTTTATATTTTAGTTTCACCTAATATCGTAAACCACTAAATGAGAAATAGCTGGGGTACCCCCGATGACTACATATAGAACAAATTATCTGGTGTTCATGTGCACGGGCCTTTTTCAGGGTGTTGGGGACAGTTAAGCAAATTTACCCTCAGTCGATTCTCCAACTGCAAATGCCATGTAAGTTTGTCCGTGCGTTTGTGTAGAATATCCTTTGGCCTCTTTGAGGGCCTCATTGTTCCTTACAGCCTGAACATTTACAAATAGTGAGTCACTGAATGTATATATAATTTAATTACCAAAAATCATGATATCATTGTGATGCAAAAAAAAATACCATTTTAAGTGATCGCCCCTCTCTCCTAGTCACTTTTCACCTCCAACCACATCAAGTATACAAAGGAACCTTCTGAAGATTCGTGTATTAGGAATGTGCTTTCTAGCAATGCTAGTGCGCCTGCTGTAATAACAAAAAAAAATTATAATTCATATGTCTGTAAACATTATTTATAACCATGTTCTTAATTGAGCTTGTATACGAATTACAGCCTTACTTTAACTGCGGCGTCTCCAAACATGTTTGCAGTGTGGTTACCCCAGTGCTAGAGTGCTTCTCCCCATTTCTAAGAAATACATTCCAAAACCTCTATATTCACCTACATGTGTTCAAGAAGAGATATTTAGTCGCAACACATAAGAGTAAAAACTATAAAGACGGTAGGAGTAAATGAGAATGAAATTTGTCAGCTTCACATAAAAGCGATATTGAATAAGATCTATTGAAACAAAACTTACCCAGCATAGTTTCTTTTAGACCCAATGTGGAAACAATGTTCGTAAGTGGTTTACCAAATCCTGTCATCGGTCGCGTCTTTCTCTTACAACAGCAAGTGCGAGATTCTCTAAAATTCTGCATTACATACTACAGCCATGGGTCATTCAATTGAGGCGTTATACATTTAAGAACAATCATTTATATAGAGTATTTAAAAGTAATAGCATTTACATGTGGCATATACATGTTAACACGGGAGTCATCTTGTAGCAACAACAACAACCCATTATTCTTTAGTCACATATTCTGATATTCACATCTACAGCAATAGGCTACAACAACTACATTGACTATTATGTTGTCGACATCTATAAGTAACACATCTTCTAAAAAGCGAAAAAACCATTACTTTTATAAGGGGATATAGCCGCACTAATAATGTGCCCATTTTGACCAATAATCTGCCTACAAATTTTATCATCTGTAATTAATACTCCTGAACCTCAAACAAAAATAACTATTGTAGTATCAAAAAAGAAATAACTTTTTGTTTAAATAACCGCAAATACCTATTACTCAAGGATACAACATATTCAGGGACGGACCTAGCATATTAGAGTGGGGGGCAGGCGCCCCCCATGGCTAGCCGAAAAAGTTGATATTTTAGTGTAATTTTTATGTAATTTTGACCTTTTTTCAAACCCCCGACATGACCCCGCCAAAAACTCAAATTGCCCCCCACTTACATACTAAAATTCAACATTTAACTCTTTAAAGCCTTATAAATCTTTCATGTCTAAGTAAAAATATTCGATTTATCATTATGTTTCTAGTTTTTTCTTTCACATTTTGTTGCTATCGTAAAAAAATAAAATTTGCCCCCCACATCCCATTTTTCTAGGTCCGTCACTGAACATATTGATACAAAATGTAAACTTACGTCCGATTGCATAAATACAACCTGAAGGATGCGTCTTTCGCTGAGCGATAAGGATATTGCAATTGTTACAACCTAAAAGGAAGCCGACACACAGTCTCTTCATAAGCAACCCTGAACATACCAAAGAATGAAAAGCGCCAGTTATTAGAAAATATCCAACAAAACTTCAATCTCAATCTTTTAAAAAGAAAAAAATACCAAAAACCTCTTTACCTCTATCGAATCCCAGAAGCCACAGTCCTATAAAACGAACCCACATGATTTCCTTTAATAAACTGATCATGCAAAATCAGCTTCATCTAATTAAAAGACATAAGAAGAGATTATCTATAATTAAAATATAACATCATATACCTGCAATTAATGATTTCCTGTTCTTACTCTCCATCGTGGAGCCGAATTTTTAGCATAGATGAATCTTCGGTTTTTTCCCAGTTTTGTATGTGGGTTTGTGGATCAAAACGAAGCGAGAGAGAGAAAGGCGGTGGGTGGGATTTTCCATTCACTGGACACGTGGGTTAACTCATATCCTCATCAGTATATAAGGAACTAAGGGTCCGTTTGGTTTGTGGGGTTGGATGTAGTATTTGGGACTGATGGTAAAAAACGGTTGTTTGGTGCAAATAAGTGGACCCCAATATTAGGATACAATGCTTAATATCCACATTGAATTCCCACTAAAGGCTTGGCTACTTTTCTCTCTCTTCTTGTTTTTTGCTTTTTTCTTTTGTCTTCTAGTTAGATAAGTTTTCATTTTCACGTGTGCATAAAAAAAAAAAAATCTTTTTCACCTAATATATATTTAAATATTCTTTATCAATTAATTATATTATTTTCTCTTTCCTACATCAAATCCTAATCTACAACTTTACATTCAAATCCAAATCCTAATCTAAACCCATCTACAAACCAAACGGGCCCTAAATACATTTAGGGCGTGCTTGGTTAGGGGTTAAGGGGGGGGTGGGGAATGGGTAAAGTATTCAAAATGGCCCACATCACAAATAAATTGATGCTGGTTGGGGAGGGTAAGGTTTGATTACCCCAGTAGTGGGTAATGAACCATTATAGAGTAAATTGGGGGTAAGGTATTGATTACCCACCTCACTCATTCTTTTGCATTCCTTTCCCTTTCCTTTTCCCTTTTCCTTTCCCCACTTTGAACCAAGCGGACCCTTAATATTCTGTTGAATATAATAACAAAATATAAATAAAGGTGCATAATATAAAATAGATAGATTTGATGACCTCTGCGCCATTAGGATATATATAAATCACATGGTCACTTCGTTCAAAAAAAAAAAAAAAAAAAAAAAATCACATGGTCACATGCAAGAGTTGACCTATCCGCATTACTAGTAGCTCCATTGTAATTAAAGAAGGGAATGAGCTAATTCGGTCCTCGGTCCGGTTTGGTCGGTACGAACCACAAAACGACTATTTTGGCCTTGTTGGACCGGACCGACTGACGAACCGACCGGAAATTATACAGAAGATGAAGGCACTTGAGTCGGATATAATCAACATGTTTTTTTTACGTATTTGTTTATGAATATGAATTTTAAAAGGTATATACGTGAGACAAAATCTACTAAATGAATCTTAATCTATTTCTTTTAAATACCCTACTATAACCATATCGTGGTCTCATTTTATAATACCTCGGGAGCTAATGAAACTATTTTAGTAAAATTGAACTGTCTCAATTCTCGGGCAATCGCACCAAAAACTCGAGTTCCTTTTGGATTTCTTTCTTGATCAATCACAACTGCAGCATTGTCATCATATCGTATTATCATACCGTTGTCACGTTTAAGTTCTTTACAAGTACGTACAATTACAGCTCTGACCACTTCTGATCTTTGTAGAGGCATGTTTGGAACTGCGTCTTTGATCACAGCAACAATAACGTCATCAATATATAGATTTAAATTACTCTTTCGAGAGATTAGGCCAATAACTATATCTACATCAATCCATATCCATGAAAATGTAATTTTGAATTTAATAATAATATAATTAAGTATAATTAAGAACTATTATAAAAAAGTAGATTTCCCTCTTTTTTCCTGACCGGGTGTCAATAAAGTTATGAAAGATTTTGATTTATTTATCTCTTATTTTATATATAATGGATTTACCTGGACTAATACATGATTTTCTTTTAGTCTTTATGGGTAAGATTTGTCCTTTTGTGATTTATAATAACTATTTATGTGGGTCATCCTTCCAAATGTGTAATTATGTGTCAACTATAAGGACCATTTGTGTAACTAAAAACCACAAGAGACAAATCTTAACCAGTGCCCTAAGGGCACTGGTTAGACATTCCCATTAAAGAAATAGTTTATCTTCATCTTCATCTTTCTATAAAGAGCAGTATTGAAAGTTGGTGTTCATCATCTATCACAACTAAAATCAAGATAAAAATATAGAATAATGTCGACTGAAAGAGATGATCAAGAAAAGACACATCAAGAACATGCCCAACTCATAACCACGCTTCCAAAAGCCAGTGGATGGATTCAACAACATGTGTACTTATACCAAGGAAACTGGTTAGTTTCAGATACCATATTGGCCGTTATGCTGTTGCAAAAACACTTCAAGCATCGGTCTAGTGATATCTTCTTAACGGCCTTCATGAAAAGTGGCACCACTTGGCTAAGATCACTCATGTTTAGCATCCTTAACCGTTCTCAATTTGATTTTTCAAATCACCCTTTGCTCCACCAAGGACCACATGGGATCTTTCCACTATTTAATACATACATATTTAAGGACTATCCCATGACCAATATGGAGGTCCTTCCTTCCCCTCGACTCTTTGCTACTCATATCGGGCATTCTTTGTTGCCTTCGGCATGACGAATCCTTCCTCGTGATGCAAGTTTGTTTACGCGAGGATCCAAAAGATGTATTGGTCTCCAAGTTTCACTTCTCGAATGAACTTAGACCTAAAACACTACCTCTAATCTCATTCGATCAAGCGTTTAAGTTGTTCTCGTGAGGGTGTTTGAGTATGGGCCGTATTGGGATCATGTGTTAGGGTTTTGGAGAGCGAGTCTTGAATCTCCAAACAAGATATTGTTCTTGAAATATGAGGAGATAAAGAAAGAGCCAGAAGTACATGTAAAGAAGTTGGCTGATTTCATGGGGGTGCCAATATCGTACGAAGAGCATGAGAATGGTATTGTTGAAGAAATTGTGAAGCTTTGTAATTTTGAGCACCTGAAAAACCTTGAGGTAAACAAGACTGGAATTCAGCGGTTTGACAACGGGCTAGAAATAGAAAACCGCCATTTTTTTCGACAAGGTCTAGTTGGAGACTGGAAACGTCACTTGACAATGGAGATGGGAGAAAGAATCGATCGCATCACCGAAGAGAAATTCAAAGGCTCGAGTTTGACACTAGGTGTGAATCGAGAATAAGTTCCACAAATGCATTGAATTAACTATTTTCGTTAATTAGATCCACTTGTGGTGTCGAATAAGATATGTGTCATGAACGTATAGTCCCATTTTATTTCCTTTGTATTGTGGTTATAGTATCTACCAGGTAAACATAATCACAGCAAACATTTATAAATCATGTGTTATCAGATTGGTTTGTGTTATGTAAGATGAAGCTGGTAAGCAAAAACACCTTTCAGTTGGCGTGTAACAAACATTATTAGATATGTAGAACCAAACTAAAAAATTGAACATTAACTAAATTTTATACTAATGTACTAAATCGATGCTAATTTTGGACGACTGAAATAATAGATCGATGAAGAAGGTTGTTCTTTAAAAATCAACAATTTTCTTAAAATCAAAAGATCAATTGTCATAGTGAAAATCATTTGCGATTGCGTCTAGTTCAGGTAATTTTATACTAATGTACTATTTCATACTACTATATAACATCAGATTCCACATCTGCAATTGCGTCTAGTTCAGGTAATTTACAACTACACTATTTCACAATATAACATACGCCATACGGTATTTCCTAGTAACTGACGATTAAGACTTTGATATAATGAGAGCATGATCGGGAAAGTATAGTTTTTCCATTCAAAGGTCTTAACTCTAAACAAAGGGCTGTTCATTTCGTGGAATAATTTGTTATATATTTCGAAGTTTTTTTTTTTTTTTTTTTTGGTTCATCCCATATAATCTTTACATTATATGAATCTTGCTCATCGGAGCATCGGAGAGGATTGTAATCATTTTTAATACAAGCATGTGTGAAATCTGATACTCGATATATATAAACCAAAACGAAGACACGAACACATGTTGGATTGGATCCCGAATACAAATAGGAGTTCTTAGAATATTTTAGCCCAGAATCCCAATACAAAAAACAAAATATCGAATGTCAACTTGGATGATCAGGTAATGGGGTTCCATGACACGGGCCTACACGAATATAATCATTTGTATATTTAGCCACATTCTAACGAATCTTAAATGGGAATTGATACTTGCACCACACTTTACTTTTTGATTCTTTCATTCATTATGCATTGATTGTAGCACAATACTGTAATGCATGAATGATGGTGAAAGAATCAAAAAGTGTGATGTGAGTATCACCTCCCATCTTAAATATATAATACAAAAAGTAATTAAAAAAGAAGGACTTAACGTTTCCACTTTAAGGAATATATAATTATCTAATACGATTGTACTCCGTAATAGAAGTACTCCCTCCGTCCCATATTAAGTGTTCACAATAAAATCTTTGTATGTCTCAAATTAAGTGTCCATATTCTATTTCAACCAATGAGAAGAGACTTTAGTGGGTAAAAATGATATTTGATTGGTGGAGAGTGTAGTTAGTGGAATTTTTTAAAACTTTGTGCATGATGTAAGCGGACACTTAATATGGGACGGCGGGAGTATGTTATACCTAACGCATGTGATCATTTGTCAAACTACAATGTCAATGTTTATATAAAAAGAATAGTTTAAGAGCAGGAGGTGTGGGCTCGCCGGCTAAACTCGTCGTCTGATACGAAGTCTCACCGAGCTCGTCCCGACACCGTCCCCTTCGCCGTTTATTACTCATTTGAAAACTCTTCGCCTGCACGGCAAGGGTGATTCTGACAAAAACCGGGCCCCACAATAACGTAAATGTTACAAAAACAAAAAATGTTACCCCCCCTCCCCCCCTCCATTTTTTTTTTCTTCTCTCTTTTACACAAACACCCTATAAATACTAACATTTTTTTTACCACATTTCACACATCCTTTCTTTCAAAACACTACAAATCTATTTGCCAATAAACATGAGTTCTCATTCCGGTGAAAGTGATGAATGGGAATTATCGGAACTCGATATGATTATGCAAGCATACGAAGAAGGGCAAATGTTGCAGCAACAAGAAGCTGGTCCTTCACGCTGTCGTACATACATTCCTCATGAACGTGAACTTGCTGAAAAACGTCTAATAGCCGACTACTTTGGTGATTTCCCAAAATACACGGAAGCTAATTTTAGGCATTGCTATCGTATGAGCCGTACACTATTTTTAGAATTAGTTCAAGATATTGAAACATATATTCAAACTCATCATTCTCTTCCTGCGCATTTTGATTTCTTTAGAATCCGTCCGGATGCTACGGGCATAATGAGTTTTAGTGTCATTATGAAATGCACATGCGCACTACGCCAATTGGCGTACGGCATAACACCTGATGCATTAGATGAGTATTTGCAAATAGGAGAACATAGTGCACGCGATTGTCTAGATAATTATGTGCGTAATGCAGTTGTATATTGGTGAGTTTTTAAGAAACCCAGACGTGAATGACATTCACCAATTATACAATGCACATAACGCGGTTCATAAGATACCGGAAATGTTGAGAAGCATTGATTGTATGCATTGGGAATGGTAAAATTGTCCAAATAATGGCAAGAGCAGTTTCACAGAGGTGATAAAAAGTATCCAACTATAATACTTGAAGCTGTTGCGTCATACGATTTGTGAATTTGGCATGCCTTTTTTTGGGTAGCGGGTGCGAATAACGATATCACGGTTTTGAATAATTCTCATTTATTCGACGACCTACTTGATGACATCGCCCCGTGGATTCGTTTAAAATAAACGGATGTAGATTCAAACAAGGGTATTATCTAACTGACATGATTTACCCGAGTGATCATGTTTTGTCAAATCATTTGCGGTTGCCAAAACCCCAAAAATGCCGTATTTAAACTATCAAAATAGCTTTTGGTGTTCTCCAAGAACGTTGGCATATTATTGCCAAACCGGCGCATGCATTTACTATGAACAAGTTACGGAGAATCATGTACACGTGCATTATATTGCATAACATGATTTTAAAAGATCAAAAAATTTCGATTTCTGGAATGAGCGAGATGTATATTTGTCCACAAGTAAATTTACATCGGGAATGGGTCGAGCGATACGAAGTGCAACGAAAGCAAGCCAAAGAACTGCATGATAAACACACACACTCAGCGCTTCAACGACATCTCATCGAGCATGTTTGGCAACGACGTCAATGGGAACAATATCAACAACAGCAACAGCAACAAAATAATTAGTTTCTTTATTAATTTCCTGTATTCCTTAAGTTGCGTATGTTTGTTTTCCGTATTTTTTTTTGTATCGTTATTTATGTTTCGTATGTTTTAAATATGATGTATTGTATTTTAATTTTAATGAAATGAATTTAGTTTATTTGAAAATGTGGAAAAAAAAAAAAAAAAAAAAAAATGTAAGTAGTGGGACCCAAATGAATAAATTGAGGTTTATTATTGTAAAGAAGGGTTTGTTATTTAAGTTTGTTAAAGTGATGTGGTACCCGTGGGGCTCAAATGAAGAGTTTTTGGCATGCCATGGTAACAAGTGCTCTAATATGGATGTTAATATTTCCAGATTGTGAGGTTACCTACCAAAACAATGACTAAGCTTTCAGAGTTTTAGGTACAGAGTAGTTAGTAGTTTTGGTTCAAGCTTTACATAATGCAACAAGATTCCCATAAATATATTGTTAGCTATACAATGGAGCTCAAGTCCAAATTATCAAGACTGGCTCGAGTAGGCTTCTTAATTTGCAGCCCCACTCTGCACCCATCAGTTTAGAAACTTGACATAAAGATTGAACACCTGGTTTTGGTCGAATCCCAAATGTAAATCAAGGGATTGAGGTCCTACTACTAAATTGGTGTTATGCTCATATGCTGCTATACATAAGACTAGTGTAGCTATGTTCTCACAAACTCCTTGTCCCTATTTGCTTTCTTTCACTAAATTTGTGTTATGCTCATATGCTGCTATACATAAGACTCGTGTGGTTATGCTTTTACAAACTCCTTGTCCCTATTTGCTTTCTTTTCACTCCATAGAAATATCCCAGATTTGGTGAATGGTGATACATAAAATTGCCAAGTAAATCCTTTTCAAACTCAACATCTTACATAAATTCTGACAATGCTGTTTAACAACAACGAAAGCAACATTTAGAAAAATTCATCCCCCAATTTATCGTCTCTAATCTATTTCACAAAATGCCAATAAATCCATTGACGAATACAATAACAATACTAATACTCAAATCAAATTACTAATGCTATGTTTTGGGCTTTTGGCAACCAAGGTTCTCAGAGCCTAGTTTTCGGATTTTGTTTAAATGTTCCTATAAAACTCTAATAAAAGAATTCTTCCACAACGACCAAACGTTTTTATAAAACAAACAACTACGGCTGCCTGTAATTCTGCCACAAGAGTCTAATTCAATATGAAACAACACCAAAAACAACCGCATATTAATATATCATTCATAATTACAATTAATCATCAACTTGAATCATATAATGTTATAATCCAAGGGTATAATTGCACACAAATGTCATCCAAATTCAGCATACATACACCAAATTACCAATTTACAACAACAACAACAACAATACCCAATCTTGTCAAGGCGAGGTATAGGAAGGGTAAAAGTAATTTAATTACTAGCCCGAGATATTTCTGAAAGCAGTCTCCCTACTCTCCCTACCCTCGGGTTTATCTTAGATAGGGTATGTTGTTGTAATTACTCCAAAACAAAAAACAAATAAGGAATAATTATAATCATAACCATAGCAATAATAATTATACAAATTAGAAACTTACAAATATCAAATTCATCATCACCACAACAATAATTAAGATCAAGATCAAGCACAAGCACAAGGATTATCAACAACCACCACTTGCTCATCATCACCACTCCTAAACAAAAAATACCCAACCGCAAGCCCAACAACCACCGCAACAAACACACCTCCATTAAACGACATCACCGCCAGCATAAGAAAATACCCTATCGCAGAATTCACACCAAACATTAAAGATCCAGCTATCTTTCCAACGCGGGAAGAAACTTTCTTCCCGGAAAGCAACGGCGTGGAATCAACGCCACCGTTAGAAACTGCGGTGGATGATGATTGGAGCTTGAAACGTAGACGACGGTCTTCCATGTATTGGTAAAAAATGGAGAATAATAGGCAGGTGAGTAGGGTTAGGATGTAAGTGAGCCACGTGTCGGTTTGCCATGAGGAGAATAGGAGTGTTACGTTGCGGCTCCAGTAAAAGGTCATGTGCATCATCGTTGTAATGGAGATTGAGATCGGTTGGTGGTTGACTGTGTGTGAGAGAGATGTAAAAGGTTGCGTAGAGAGGTATGTGAGTTGTGTTATATGGATGGATTTGATTGGTTTGTGGATACTGTTTGTAGTACAATGGAAGGTAGGGCAGTACCAATATGCTTTTCTCTTTGTACTACTCTACACCCTTTGTTTCCACAAATCATAAGATATATGTTTAGCAAAAATATATTGTGCTGATGTGGATCTACTGACTGGTGTTGATCTTTGGTTGCTGCTATTGCTTAAAAAGATTATAAAAAAAGATTATTTTTATAAGCTACATGAAGTAATATTTTATTTTCAGAGATTATGAAATATTATTTTTTTTATAATCTCTTATAAGTTATGTCTGCCAAACAAAGATTATTTTTTAAGTAGCTTATTTTTTAAAAAAATAAGCATAATCTCTCCATAATCTTGTGTGCCAAACATAGCCAAGATCTATCCAACGGGTTTGCTTTTGGAAAAATTACCAAAACGTTTATGTTTGATTATTTTATTTAGAAAAAAGTGATAAGAAAAATCAAAGACAGTCATTTGATCCTTGTCGCACGAGTCGTACGTAGGGACGGACCCACATGAAAGTCAAATGTGTCGCGGGTCACATCCGATTTTAGATCACGAAATGTAACTTTTTTATTAAATCAATTTTTCTAAGCACATGCAAACCTCAATTTTACCTAATAAATTTTTTGCATGGCAACTTTAGCACTTATAATCATAAAAAGAAAAATTGTAAGCTGTAAGTTTATGAACATGTTTGACAAAACTAACTATAAGTAGCTGTAAAATTATAGTCCATAGGTTGGTAGTGATAGCTACGAGCTGCATATTTTGTTATATAAAAATGTTTGACAATGTAACTATAAGTTGTAATATAAAATGTAAAATAACATATGCATATAAAAGAAACAAGTAAAAAAATGTAACAATAGAGAGCTCGTCGTATATATCCTCCCTAAGTTTACCATGTCAAAAATACCACCATCAAAGTTTTACAAAAATATAAAATTAATACGTAAAATTATATTAAGCTTCACATTTAGGTATTTCTACATACTAAAATATAAAATTAGCCCTTATACTCATAAAACTTTCGGTTTTAACACCCCATTAAATTTTAGAATCTAGCAAATTAACCACTAATCTTATTTTGCGGTGGCGGGTGTCCTGTGATTAAAATTCAGACATCAAAAAAATAACAATGACGTGTTGATTAACCAGAGGGAAAAAAAAGAAAATAGTCCCGATCCGACCTGGTTCGCCATTTTTTACCGGTTCCGAACGGTCTTCTGTGGTTCGTCTTCGGACGGGCTTTTATCGGCTAGCCGAACCCGTGACGACTACGATTCCCCACTAAGCCCTTTGAACCCATTGGTCCGATTCGGTTATAAAATCATATGTACCATCAACTTGTTTGTATTTAAATAGGATGAAGCTTTATGTGTGTTTAGTAGTTTTCAGACAGGTTACCCAACTTTCCAACTTTATTCGCCTAAGTTATCAAACTTTCATTTTGTTCACTTAGGTTACTGAACTTTAGTTAAGCATTCAACCTCCATTTTTTAGTGTAATCATAGTAACCCAAATGCATTTTTTAAAGTAAGTTAAGTAACCCAAATGCATTTTTTTTAGGTAAGTTAAGTAACCTAAATGTCTCATTTTACAAATTCAGTAACCTGAATGTCAACTCCATGTAGTCCAATACCCTGTTTGCACAAAAAAAAAGTTTGGTAACTTAAGCGAATAAAGTTGGAAAGTTGGGTAACTCGTTCTGATATATAATAACATGTATTTTTTTTATTTTAGGGGTATTTCAAAAAAAACCATTAATTAAGAGAGTTTAAAGATCAATAGATGAATATGTTAGTAGATTGTGTTTAATTGGTTTATATTTTTTGTTTTATTTGTTGTAATACTTAATTTTCGATGTATAAATGTTTTAGTCAATCAATGTAAGAAAAGTTGTTCCTACATTATATGTAGTGTAGATATTTGCACTCTTAACGTCGTTTGACCTGTTATTGCTAACAATTTTAATTTAGGCATTTATCGTTAAAGTTTATTTCATCACTGAAAAATAAATGTTTTCGTACCACTGCAACGCACGAGCTTTGTATATCTCGTTCGACTCTATTTGGCATTTCGGCAATGTAAAATCAAATTTAGACATTTACTGTTGCAAAATTGCAATCTCAATGACAGCATGTAGGGGCGTGCAGAATTCGGGTTTCACCTACAAAATCAAAAAATCGAAAGCGAATCGAACCGAAAAATCAAACCAAATTTGTAATTGAATCGAATTTTTCAAAACCGAACCGAACCGAAATAAATATTCGGTCCTCGGTTCGATTATTGTTATGACACAATGAACCAAAAATCTTCACATAAATATATAATAATTTTTGTATCTTTATATAAAAAAAAGGCATTAAAACTCTTTTGTAGCATAAATATAACATTTTCTAAGCTTAAGTTTTTATTTGGTGTAAAAAAACTATATAATTATATAAATAAATAATTAAAATTTTGTAATTCAGGTTATTTGGTTTGATATTCGGTTATTCGGTTCGGTTTTTAGTGATATGGTCTGGTTTAATCAAATTTAAATTCGGTACAGTTTGGTTTTACCCAAATTTTTTTAACTGAATCGAATAAACCGAACAATCCAATAACTAAACGAATGAACACTCCTAACAGCGTGCATGCACTCATGTGCTCAAGCCCACTTTGCTGTAACTCGGCCCATGTTGGATGGCAAAACTTAAAAGTGTTGTTCCCTATTCACTATCGTAAAAACAATTAAGTATTAAAAACAAATAATAGTGATTCAATGACTGAAGTAAGATGAAAGCAAAACACACTGATAAATTTTTAACATAATATTCTTTATTAGAAATCAATCAAAAAGAATACATTACCCAAGTACTTGCGGAATAGTACTTGGGATTGAAATGACAAAGGGTTGGTACTCCTCACTAAGTTCAAGCTAAGTCTGAACACAACTACTATGGAACCACTGAGCTATCTCAGGGACTGAGTTGTATTTGGAGGAGTGAAAGATGGCTTGTGTGTGTGTTTTACAATTCACAAGCTTAATCTTTCACTCCATCTCTTATGCTATTTATACAAGTATGAGTTTTAACTCTATCCTAAGTGACAAACTGACATTTTGCAGAAGACAAAATACTGATGTATTTTGTCTTTGTTTACAAAGACTATATCAAGTAAGAGACAGGGCAGCTTTCCATAAGTCAGTGATGACATTGAGCCTGATAGTTTGCCGCTCATTCTTCAGTCTTCATTGTCTTCAGTCTTCTACTTCAGTTTGTCTTCAGTGTAAGTAGTTGGTGAGGAGTTTAGGAATTCAGTGAGTTATTGTCATCATTCACTGAATCCACCATCTCCTTCTTGACTCAGTCTTCACCCTTTAAGTTCCGCCTTACTAAGTGGAGAGACTTCTTCTTCGCCTCTTACTAAGTATCCTGAAGATGGCTCACTGAGAGACTATGCACTCAGTGACCTGTTAGTGTTTAACGGTCTAAACACTTAGGGTATTTTCTTTTCAAATCCTAGATTAAGGGGTTTGGGTATTTACTGAACCCAACAGTCTGCCCCTATTTGGATATACAAATAGCCAAAGTGTTTGATCAGTGTAAGTGAGCAAATGGCTTCTTGTTACACTTAATGTACTAATGAATACAATAGGGAACACTGAGTATTTTGACAAAACATCTTTTATTGATCACATTACATGGTTCCTATCACTAGTACAAAAGGATAAAACAAAATGATGTCAATCAAGGTGGATTCCCAGTGCTTCAAGCTTTGGCTTCTTCTTGAGGAGTGCTTTTTTGTCAGGGTGCTCTCTTATCTTGGCATTCAGGTCTTTGCAGAACCTGACATTTGCTGGAGTTTGGATTTGAGATGCCACTGGAAGATAACTAGCCATTGTAGGCACTCCTGCAAGATCAATGTCACTCCACCTTTGGAATGCTGGGTTTCCATAAACATCGATGAAGAAGAGTCCTCTTTCAGGCTCTTCTATGCAAAGACAGTTGACAAACTTTACACCTTTAGGTAGCTCCCTGTTGCATTCAAGTCCAGGCACTTTGATCTTAGGCTGGAACTCAACCATCTTTCGTTTGCCCTGTGATGATTGAGGTTGAGATCCTTGAGGTGCAGTTAAGGCAGGCTGAATCCCCAGTTGTGCTGGTGCATCCTTCAGTCTTTCATACCTTTTGCTGAGCATTTTCATCAGCTTCTTAACCACTGCATTCTGCTTCTTTTCAATGATTAGACCAAGCTCATCGAGTTCAGTGATCCCAAAGTGAATTTCAGGGGATCATGAACCTCGAAGTGTCTTTTATCATCCCCTCTGTAGACATTCATTGCCGTGGTTTAGACTTGGGATGATTTCGACATCGATGATTTTCTCAGCAGTTCGCTTGTCATTGACCGTTGTAGTGGTCAATTCTTCCTTGCCTGATGGCTGCAGCTTTCCTGTTCCTTTCTTCTAACTACTTTCTCATTTCAGCCATTTGAGCTGCATGAGCATCTTTGAACTTCTGTCCTGCCTGACCCTTTTGAAGCTTCTTTGGATCAATTCCCATATTCTTAGCTTCCTCAGCAACGACTTGTACCAGTGCTTCTTTGCTCTTTCTCTCTTCCTCAGCTAGTTTCTTTTTCCTTTCTTCCTTTGCAAGATAGGCACTTAGCTGTTGTGGTGGTACCTGGTGTTGTTGATCATGTAAGGGATCTTCTCAGGCTCAGGAGTTTACATTATGCCTTTTCCTTTATCCTGGCCTAAGGAAGATGATGTTACCAAGGGTGTTGTTGTTGTTGTTGTTGTTATGGGTGTAGTCACTATCATTGTTAATGTTGCTGTAGATGTTGGTGGGACTGATGATATGGCTGTTGTTGAAACAGGTGGGATTGATGAAATTGGTACAGCAGAGACTGGTTGAGCTGGCTCCCCCTCAGTGTAAGAGGAAGTCTCTTCAGTGGTCTTCTCCCCCTCAACTGTTGCGACAACTTCAGTGAGAGCAAGAGTTGTCTCTGACACTGGGGGAGTTTGGGTGGCTTGACCTCTGAAGGCTTTGTAGATCTCCGTGACCATAGCCTTGATGTCAGATGTATCCTTCTGAAGAACAATGACCTTTTCTGCCAGAGTAGCCTGAGAGAGTTCCAAGGCAGTCATTCTTGGCCCAAGATTCCAAGCCATTGAAGATGATGCCTTAGCCAAAGTGGTCACCTGAGCATCCAAAGAACCAGTGTTGCCAAGAGATGAACCAAGACTGAAGACCTTGAACATTGGCAGACTTTAGCATATTGATTAGTTTAGTGAGGTCTGAGGAATTCTTCAAGTAAGCCTCAGTAGCCTCCAGCACTTTAGAGTTGAGTGATGGGTCTTCTTTGACAGCATCCCTGATTTCATCAATTGTAACGCCACAATTCTGAAGATGCTTTAGAAACTTAACCAGGTTTTCATCCAGTCTATGAAGATGTTGGTACATGAAATCCCTGTGTTCATCAGTGTTGGCATTGAAAGTGAGCACATCAGACTTTAGATCAGCATAGCTGGCAGCAGCTTCAGTGTGTTGATCCCATAGTGTTTCAGTGACCCCAGAATATAGCTTCCTTAAGGCCTTTGTGATCCACTTAACCAGCTGTCTTTCAGTCAGTGGAAGAACATTGTCAAACCCTTTGAATTCATTAGATGATGAGGAGTCTGGGGAAGCAAAAGAGTTATCATCAGCTTGAAAAGGTGACTCCTCAGGCTTCGTTGGATCAGGCTGAGATTCTTGTTCATTTGGTTGAATCTCAGTGTCCATGTCTTCCCCTGCTGAAAGTATTTCATCGTCACTGTCAGCAAGTTCATCATCAAAAAATAAGATATCAGTGACCTCAACAACAGTTAACAAGGTGGTGGTGATGGGTTCCGTATCAGCGGGTGGTATTAATCCCTCTGAGTCTTTGTCCCTATTTGACCCTCAGACACGATGGGTTTTTCCGATCTTTTCTGGAGTCGATTGGTGATGAGTTCTGTATTGGAGGGTTGTTTCAGTCCCTTCGAGTCTTTGTCCCTCAGTGCCTCTTCAAGCACTGGTGGGTGTTTCCCAGTGCCATCCTTAGAAGCAGTGGCAGTGTCATCCCTATCAGTGGGTTGTTTGTTTCCCCCTGAGTCTTTGGGATCATTCAGTTGGCCCTCAGACAAAATCTTGGATTGGCGAATGTCCTCCTTGGGCAGTGTGGAAGGCGCTCCCCTACCAGCGGGTTGTATGTTTCCCTCTGGATCTTAGGGAGTAGTAGTTGTGACAAAGGGCACTGACTGTGATGTATCAGTGTCCTTCGTTGTCACAGGGGTGGATGATTATTGATCTCCAGTGGGTGGCAGATCAGTCTTGGGCTTTCTTTGCCTTTTAGGTACGTGTTCCTGAAGCCTCAGGGCCCTGAGACTTGGGTTTGGTCTTAGTCCCAGTCTGAGACTTCCCCTTTCTCTTTTTAGGAGCAGGGTTTAGAGACACTGAGTCACTCTGATTGTTTACAGCAATCATATGGGCCGTCAATAAAATTTCAGTGACTTGGGATGGGTTTTTTTGAAAATTTGAAGGACTCAGGATACCAGCTAAAGCAGTGTATTTGTATTCCTGGGGGTAAATTGCAACCAGTAACATTTGTAAAGCACATGAGACAAACCTAGGGTACGAAATGTATTTCGTCCTAGTTTTGCTCAGTAGCTTGGTTACGAGATCACTGTAAATGATCTCCCCAATGTCGACATTGACCCCATTCATCAAGCAGTATGGCACCATCAACTGAATAGAATTAACTTGTTCAGTGTATGAGTGGTTCCCGCCGATAACCTGAATCACAAATGTGAACAGGATCTTCCAAGCCGCAGGAAATGAGTTCTTGGTGACTGGGGTTCTGTCCAAAAACTTTGGATCCAAAACAATTTGTTTTAACCCATCCTTAACTGTGGAGGGTTCAGGATGGGCAACATAGACTCCATTATTATAGTCTAACCCTGTTGCAGTACAAAATGTTTTATATTCCAGGGTGACTGACTGTTCCCCATTGAAAAGACTGAATTTAATGAGATACTCCCTGAGTGGTCGTAGGTCAGTCTCATTAGTTAAGGGTGTCGGGTCATAGGCCACTGCTGTAGCCCAAAACTCCCTGAGGAGGTTTTGGTAATTGATGGGGACTGAGTAAAGGCCTTTTTTAGTGGGCAGTTGAATAAAATTTTCATTATGTCCTTATAGGCTGGGACATTTGGGGGGTATTCAAAATTGCCTATAACATTGTTTGTTTTAAATTCAACACTACTGAGATCCTCTACCCACTGAGATGCAAACTGAAGAGATTGTGTTCTAGCCATTTTCATTTAAAGATTTTAGGGTTTTGAAAAAAATACCTTGAACTAGAACAGTCAAAGAGTTTTAAATCTCTTAAGTTTGTGATGAAAAAACTTTTTTAAATGTTTACAGAGAAGATTTTTCTGAAAAAGGATTGAAGAACACAAAGATTTCTGGGTTTGAAATAGTATTTTGACAGCGTTTTGTTGCAGAAATACTTTGTGTATGTTTTAATGATTTTGTGAGGGGTATTTATAGAGTGATGAGAGGGGTAGTTTATGCACAAATGTGGATTTGTAAAGTCAGTTTTTGAAAACGTTTCGAATTTCCACATTTAATGCCACCACTCCACTACCCGCAGTAAAATCCTGGTTTTCAATGGAATAGTTGCAGTGCACAGTAAAAGTGTATTCTACAGTAATAAAATATCATTAGGATATTTCATGTGAGAGGAGGCATTTAATGCCAAGTGGGGTGAGGTAAGGTGTTGAGAGACCCTTGACTTGGATGACAGTAAGACAAGGAGATATATATTCCTATATTAAATTGTCATGGTTACCAACCTAGGACATTTAAGTAACTGATACTTGGTGCATTTAGTTACTCATTCAATGCTCTGTGTCTAAAGTCAGGGTCCCTGAATGAATCTTACTCATTCAGTGAGAGGATTGTTTTGGGGTCTTGTTTAGGGAGGATGAACCATTTCAGAGAAAACTTACTGAGATTGGGATTGGTTTTCAGGCTGCTGACTTTCAATGTCTAGCATTCCCAATTCAGCTTTCAGTCTCCTGAAGGTAGGTTCATCTAAGGGTTTGGTAAAGATATCAGCAAGTTGATATTCAGTAGGGATGAAATGAAGCTCTATGTCTCTTTTCATTATGTGGTCCACGATGAAGCGATATCGATATCAATGTGTTTGGTTCTTTGGTGAAGGACAGGGTTGTTGGAGATTGCAATGGCACTGGTGTTATCACAGAAGATGGGTACCATTTTGTAATGGATGTCATAGTCACTGAGTTGAGTTTTCATCCATAAGACATTAGCACAGCACCCTGCAGCAGCCACGTACTCAGCTTCATCTGAAGACATAGCCACTCATTGTTTATTTTTAGCACTCCAACAAACCAGTTTTCCTCCAAGAAATTGACAGGACCCTGAGGTACTTTTTCTATCCATGTTGCAGCCAGCATAATCAGAGTCAGAATATCCTTTCAGATCAAACCCTGAGCACTTTGGATAGTAGAGTCCAAGGCTTGGGGTTCCCTTCAGGTATCTGAGTATTATTTTGGCTACAGTAAGATGGGATTCTTTGGGATTGGACTGATATCTTGCTATTAGACAGACTGTGAATTGTATGTCTGGTCTGGAAGCAGTTAGATACATCAGTGAGCCAACAATCCCTCTGAAATGGGTTTGATTGACTGATTTTCCAGTGAGATCAGGTCCAAGGTTGTTAGGAGGGACCATTGGTGTCTTCACTGAGGCACAATCAGATATCTCATATTTCTTCAAGAGATTTCTGGTGTACTTCTCTTGACTGATGGAGATTCCTTTATCAGTTTGCCTGATTTCTAGTCCAAGGAAGTATGTGAGTTCACCCATCATGCTCATTTCAAATTTCTTTGTCATCAGTTTTTCAAACTGTTTGCAAAGAGTGTAGTTTGTTGAGCCAAAGATGATGTTATCAACATATATTTGGACTAGTATCACATCTTGTTTTGTCCTGTAGATAAACAATGTGTTGTCTATTTTTTCTCTGAAAAACTTGTTTTGAATCAGGAAGGCTGAGAGAGTTTCATACCATGCCCTGGGAGCTTGTTTTAGTCCATAAAGGGCTTTATCAAGCTTGCAGACATAGTCAGGGAATTCACTACTCTCAAAGCCAGGAGGTTGCTGAACATACACATCTTCCTTGAATTCACCATTCAGGAATGCACTTTTAACATCCATTTGGTAAACTTTGAAGTTCATGTAGGTAGCATATGCAAGGAAGATCCTGATGGCTTCCATTCTTGCAACAGGAGAAAATGTCTCATCATAGTCAATGTCTTCTTGTTGATTGTAACCTTTGGCTACAAGTCTGGCTTTGTTTTTAATGACAGTGTCATTTTCATCAGTTTTGTTTCTGAAAACCCACTTCATTCCTATGACAATGACATCCTGAGGACATTTGATCAAGGTCATGACCTTGTTTTTATCAAACTGTTTAAGTTCTTCTTGCATGGCCTAAACCCAGCTTGGGTGCTTTAGAGCCTCAGTGACACTTTTGGGTTCTATTTCTGATAGGTAATCAGCATATAGACATTCATTTGCTGAAGCTACAGTTAGTTTAGCAGCCATGCTTCTTGTAAGCATGCCCTCAGTGGGTTCACCAATGATGTTTACAAGCTCAATGTCCTGAGATTTTGTCCACTTACTTTATGGTTTAGGATCTGAGCTTGAAGAGGTCACTGGAGACTCAGGAGTGAGTTCAGGTGCAGGAGCCACATAATCATTAAGATCATCTGTTGAGATGTCTTGTTCAGGTTGGGGTTCTTGAATCACAGGTTCCTGAACATTTGGTTCAGTGTTACCTATCCCAGCGGGGACTGATTGATTATCAATGAATTCACTGATAGTTGGTTGGGGCAGGTTGTGAGGTAAGACATAATATGAGATGTCGGCATCGCTTGGTATGAGGAATTGATTTCAGTGTTATACTCATCAGGAGGATATCTTGATGAGTTATCAATTCCTATTTCCTCCACTGAGGTGTTGGTGAACCTGATGCTTTCAGAACTCTCATCAAAGGTGACATGAAAGGTTTCCTCAACTTGTTGTCTCCTTGTGTTGAATACCCTGAAGGCTTTGGAGATCAGTGAGTAACCTACAAAGTATCCATCATCAGCTTTAGCATCAAACTTGCCTAGATGATCCTTGTGGTTATGAATAAACACAGGACATCCAAACAAATGAAAGTAGCTGATATCAGGAAGTCTACCTTTGAATATCTCATATGGGGTTTTGTTATGTCTTTTGACAATGATTGACCTATTTTGAGTGTAACAGTCGTTTTGACCTGCTTCATCGAAATGTTTTGATAGAGCTGAGCCATTTAAAATAGTTCTAGCAGCCTCAATGAGAGTTCTGTTTTTCCTTTCAGCTACCCCATTTTGTTCAGGGGTGTAAGGAGATGAAATTTTTTGAGAGATTCCCTTTTCATCACAGAAATTCTCAAGCTCATCATTTCGAACTTCGGTACCATTGTCAGTTTTGATTTGTTTAACAAGTAATGTCATTCGGTTTTCAATGTTCTGATGAATGACATTATAGTATCAGATGCCTGACTCTTTTTGGAAAGAAAGTATACCCAAGTGTATCTTGAAGACTCATCAACAATGACAAGTGTATACTTCTCATGCTGGATTGATCTAGGACTGACTGGTCCAAAGAGATCCATATGCAGGAGGTGAAGGCAGCTTTTGATGGAGAAATTTTGTTTTGTTTTGAAAGATGCTCTTTGGTGTTTGCCTTTTTCACAGGTTGAGCATGGTTTATCTTTTGCAAAAACCAGTGATGGTAAGCCAAGGACCTTGTTTTGTTTTGCCAAGTTGTTGATGTTTTTGAAATTTAAGTGTGAGAGTCTCTTGTGCCACAACCAGTTGATAGTTTCAGTGGCTTTGGCAAAGAGACAAGTTCCATTTTGAGAGAGTGTTGATATGTCTAAGACATAAACATCATCTCTTCTAGGAGCTATCAAAACAACTTCTTTGTTGGCATTGAAAATGGTGCCTTGTTTGTCATTGAATTGCACAATGTACCTTGCATCACAGAGTTGACTGACACTGATGAGATTGTATTTGAGACCATTTACATAAGCTATTCTAGAGAAAACCATTCCATTGCAGTATACTGAACTATAACCTTCAGTGGGACATGATGAGTTATCACCAAATACTACCTTGGATCCTGGTTCCTTTACATATTTGTGCAGATACTCCTTAACACGAGTCATGCTTCTTGAGCGTCCACTATCTAGATGCCAAATAGGCTCCCTGGCGTGTCTCTGCACAAATAGTAAACTGGATTAGTTTCTCTTGCTGACCCACATACTTGTGGGCTTGGGCCTAAAGGTCTGTTTGAATTTGGCAATTGACTCATGGTCAGTGGTTGAGTGCATTGTGCTACCACAAGTTTTGCATTTGGAGACTGAGGATGACTCAGTGATTCTGGGTTGCTTGGAACTTCTCCTTGCTTGGATGACACTGTCATGTTGGGATGTCTCATGAGCTGGATTTCCGCAAATATCACAGCATGTGTTCATGAGAAAATCATCAGGATGATGATCATTAAAGCCACAGTGTGGGTAAGGAGGAAAGGGGTTTGCTCTAAACTTTTGAGCAGATTTGGAGGTTGAAGGATACTGATGACCAACTTTGGTATAGTTTGCTTTACTGGGTGAACTTACATATTGTAAGTGATCAGAAGTTCTGTGATCATCCTTTTTGCAGATCATACAAAAAAGGATTCTATAACGGCTGTCAGTGGTATGACTGGTATAGTGGCATAGATCACACTTCTGCTTGGGTTTGGTGGTGGCTTTTGATTTTGAGGAACTAGAGGAGGTTGACTTTGTTTCCTTGATTGATTTAGGGACTTTTTCGATGGATTTCATCTTATCAGTTAGCTTCCTCACGAGTTCAGTCAGTTGCTGAATTTGGTCAGCTTCAGTGGGGACAGAGGATGTGGAAGTCTCAGTAGGGGTAGAATCTTGTTGAATTGGTTTTGATGGTCTTTTCAGGATGGTTCTACCAAGTCCAGACCTTTCTTTTGGTGAGTGTGGATTGAGTTGTAATGGAGTAAGCTCAGAGCTAGGAGCAGCACCCTGAAGAGGTTCCAGGGGTGGAAGTGGTGCTTGAGATTACGCTTCAGACTCATAGATGTGTTCAGTACTACTGGGCACATCAGGGAGTCCAAGCATGCTCTTTAGAGCTTGACTTTCAGGCTCTAGAATTCTTCTAGAATCAAAATTTGAAAGCTTACTCTCATGATTAACCCGTTCAATCCAATCACAGGGCTTGGGAATAGTCAACACATTGGTAATCATGCCACCAGACACAAATGGTTTGGGAGACTGGTCTTTGTTGTGAGATTCAGGGAGATGATCTTCACCTATGACTCTCTTTTTGCTACTGGGGGCTCCCACAACATCAAAGACTCTTGGATTCTTAGCAGTCCAACTAGCAATGATATCCTTTTCTTTCTTAAGTTCATCTTGAAGAACCTGATTTCTTTTAACTAATTCAGTGTTTTGAATTTGCAAAGTGATAACCTCAAGCTTATTTTGTTTTAAAATTAGCAGTTCATCCCTACACTTGTTTAGTTCAAAACTTAGCTTGTTATATTTTGAAAAAGATTTAATCGTTGCTCTTCTACAAACTTAAGGTCAACATTGATATAGTTCATATAGGGCTGCCAATCAGAGTCGTCATCCATAGAAAGTAAAATATTTACCTTCTTCATTGTGATGTTGACCACTCTCCATTCCTGGCATGATTTTTTCCAACAGCTAGCTTGTCCTCTTCTAAGAGGGCCATCAGTGCACTGACATGCACCATTTCATCATCAGATGAGACTTGCTCTTCATCCCAGTCGAAGGTTTCAGCAACAAGGCCTTTGTTTTTACCCTCAAGCAATGCAAGCTTAGCTTTGACTTTCCTCTACTTAGCTTCAAAATCAACGGTTTTGTTTTGATCAGATTTGTTTTGAAAATTTTGATGAGACTGATAGATTTTTGGTTGAAATTTGCTAAAGCCTGAGGACTGATTTGACCCTGATGGTTTATAAGAGGGTTCAGAAATTGTTTTTGAAAAACAGTCTTTTGCAAAATGACCTATTTTGTGACACTTAAAGCATTCAGTGTTCTCATTTGCTTTAGCATTAGAAAAACCTTGGTTTCTTTTTATAAACCTCCGAGAGTTAGCAAGGAGTGCCCTTTCCTGAAATTCAACGTTCAGGTCATTTAGGTACTCCTCACTTGATCTCTCATCAGGCTCATCATCTGAATTTTCCTAGAAATCTTGAACCACATTGTTAGAATAAAAATCAGTTGATATTGGTGTTGAAGTGGTGGTCAGGGACTTCTTGATTTCCTAAGACTTCTTTAAGTTAGGGTATCGTCTGTTGATGAGGTTTTCCTCATAGACAAATTTCCCATAAATTTCAGGAAGTTCAAGATTATGGATATGATTAGCATTCCTAAGTTCCTGAGAGAAATTCAACCACTTCTCAGGAAGACTATTGACAAAACCAACATTGATTTCATGTTTGGACAACTTGACACCATCATTTGATAGTTCATTTAGCAAGGTTTTGTACCGGTGTAAGTTTGAGACAGAGTTTCTGAGTCCTTAGCCCTGAAGGTGTTATACTCAAGATTCAGGTCCATTATCCTGTTTTCCTTGGTATTAGATGGGCCTTCATGACTATGGACTAGGTCATCCCAGGTTTGTTTAGCTGTACTACAGCTTATAACTGATTCCATAATATCATCATGAAGACATGATATGATGATACTTTTGAGTCTTTGGTCCTGGTTGACCACTCTCCTCTCATCCTGAGTCCACTGAGCTTCAGGTTTAGGCAAACCTTCAGCAGTCTTTGGGATAAATGGACCTTCATTTATACACTTGATATAATAAGGTTCCATCCCAATCAAATAGCAAAGCATACGCTTTTTCCATTTGTTGAATTTACCAACTTCAAGTCTAGGGGCAACATCTGAATAAGCTCCACCCTTTTTGTCGACTAGTTGGGGTACATCAATTTTAGCCATTAGGATCCTGATTTAAAAACGTTTTAGAGCGGCTTAAAAAGGGTTTTATAATCAGCCAAGCTCTGATACCACTTGTTGTTCCCTATTCACTATCGTAAAAACAGTTAAGTATTAAAAATAGATAATAGTGAATCAATGACTGAAGTAAGATGTAAGCAAAACACACTGATAAATTTTCAACATAATATTCTTTATTAGAAATCAATCAAAAAGAATACATTACCCAAGTACTTGCGGAATAGTACTTGGGATTGAAATGACAAAGGGTTGGTACTCCTCACTAAGTTCAGGCTAAGTCTGACCACAACTACTATGGAACCACTGAGCTATCTCAGGGACTGAGTTGTATTTGGAGGAGTGAAAGATGGCTTGTGTGTGTGTGTGTTTTATAATTCACAAGCTTAATCTTTCACTCCATCTCTTATGCTATTTATACAAGTATGAGTTTTAACTCTATTCTAAGTGACAAACTGACATTTTGCAGAAGACAAAATCTTGATGTATTTTGTCTCTGTTTACTAAAGACTATATCAAGTAAGAGACATGGACAGCTTTCCATAAGTCGGTGATGACACCGGCCGATAGTTTGCCATTCGGGAAAGTTGACTTTGGTTGATACGGACTTCGTCTTATCTGATTCGAACTTATCCCGCCTTATCCCGCTCATTCTTCAGTCTTCATTGTCTTCAGTCTTCTACTTCAGTTTGTCTTAAGTGTAAGTAGTTGGTGAGGAGTTTAGGAATTCAGTGAGTTATTGTCATCACTCACTGAATCTACCATCTCCTTCTTGACTCAGTCTTGACCCTTTAAGTTCCGCCTTACTGAGTGGAGAGACTTCTTCTTCGTCTCTTACTGAGTATCCTAAAGATGGCTCACTGAGAGACTATGCACTCAGTGACCTGTTAGTGTTTAACGGTCTAAACACTTAGGGTATTTTCTATTCAAATCATAGATTAAGGGGTTTGGGTATATACTGAACCCAACAAAAAGTAACATAACATATTTTTTAGGGTGAAGGCTGAATACACGTAACAAATTTTCTCAAATTTACCGATATACGTAACATACTTATTTTATTATTAACATACGTAATATACTTTTAAATACTTACCAATGTACGTAATATTGTCATGCCACCACTTATAAAAGTTACAGTTTTGATCCTTGTTATTTGCGTTGACTTCCACCATTAGTCCATTGAAAAATTTTCACTTAGAAAAGTTACAGTAATGGTCCATTGACTTTTACCGTTAGTCCATTGACATTTTTCACCTAATATATGTATATTTTATCCGTTTTTATCTGTTTTTAACATTTTTTTTTACGTTTTCATCCGCTTTCATACGTTTTCGTCCATTTTTTGTACGTTTTTATGAGGGTATAATCGTCATTTCTCAAACCAAAAGGACGAATGTGTCATTTACTCTTTTATTATTTATTTAACTATTAGTACGTTAGTAAGGTCCTTTTTATACGTTTTCGTAAATTTTTATATGTTTTCATACGTTTTCGTCCGTTTTTATATGTTTACATATGTTTTTATCCGCTTTTATACATTTTAATCAGTTTTCCTCCGTTTTAAATACGTTTTCATCCTTTTTTCATACATTTTCATGCGTTTTTATCCGTTTTATACGTTTTCATCCGGTTTTCTTACGTTTTCATACGTTTTTATGTGTCTTTATACGTTTTTTTCCATTTTTATACGTTTTCGTCCGTTTTTATGCGTTTTTATCTGTTGTTATACGCTTTCGTCCGTTTTTCTTACGTTTCCTATGTTTTTATTTGTCTTTATCTGTTTTCGTTCGTTTTAATACGATTTGGTCCGTTTTTCTTACGTTTTACGCTTTCGTACGTTTTTCTTACGTTTTTATCTGTCTTTATCTTTTTTCATCTGTTTTTTATGTTTTGATCCATTTTTTTACAATTTTTGTCATTTTTTATACGTTTTCATCCATTTTGATACGTTTACGTCCGTTTTTATCTGTTTTTTATGTTTTTGTTCGTTTTATCTGTTTTATATTTATAAAAACGGATGAAAACGTATAAAAATAGACGAAAACGTATAAAAATGGACAAAAACATATAAAACCGTCAAAAACACATAAAAACAGCCAAAAACGTATTAAAATCGGTGAAAACAGATGAAAAGTAAGAAAAACGGTCGAAAGCGTATAAAAACGAACAAAAACATATAAAACGGACAAAACGGATAAAACTGATGAAAACTTATAGAACCGAATAAAAACGGATGCAAACGGATAAAAACATATAAAAAGGGACAAACACTCATAAAAACAAATAAAAACGGATAGAAACGAATAAAAACGGATAAAACCATAAGAAAAACAGAGGAAAACGTATGAAAACGGATGAAAACGTATAAAAATTAACAAAAACAGATAAAAACGGACAAAATATACATATATTAAGTGAAAAAATATCAAGAGACTAACGGTAAAAGTCAACGTAAAAGTCAAGAGACCATTACTGTAACTTTTTTAAGTGAAAAAATGTCAAAGGACTAACGTAAAAGTCAACGCAAACGACAAGGATCAAAACTGTAACTTTTGTAAGTGGTAGTATGGCAATATTGCGTACATTGGTAAATATTTAAAAGTATATTACGTATGTTTACAATAAAATAAGTATGTTACGTATATCGGTAAATTTGATAAAGTTTGTTACGTATATTCAGCCTTCACCCTATTTTTTAATTTTTATACAAACTTATTGTTTTATATTTAACAAAAAAAGTTTGATTATCAAATCTTTCTATCGAGGTACTTTTTTTAAAATGGTTTTATTAAACTAATAAAGTGAGAAATTATTGTGTAGCTACACAGTTAAAAGTTAAAGGACTTTATATGAGTAAAGAAATAATCAAATGTGTAGACTGTAGAGCACTACAATGAAAAATTAAAGGACTTGAATGTAACCAAAAATTCGTGGTTTAATTTAATGTTTCTCTATTTATTTCACAAAACGTTGGCTAGACGGCAAAGTTTAAAACCCGATGTAACCTTGTCATATTTTTTTAGGTTTTTGCTATATGCTTGTGCTGCTGTTACTTTTGGTCAGGGTTCTCTGTACAATTTTCTTGCCATACCTAGGTTTCAATGTCGTAGAACTGTTGTTGGTGTTGTTGTGTATTATGCAAATGTTTATGTTGTCTTTATTTAGGTTGCATGTCGTTTTTTTCAACGCTAGTCTGTCTCTACAGTTAGATTCTGGTTTTATGGTTTGTTATATTGTTTTTTGTGTGCCTGCATGTGTTGTGTCGCTCTTTTAGATACGTGGAATGCATGTTCCAGTGTTTTGGCTTCAGTGTTAGAAACTTTAGGTTCATTTAGGATGTCTAGCCCTTACTTAGGTTGGCAGGTTTAGGTTGTAATGGTGTTTTGTTGCTTTTCTTTGTTGCCTTGTTTTTATGCGATGGCGGAGATTGTGAGAGATGTTTTGTGCCGCTTTTGTTTTTACGTATGTGTGTTCATTAGGGTTGCTCTTTTAACCAGCTATGTAAAGGTGGTTATTATGAGAACTAAAAGTAGGGCGCGCAAGAAGGTAGACGTTGATGACGAGTGTTCTGAAATTGTGCGGCCCAACGATGGCGTTAGAGGGATAGATGCTAACGTATTAGAGTTGTGTTCTTCTGCTGAGACCGACGAGGGTGCTCAACAGCCTGTTTCAGTTATTGGTATTAGTCCGTCTGACAATGTAGGTGACGACTGTGGTACGCTGGGCGGTGCATCAGTAGGGCTGTCTGTGTTTCATGACTTAGAGCGTGGTTGTGCAAGGATTATAGCCCGGGTTAGTAGGCAGATTGGACAGCCACCGCAAGGATTCACCAATGCTTCAATGTCAGGTAACACTGCAAACGTCCAAGTAGACGAAATAAAAAATTTTGTTGATGCGCGCTTTATTGGTCCTCATGAGGCTTGCTGGAGAATTTTTGGTTTTGACATCCATGCCCGACAACCAGTTGTTCAAATTTTAGTTGTTCATTTAGAAAACATGCAACACGTGTCTTTTCGCGCAAGTCAAACGGTTCAGTCAGTGCTTGATAACCCGAATGCACGTAAAACAACTCTTATCGAGTGGTTGGCTTACAATGATTCGATGCCTTCAGGCAGACACCTTACATACTTACAATTTCCATCAGAGTTTGTTTGGTGTAAAGTAGACAGAACATGGAATCCAAGGCGTACCCTGAATAAACCAGCCATTGGCCGCTTGGCTTACATGCATCCAACTGCAGGGGATCTGTTTTATCAGCGTACGTTGCTATGTCATTAGAAAGGATGTAGGTCATTTGCAAGCATTTGCGTGGTCGATGGAATTACATACAACACAAGTAGAAAAGCCTGTGAGGCGATGGGTCTACTGCAAAATGACCAAGAATGGGTAACGGCTATGCAAGAAAGTTGTGCAACTGCTACTGCTGCACAGTTGCGTGCGTTATTCGCACATATTCTGTTGTTTATAGATATCACGAACCCCAGAAATCTTTGGCAAATGTTTTGGAGACAAATGTCTGATGACGTCCCGCAAATATTATCTGAACTGTTGCATCTTCGACCACTGTTTGTTAATGACCGAGAACTGGAAGGTGGCATTTTATATGAGATGCATGCGCTTTTGGCAATTCATGGAAAGTTGCTTCGAGATTTTGGGTTGTCGGATCCGCCCCCGGATTTGCTAGGTTTGTTTAGCAATCGAACTGTGATGTAAGAGACATGTTATAACAGGCCCGAAATGGCAGCAGAAAGCCAGAGGTTGATCCCCCAACTCAATCGAGAACAGTGCAGGGTATTTGACACAGTTGTAGATGCTGTTCGCAACCAGAACTAATGTTCGTGTACGGATATGGAGGTACAGGCAAAACATTCTTATGCAAGGCCGTTATCATGACGCTTAGAGCCGAGGGAAGAATAGTCTTAGCAGTTGGTTCATATGGCGTTGCCTCATTGTTATTGCCATCGGGTAGAACTGCGCACTTAAGATTTAAAATTCCAATTAACCTTACCGATGAGTCTGTTTGCACAATTAAAAAAAACACACAACTAGGCGAATTGCTAATACGTACATAATTAGTTATATGGGATGAAGCGCCGATGAATGAGAAAAGGTGTTTCGAAGCGCTAGACAGAACTCTGCATGACGTTCTCGACACGCCGCATTCGGCTTTTGGCGGCAAGTCAATAATCTTAGGTGGGGATTTTCGCCAAACGCTCCCGGTGAAAAAGGGCGCTTCAAAGGATGCAATTATTTCAGCATCAATAGCAGAGTCCAGGTTGTGGAACCATTTTCAGGTATACTTTTTACTCGAGAATATGAGGTTGCAGAAACCAGGAATGGCAGATGATGAAAAAAGAGAATGCAGCGCGTTTTCTCAATGGCTTCTAGATATTGTAGATGGGAATATTGGTGTAGACGATCCTGGAGATCTAGAAAATACCTCTTGGATACGCATACCAGATGTTCATTGTTTCCAGCATGGCGATGATGGAGTGGAAGAGCTAATAGAATTCATATACGATAGTGATTCGTTGCAGGCACCCGGGGTCACAACCTTTCAGGATAAAGCTATAGTATGCCCAAAGAACAAAACTGCTAATGCAATAAACAAGAAGATTTTGCAGCGCTTATACATGCAATCTGAGTTTTACATCAGCGTAGACGAGGCGATGCCTTTGGGAAATGATGGTGGCGCTGCAGAACTCCTATATCCAGTGGAATATTTGAACTCCATGAATTTCCCAGGATTTCCTTCGCATTCACTAGAAGTAAAGATAGGCGTCCCAATAATGTTAATCAGAAATTTAAGCCTTATTGGAGGCTTGTGCAATGCTACACGCATGATTGTCACACAGCTTTTATCGAATGTAATTGAAGCAAAGATAATTACTGGCACACGTATTGGTGAAAAGGTGTTTCTACCGCGCATACTCTTGACTATGAAAGAAGATAAAATGCCTTTTGTCTTCAAGCGCAAGCAGTTCCCAATAAAGTTATGCTATGCGATGACGATTAACAAAAGCCAGGGCCAATCGCTGGCCAAGATCGGGGTTTATTTGCCGGAACCTATATTTGGACACGGGCAGCTTTATGTCGCAATGTCAAGGGCTACATCACCAAAGGGGCTGAAAATCGTTATAGATCCACAACCGCAACAACCACCAAATACTACAAAAAATATAGTCTACAAGGATTTCCTTAGAAAGATAAAAAATTCTTTACCTTAACGAAGTTATAAACGATTGCATCAGTAGTGTTAGCGTACTAGAACTAGCATTATCAGTCTTGCATAATCTTTTTTAGCGTCATCTAATTTTTTGCAGACTTTTTTTGGCCTTATGTAATATTCTCTTCCTAGGTATGCAATTCCATTGCAAGTTTTTAACATGCTTCCTCTAACATACATGCTTCGACCTATCATTCGTGTTCATTCTTATAGTAATTTTGTGGCCTGACTGATGCATACACGCGTGTGGTTGCCATGGTAATATAATCACATCATAAATTTTATGCGCGGTTTTGTTAAGTTCTAGAAAGCCACAGGTGCATGTATGTTAATCGTAAGTATCCCTTTATACCTCCTATAACATATCCTACTGCGTAGTTCCTATGAAGGATTTAAGGATAGCTACATATGATTGCGTCGCGATATTATACGTTTGCTCTTCACCATTTCTATCCTTTGCAGAACTATGGCGGATAAAAAAAAACTCAACAATCAGAAACAAGTGCAAAAGAGGTCGCTATGGTAGGAACCGGCCCCACAAGCAATACGAAAGACATACACAAATCTGTAGCAGCAGAGCTAACACCCGAGGATATTGAAGTTCCTAAATTTGCTGAAACTTCGGGAGAAAGCGCTATTACCACGGCTGACGTGAAAGAGAAAGGGAAGCAGACAGTTTTCGAACCCGGCGGCGCCAGCACTGAGAATATCGAGGCAAAAAAAGGAATAGTCTATACCGCAATTATACAAGTTAGTGTCACCAGAGATAATAAAGATGAGGGAAAGGTTATGCTACAGGAAACTGGAGTTGTTGACATAATGAATATTCAACCACATGACTTCCAGAAAGAATTGCGTGTGAAAGTTTATCGCAAATGGGCTTCAAGAAATGTTCCTGATCCAAACCCCACTGGCCTATGTTTCATACTGCTCGACAAGCTCGTAAGATACCAAAGATCAAAAGACTACTAAACTTATAAAAGTAATATCGTGATAACTGCAAATTTTATTTTTAATACAGGGAAACGCGATTCAAGCAATTGCAGACGTTCATAATATTCAACAGTTTGAATCAGCTTTGCAGATTGGTTCATGTTACAAAATCACTAGGTTTGGTTGCAAAAGCACAGATTCATGGCAACGCACACTTGAGAATGACACTACGTTACTGCTTGGCAAGAACACAGACGTTTCCCCAATTGAAGACAATGGCTTCCCAAACCACTACTTCAATTTTGTAGCTTATAACCAACTTGCAACTAGAGTCAATGTGCGAGACGCAATACTAACAGGCAACATTCTCATATAAATACGGAAGTCTAGATTAGCATAGCAACTGCTTACGTAAACAATAAAAAATATTGATATGCATCTACAGACTACATTGGGATCATTTGGAAAGTTGGCAAAATCAGATCATTTGGGAGCTCAAACACGAATCGCATACTCAGAAAGAATGTTGAGATTCAAAACTTGAAGTACGCATGCTTAAACTCTCAGTCTTCAAAGTAGGTCCATATCTGTATAGAACTATACTAACTAGATTTTTCTAACAGCGGGAATAACATTACACTAAGCCTTTGGAACGACATGACAACTAGGTTCGAAAAAGATATAAGCATTCCACTGGAACGACCTATCATAATGGCGGTGAGCTCATGCTTAGTCAAGACTTTTGCTGGCTATATGCAGTTGTCGGCAACCCCCGCAACGCGTTACTATTTCAACCCAGATGTTCCTGAGGCAAATGAGATACGCCGCTTGTAAGTGTATAATATTGGATAAACGCCTATAACACGTTTTAGAAGCGCTTATCACTAACTGTCCTTACTAAATGCTATACCAGTTATGCTCAGTTACTATGCACTACCGAGCCTTTAATGTGGCCTTCACTGCAACAAGATACGCAAGACGAGGGTTCAAGCGACGCGCCGGTCAAGATAGCAACACTGCTACAGATCAGTCCGGAATTGCTAACGGTAAGACAACAACAACACTAAAAATTCGATAGCTGCCTACATGTAAGCTTACTATTTGTTTAAACAGAATAGACAAAGGTTTGTCACGGAGGGTGTGATAACCAAGATAGATGAGGGAACGGAATGGTACAGCAACCGCTGCAAAAGGTGCAGGAAAAACATTGAACATGATAGGCCTCATTGGCATTGTCATCAGCCGGGAGTACCCGTTGTGCCAAATTACATGTATAAACAATTATGCCATACTGAGTATCGCACATTAGTAAGTAGCAACGATGCTTGATGCTCAACTAATTGTAAACGATTTGCAGTTACTATTTCCAGAATACTATTGCCGACATTACCGGTGAGGCTTCGCTAACATGGTACAGCCCAGAGGCGCACGCTTTGCTGCCGGTTTGCTCTGAGGTGTTGAGCTATGTTCCCGATCCAAACCCAAGGAAACTTCCGCCGATTATCAAGGATCTGCAAAACACGAAGCACAGGTTCGAAGTCCACTTTGGCAACAGAAGCAAAAAAGGTGCTCCAAGACTGATACTCGATAACGAGATTGATGCAACACAGCCTTTGCTATTGTTAACAGACGTTGGAGAGTCGTCAGCGTTAGCAACGGCCACACCAGACAAAGGTTCTGCCGACGAGGTTCTAACGGAAATCCTCACGCCTCCCCCGTTGACTGCTGAGCCTTTCGAGAAAACTGAATTTGCTGGACCCACAGACACTACCACGGCTCGCAGGCAGTTATTCCCAGACCCAACACAACCCGAAGATAGCCGTGCCACAAAAAAATTGAAAACCGACGCTGGTGCAGAACCACCGGTCTAATGACAGCAATGGCATGATCTAAATATTTTGTAATGCAGTTCTCATATCGCTGCAAGACCACTAGCTTCACTACTTAGTAGATGTTATATATAAGGATGCCCAGCATAGAGCTAGAAAAAGGGCTTAACCTAAGAAAGATGTATGTATAGTCGTGTTGTAGTCAAACGAATTCAGAAGATGGTGTGCACACTGTGTCCGTGTACAAATTTTGGCCACTATTTGCGGCTTAGCTGCAATAAAATGATAAGTATTATATGCTATTTCCACGAGTACAAGTCGGTTAGCACCACCTATCGCTCACGCTTATTCTTCCGGCGTTTAATTCAAGATAACAACATACATAAGCCAGTAGTGCAACTCACAAATCGTAACATATACGGATATCAAAAGAAAAAAGCTGAGGGAAAAGAGCAAAGACACAAATATAAAATATGGCACTACCATTACAAAAAAGAGGATCCACAGCTTATGAAAAGCACACAAGGAAAGTTTTAATAAGTCTCAATCTTACACACACATTTCTAACAAACAACAAACATGAGCACACACAAAGCAAGAAATTGAGCAGCTAACACAACCATCAAAAACAAACAACAGAAACGGCAAAAAAAATCACAAAGCTCGAATGCTGTTGATATACCCTGCAGCAGCACGTAGCGCAACATGAGCTTCGCGCAACAATCCCTGCAATGCGGTCTGCTTAGACCATTCACGAGCCTGAACCTCTCTGAGAAATCTAACAGAATCACGAACAACCAAACTATCCCGTTCCTGCAGAACCTCTTGGATAAGGTGTTCCAAATACGCCACGCGCGCTCCAATCTCAAAACAACGACCGCGAACCATGCTTTCCCATTCGCGAGCTGCAATCACCTCCCTTTCAAAAAACAAATGCATCTGATCTTGCAAAGCATCGCTATCGCATGCAAAACCAAGTTCAGCTAAGCAATCACTCCGCGACATCTATAAAATCAACCTTTCAAGGCCAGATAAAAACACACACTCATACATATACACCGGCGCCTAAACTTATAGACACCAAAAAGTTGCACAGGGTGTGCCACTATCTACAACGCACACACCACTATAAAAGAACATTGCCTAAAACTACAAAAGCAAAAGCCTACTATCCCACTACAAAAAAAAGCCTGCAGATAGTTAGGACACCACTACCCGCGCAATAACAGGATACAAAAAACCGACTATACCAACAACGTGCAAAAAGACAAAAATATATATGCTCACGAGTGCAGCACCAACAATCGTTGCCATAAACATAAACAACATCTAAATATAAGCTACTAACCAAAGTCGCAGCGCAATGAAATACTAACTACAAAGAAGCGGTTTCAAATACCGAATATCCTCCACATATAAGCATCTGTACATCCATTACAGATCGCATCCAACCACTCAAATTACACGTCTTTACCAAAATAGCCCTATAGCAGCTACACTTCCGACTAGCTACTGCATCCATTTCATACCCCTTCAGTGATGCCAACAAAATCATAAAGCGTTAACTTGATAGCATACTTACTTAACTTCCTCGGTCTCACAATTTGAAGCAAACAGTTAAACATGAAATCAGCAAACAAATTTATAAAAAAATTACTACTGCACAACTTAGGCATATATAAAATGACTTTTCATTCATAGTAAAACGGGGTCATTACAACGACAACATGTTCAATAACACTAACCCAAAAAAAGAACCTTTCACAACCCCAACCTAACGGACATCACCTACTACAGAACCAAACTATATGCATAACAAGCAGTCACATCATCAGACCAAACCCACCACCATAATTACAACTTACACAAACCACACCTAACAACAAAGACCTAATAAGAAAATACCCAAAACACAAAAGAGAAACTCCCAACCCCACTAACCATCCGAGAGTTCTTCATTGATCTCCATCAGTGTCACATGGGCTTCTAACTGGGCAACCGCATCACGGAGCAGACCAACAGTCCCTTCCAGACCTTGCAAAATATCACGCTCGGCTATTTGGGCGTTCACAACACATCCTAACGCATCAACCCCTTCTCATGAAACGGGCCAAGAAAATGAAGTTCCCTAGATATGCGTTCACGCTTTTGAACCTTATCCCTTAGCTGCCTGCATTCGTCCTCAAACCTCAGCAACAGACCACGCTCTTCCACAACTTCGCTATTAAACAGGAACTTAAAACACGTGGCGATATCACTCGAACCAGACGCTTGCTTCAACTCATCAATGTTAGGAGTGGTTGCCATCGTTTATTGACACGGTTAATGATAAGATAAAATGACGATCAGCGACTAAAAGACAATTAGGGATCTCACCAATAATTTGACTATATGTACCCGAAAGACTTTCAAACTCAATGCAAAAAAATCTTATTAAATGAAAAAAATGGGAGGCAAAAGAGTTGTTACAAAACATAACTGAAAACGAAACAAAGGAAACTTCAAATAGTTGCAATATAAACTCCTTACACCACAAAATAAAGCACCGCAAAGGAAATTGAACAAAAAAACATACACTTGAATAGCTTCCAAAAATAGCATCTAAAAAAACCCGAGAAACCTTAAATCGCCCGCTTTTAAAGAATATAGTCTCTAAATTAATTTCTTTGGTTCGGCTTACACAGTTTAAAATAAATCTTAATACGATGTAATTTAGATTCAGACATAAACACGTAACGCAGACACATACAAAATAACCTTCCGTTCATAATAACGAATACCTGTTATAATCTTAGTCAAATTCCAAAACGCACATTATAAAAAAGAAAGAAAAAGTCGTCATAACGCGAGAACATAATTTTGAAAAAAACCCCGCCGCAGGGCGACGGTGGGTTTTTTACTCGTTATAACTAATGCCGTATGATTGAAACCTTAATTAATTGATTAATAAAACAAGAAACACCATACTTAGCAGATTACCAAGTTTATATGCTAACTCACTAACTGTGAAAGTGTAATTGTAATTGGCTTGGTATGTTTAGTGTAACTCAATAAATTTAACTCACTAACTGTGAAAGTGTAATTGTAATTGGCTTGGTATGTTTAGTGTAACTCAATAAATTTTCTACTATTGGGCCTTATTTATTCAAAACAAGAGAAAAGATAATAAACTGAAAGTAAAAACCCTTCCAAATCCCAACGACCCACTTTACGTCTTTATCCTATCATTTTCTTCAAAATAAAAAACTCCGTAACCTGCATAACAATGTCTCACCTTCTTTTTCTTTCAACTTGGCATTCTTTGTTTACGAGGGTGTGCACCCCATTTTATCTCTATTTTCTGGGTATGCACTATTGTTAATTTGGTTATAAAAACTTCTTGAGACAAAAAATTTTACACTACAAGGAGAAATCGCAGGGTATGCACGTGCATACCCTGTGTTGGCTGTAGATCCGCCCCTGTGTTTGATATCATATGAATTAGAGAGAATTAGGGTCGAACCCATGAACTCTTTTACAAAAGTGCTCTTTTCTTGGGTATCACAAAAAAACATTTACACTAAAACAATATCTCCCAAGGCTAACCTTAAAATTGTTGCTTGTAAAATTGAACTTGATTCTAAACAAGCTTATTTCTAAAATAAATTTCCATAACAAATTATCTGCTAACAGGCAGTTTGGCTTATAAAAATCAACCAGCAAAATAATAAGGATCAGATATATATTTTCTAAATTTTGAACTTCAAAAGACCAAATTTTACCATATGTCATTCACTTTTAAATTGAAACAATACGACATTGTAAATGTAAGAAATATGAGATTCTTTAAAAAAAAATATATTCAAAATTTTAAATATCAAATTATCATCATTAAATTACAGCGACTTCAACCGACTTAAAAACCGGGTTAAAAGATCCTTATTTAATGACTGTACTTAATTAGTTTCTTTACTTATTTTCACCCACATTAAAAAATATAACACACACAAATTAAAGCTCTCTATTTTATTGACTCCCAAGTTTTATAAAACTTTTAATTTGCTCCAAGTTAAAGTTCTTGCTTGGTACTGGTGCTAACAAAATCATTAACCTTTTCTAAGGAAACGATTGTTCGATCAAGGTAAATTGGTTGTACTGATGGATAACTGGAGAGACGTGATCGATCAGACTGTAATGTCGAGTGAGGAAGAAAAATTAGTTAAAGAAGTTCTAAGGATCAAAGTTTTTCTTGATCAAAAAGTCGGAGACGTTGAATGTGGATCATGGGTAGCGTACGAGTCGTTGAGAAAGCTTCAACAAATGGTGTTATCAGTTAAGGTTTTGAAGGAAACGATGATTGGGGAATCTGTTGGTGTTTATCTAAAACATGCTTCTAAAGAAGTTTCTAGGGTTTCGAGGTTTCTTATTGACGAGTGGAGATGCATGGTTGATGAATGGGTCGAAGCTAACGAAAAGAGAACTGGTGTGGGTCAAGAAGAGGTGAAGAAGGATGTGACGATAACTGAACCACAAAGACCAAGGGTAGTGAGAATAAAGCTGAAAACGAAAAGTGATTCGGATAAAGATAATGTTTTTCCAAAGGGTCCGATCACTCCTGAAAAGAAAGTTGAAAATAGTAATGGAATTGATGAGGTTTTGAGGATCAAAGGGGTTATTGAAAAGAGTATAGGCGACGAATCTGAATCTCAATCGACATTGTTGGACTCGTTAAAGAAGCTTCAACACATGGATATATCTATGGAAACTCTTGACAAAACCGGGATAGGAAAAACAGTTAATGCGTTTAAAAAACATGTTTCTAAAGATGTCAGCCAGCTTGCAAGAACGCTCGTCAAAGCGTGGAAAGATATGGCAGAAGAATGGATCAAGAAAGATATAAGCAATGTGAAACCAATTACAGAACAAGCGAAGAATCATAAGGGTTTAGTCACTCATGGCCAGCATTGTCAACCGATTGATTCTGATTCAACAACAAGTGATCAGAAGAGTTTAGTCATTCATGGTCAGCATAGAAGGCCGATTGATTCTGATGCAGCAACAAGTGATCACAAGGGTTTAAGCAACACTACCGAAGAAAAATTGGAGTCAACAAAGAAAAGGTTTCAACAAAGGTATAAAGAATTGGAAAACATGAAGCAGAAGCGAAAGATACAAGTAATCGAGCATTATGAACTCCCCAGAAACAATCGTCTCCCCCCAAAAGCACAGCATGTTAAACCAGTCAACAAACGAGTCAAAAGATGAACCAATACACATTTATAATAGTTTGCTTGATCAGATCGTACATTGCAATGACTTGTTCGATTGTAAATTTTGTGTTAATTGCATCCATGATTATGTTAATTTTTTCTACAATTTTTTTCTACAGCATTCATCTCGTTGATGACGATCAGTAATGAGTGAATTTCTTTATATTCAAATTTGTTTATTTGTACTTGTAAGTGTAACATCCCGATTTTTAAATAAAGTAGTAACGGCTATATTTATTATTTTAGTGGAATAAATATAAAAGTCCCACTTTGACGGTATTAAAAATATAGTTAGTGGGGACTTGATATGTAAACAATATATGATTTAGTTTGCAAGACATTCTACTACAAGGGACTAATTGTGTTCAAGTGACAAAGTAGTGGGAAATGACTAAAATGCCCTTGGGCCTTATCCATTTGTTTATACACAAGTCGGTTTACTGAGAATATATCTCCCTCCTTATCCATTCTTACGAAACAAAAAAAAAAGAAGAAGAATCAGGAGCACGAACAAGGTTTCTTCATAATGAAGAATTCACAAGATTGATCATAAATTAGCAAGGCTTAATCAAGAATTAACAAGGAATCAAAGGCATGGTGGTGCGGTTAATAAAAGGGATTCAAGGGTTTTATATGTTCATCCTCAAATTACAAGTAAGTGTTAATTATTTGTTTTAACATGAATTCAAGTTATGGGATATATGAGGTTATGATTAATAAGTGTTTTACATGATTATGTGATGAATTCATGGTTTATGATTCAAGGGTTATGCATATGATTATTAGGGTTTATGATGGGTTTATGTTAATGATTAATTTATGTTGTTTAGGAGGTATTTATGTTGATTATTGAGTTGAACCAAACACCCCTTTATGTGATATATGATGTTAAACAAGTTGCTGAAATTTTCAGCAATGATTAGTCATGTTTGAAAAATCATATAAAATTGATAGAAGCTCGGATTGAATCATGGCCGGACTTTCTGAAAAGCCTAAGGTGTCTACTTCAGTTGTATTCATAAATTTTTTGCTCATTTAGTAGTTAAGTTGGTCTAAAACGTGATTTGGTACAGCAATGGCTGATCCTGAAATGTGCAGCAAACCGAACTTTAAAAATTCATACCGGATAGACCGTAGCTCCGTTTGGAGCGTTCTATACCTTTTCGGAAAGGGAAAATAGTGTAATTTCATGGAAAAATAGCCTCATGACCTGTTTCAGTAGTTAAGTCAGTCAAAATGAGGCATTTGCAGGCTGCTGCAGAAAATCAGCAAACGCGTTGTTAAGTGTTTTGATGATTATGACATGATATGATGTTTTTGCAAGTCCCGGGTGATTATATGCTATGATAGCTTATGTTCTCAGCCCATATGGTTATAATACATGTTATGAAAGTATAGAACCAAGTGACCATACTTGGTTAGCTTAGCTCGAGTTCGCGAGCATAGTAGTGCATGTTTGGCAAGATTTATGCCATAACTAGTTTATGAGTTTATGAATTATAGTTAGTTTATGTGTGCTTAGTTGCACTTATATTTGCATTATCATGTTATATTCATGCCTAGTTGTTATGTGTTAACATTATACATGTACATCTATCATGATATAGGTGTTCGAGACATATTCGTAATCATTCATCTTGCATTATACGCCCGTGAGTAACGGATTTTCGCCAACATGTTTAGTAGATTAAGCGTGTTTAGTGTATATATATATATATATATATATATATATATATATATATATATATATATGCCTTGCTATATCTCAAGTACGATGCAAATTATGTATCAAGTTGACCTGTTGGGTCATATTAGTATCATAATGACCCGTGTGGTCATATTCAACATCAAGTTGACCCGTTGGGTCATATTAGTATCATGATGACCCGTGTGGTCATATTCAGTATCATGTTAACCTGTTGGTCATATTTAGTATCATGTTGTTGGGTCATATTAGTATCATGTTGACCCATGTGGTCATATTCAGTATCATGTTGACCTGTTGGTCATATTTAGTATCATGTTAACCCGTTGGGTCATATTAGTATCATGTTGACCCATGTGGTCATATTCAGTATCATGTTGACCTATTGGTCATATTTAGTATCATGTTGACCAGTTTTGTCATATTAGTATCATGTTGACCCGTGTGGTCATATTCAGTCTGTTGGTCATATTTAGTATCATGTTGACATGTTTGGTCATATTAAGTATCATGTTGACCCCTTTGGTCATATTAAGTATCAAGTTGACCCGTTGGGTCATATTAAGTATCATGTTGACATGTTTGGTCATATTAAGTATCATATTGACCGCTTTGTCATATTAGTATCATATTGACCGCTTGGTCATATTAAGCATCAAGTTGACTCAAGTTGACCCGTTGGTCATATTAAGCATCAAGTTGACCCAAGTTGACCCGTTTGGTCATATTAAGCATCAAGTTGACCCGTTTGGTCGTACTAACTATCATGTTGACCAGTTTGGTCATATTAAGTATCATATTGACTAGTTTTGTCATATTAAGTATCATGTTGACCCGTTTGGTCATATTAACTATCATGTTGACATGTTTGGTCATATTCATCACCAGGTTGACCAGTTTGGTCATATTCATAGTCATGTCGACTGTTTAGCAATATTCAGATTATTAAGTAGACCCGATTGTTTTACTAAGTAATATGTCGTGGTCAACCTCTATTATTTATAGCAGACCGCTTATATGTTATAGTTGGTCTCAACATTATGTTTATAGTAGTTCTGCTTTATATTATAGTTCAGCTGTAGTATCAAGTTATAACTTAGCCTTGGTTTATGTTATAGTACAATTTTAGTAATTAATTCAATTTTAGTATCATATCTTGGTTTAACCTTGTAACCATATTATTGTTCAGTTTCTATATTCAGCTTAGTCTCAGTTCTAGCCCAGCTTAGTATCATGTTGTAGTTAAGCCTAAGTATTTAGCTTAACCTTAAATAATATATGAATTTTATATGTATTTAGTAATGTGTGCAAAATGATTTATGCACTTCCGCATGCGATCGCTTATATATATGCATGTCAAATTCTATTAGGTATATGCTTATGCAGGTTTTAAGGCGCGCCAAGTGCTTTATGCACTAAATTAGTCAGAATGGTACTTTATGCATTATTCAATGTATTTAGTATTATCAGTATATAGTCAGTTATGTGATCACACATGTGTTCCTGACAAAGTTGGAACTTAGACCTCCTTAGTGGAGAATCGAGCCTTAGAATAGTGAATGTTCCAAAATTGGAACTCGGACATCCTATATGGATGATCATGCTTATATGGCTCGTACCAGTCGATCATCAAGATGTGCTTATGCACTTAGTCGATGTGCTTATGCACTCACAGATGTGCTTTACGACTCGCTATGTACCCATGTACTCAGTCGGTTATGCACTAAGTATGTGCTTATTTATGCATCGGTTATGCACTCGGTATACTTATGTACTCTCAAGTAACATGATGTATCATGTATTTAATCAGTCAGTGTCACGCTTATGCAGTTAGTTAATATTATGATTCATGTAGTCAGAATAGTACTATATATACTTATTCAACATCATGCTTATGTTCAGTTTATGATTTAATACATTCCTGTTATCTCACTAAGTCTTATAGACTTACCGTTCTCGGCTTATATTTTTGTAGGTATGCAAGATGAGACCATGTACATGCTAAATGAGGCGTAATAGGTTAAAATGGTGTAGCTCACGGGTTAGGTAACGAGCTTCTCATTTCCATAATTTGTTATCAGTTTGGAATGCCCCTAATCAAGAACGAGCTACTTTACCAAGTTTAAAGAGTCATCGTTATGTATTTTGTAAAGTTTAGTATTTTAATGGGATGTTTGGAATAAGCCCGTATGATGTAGAAAATACGCTTCCGCTAGTTTTATCAATGTATACATTTTACAGATTTTAAAAAAAAATAAAATAAAAAAAAAAATCTGGGCGTTTCAGTAAGTAGGACAGATTTATTAGTATGCCAATTAGGTAGCGCGCAAGTAAACTTCGTCTACATCAAAAGTGTTTATATCCATGAACTCAAAATGCACACTGGTATAACTGAGAAACATTAGACTTTAACATACATTTATCTCATAAAATCCGAAATTCGGACTGATACTGACTCACCAAGTAATAACAAGAACGATAAGGAATTGGACATACATTTAGTCTGGTATTCTCCATTTATGCATCACAGTTAATAGATTCCATGATCTGTGACTATTGCCATACTTATAATCCAGATAATACTGAATTCAATGATCCCAAATCAAAAGCATTCTTATCTTTGAGAATGTGACTCTGCTTGTTCTGTTTTTCCATTCTAATGTAAGAAACTGAAGCGCTGTGGAAACAAAAGGTGTCCATTAGTAAGTCCACTTTTCATCGCATGAACAAGAAATATGATCAGTTGGATGTAAACCTCCAGAAAGTGAAGTGCAAGCTCTTAATTCACTCGATCGCTAATGTAAAATAATCATGTAACCGATTTATACAAGCCCAGAGATTCTTCTTCTAATCCACATTGTATAACCACTGATTAACGAATTTCATTGAACATCTGTTTCCTCCATTTCACAGAACACTCATGGCTGCTGACGTGAAGCAATCCATATTTGGTTACATGTTAATTAGACTATTGGATACGTTAACCTTGATATCAAAACCTGATTTTTAAGCCATAGCATAAATCAGTTCCCCAAATTTCATATTGCGAAGTGCCACTGCCAACACTGTAACACGTGACACAATGAAAATCACACCGTCACCTGGTACCTTTATATTTTAGGGTTACGCTGTCAAAATCAAGTTCCAAGAAACAAGGTCTCACTGAAGCAATTCATCAAACCAGCTGTCTACAGAATCTAGACAGCGAGATAACATGTTTATATCCTCTTGTTTAAATTCAGTTCAGTCTTAAACCATATCGTTGACTGGACTCAGACTATAATCTAATTAATACTGTAACATAGTTTTATCTAAAACTCTCGTTTGACTAAAATAACACTCATTTTTTACATATTTTTAGACGCAATATCATTGCTTTTATAAGTTTAATATGGTTTTCCTAATGAATTTCTGATACTTAATTAGGTTCATTAGGCGTGTCGTGAAAGGAAATGGTGAAAAAGAGAAGATTTTGAGCAAAAATGAAGATATAAACACAATTTCGTCATTGCCCGACATACCTACATTGTTTTGGCCATATCTCACTCATACGGACTCCAAATTTGTCGATTCAAAAGGCTGCAGGAAAGGAAAACGAGAACTTCACTTTTTATTTTGATGATTTAGGATGAAACTATGTAAGCCCTGATTCCGGCCCACATACCCTCTATGTGCCTCACACACATACTGCCACACAGGTGTTTGGCAGATCTTGGATTTCTAAGGCGAAGCCGGCGCATATATACCCTATCTGCGCGCTGTGTGCACCCCAAATTTGTGTTTGTCACAAATGTTGGCATTTAACAAAGAGAAATAAGTCTCATGAACTCTCAAACTGATCATTTCCCGTATTATTTACTCACTGTGGATGTTTTGGAGCTCTTAACACCTCTTTTCTAGTTTATAACAGATTTTATATCATTGATTAGGGCGTTAGGGGTATACGTGTGCCAGGATCGGGCCTTTCATCAAATTTTATAAAGACAAAAGCTGTAGATCTCGATCTCCTCTTTCAGTAGCCTTTTGAATAAACCAATTCAGAGTCCGTATGAGTAAGATCTGATTGAAACAGTGCAGGTGTGTATGGAAATGTCGAGAATGTGTATCAATCTATATTTTTTATGCCCATGTTTCACTAGAGTGTGTTGAGTAGCACTTTAGGATGATCTTTCAAAGAAAAAAAGAAGAGAGCAACGTGTATTTATTTTGGTAACGACTACGATCAAGATAATTGGCAGTTGATATTAGGGAACAAGCAAGGCACTAAACTGATTATTGATCAATCAATCATCTAGTTTTCTTTGTAATCTTTTCATCAATCTATGAATTAATCAAGTGATACTTTTCCATAATCCTTATATTTTTTTTTATCAAGAAAAGTTAATTCGCCTTACTTTTATTTTGATGCTGGAATAAATTCTCAGCTTACATTTAGTTTGATCTAATAGTGAAGATTAATCTCAGATTTAATTTTGTAAACCTTTTTACTCCCCATCTATATAACCCTTTTTTTAATTCTTCTTTTAATATCACATTTATTTTCACACACATAAGTGTGTTTCTATCTCAATAACTTCCCGGCTTCTTCATCACCTACCCCCACCATCACCATTCCGATCATTAACATCACCTCCCGATCACAATCACCATTCCAATCATTATCTCATCTCCCAAAGTTGTCATCCTTTTTTATGGCTTTCTTTTGATTTAAATGAACCGTTTTGATTCAGAAGCTGATTTGATTGATATTTTTGCGGTTGATAATTATATGTGGATCATGTTGTTTAACATTTCTTGTGATCAAGTTGCATATCAAGTGTTTGATGAAATGTCTGAGTGAAAAATATTTGATAATCTTGTTACCTGCTCTTGTAATTTTGCTTATTAATTAAGTTGTGAGTTGAACTTTTGTTTTTACCTGAAGTTTTGATTATTAATCAGACATAATGCTATTTTTATGTCTACTTGTTGTTTGGTATCTGGTATCACTTGTGATATTCTATTAAAAATGATGCAACACTTGGGTTTGATTTTGATGTTTATATCACTTGTGATATTCTGTTAAAAATGATGCAACGGTTGGGTTTGATATTGATGTTTATATCACTTATGATATTTTGTTAATTTTATGAAATATCACAAGTAACAATAGTGATAATAGTGTTCTCATATGGTTTTTTTGTTGCAAACCTATTTACATACTTTATTATCTACTTATTTGGTCATTCATTTCATGAAGAAGCATCTTTGCAGTGTATCTCATTCTCATGGTGTTCATCTTTTTGGAGGAACCTTTGATATCACAGGTGATATCTCAGATGTGTCGGCTTCTTCTTTTTGTTGAATCAATGGTGGTAATGGAGGAATATGTTATATCACAGGTGATATCACTGGTGAAATCACATACTAAAGAATGATCAATTTTCAACCCCAACCTCTTTTGTTACCTCTATTAATGCACTGTAACATCAAAACCATCATTCGATGTTAATGATGATCGTCGAACACCTTCCATGAAAGTTCATTAACTTACAGATTAGTGCATTAACTTACGATGAGTCATTTGAAGTTCTACAAAAATATTTATACTTGTTTTACGAAACCATGTTGAGTGTTATAACTTACAGATTAGTGTTATATCACAAGTGATACTGTACAAAAAAAACGAAAAAAAAAGTTTGTCGAAAATATATGAAAGTGCATCTATATTAAAAGATAATTAAAATGATGCAACGGCTGGGTTTGATATTGATGTTTATATCACTTATGATATTTTGTTAATTTTCTGAAATATCACAAGTAACAATAGTGATAATAGTGTTCTCATATGGTTTTTTTGCTGCAAACCTATTTGCATACTTTATTATCAACTTATTTGGTCATTCATTTCATGAAGAAGCATCTTTGCAGTGTATCTCATTCTCATGGTGTTCATCTTTTTGGAGGAACCTTTGATATCACAGGTGATATCTCAGATGTGTCGGCTTCTTCTTTTTGTTGAATCAATGGTGGTAATGGAGGAACATATTATATCACAGGTGATATCACATGTTATATCACTGGTGTGATATCACTGGTGAAATCACATACTAAAGAATGATCAATTTTCAACCCCCAACCTCTTTTGTTACCTCTATTAATGCACTGTAACATCAAAACCATCATTCGATGTTAATGATGATCGTCGAACACCTTCCATGAAAGTTCAATAACTTACAGATTAATGCATTAACTTACGATGAGTCATTAGAAGTTCTACAAAAATATTTATACTTGTTTTACGAAACCATGTTGAGTGTTATAACTTACAGATGAGTCATTCGATGTTAATGGGGGTTGTCTAAATTTACACTTTAGGTCCTTCCATGTTTATTTTCCTTAAATCTTGGTTTTTTGATTTAATGATTTATGTTGTCCAGATTTGTCCATTGGTATGTAGGGATTTTTTAGTATGCAAAATAAATTGACTCTACTATTATATTAGGTAATTTACACTAGAAACTATCATGTCGCATCGTTCACAACCATCATGGTCCTAAATAGGAAAAGAAAGATACAATAACAAAAATCTAATCAAGATCAATTTGGATCTATGGAATCGTTTGTTGTTAGACTAAAAAAGTATAATGACAATGTTGAAGAAAGTGTTAATGAAAGTGAACATGATAATGTTATTGAAAGTGATGGTTTTGATGTTAATGATATCGTGAAGTTCCTGTTCAAATGTTAATGAAAGTCTAGATAAAGTTAATTACGTGAGAGTTTGGGATGGTTTACGTTCAAACATGAAAGATTTACTTGTAAGTAAAGGGCCTATTAGAAAATTTAATGTAGATTAATAGATTATCCAAAAGATAAGATAGGTAGACACACTTTTAATGAATTTTATGCACGTAAGCTACAAAACGGTGTGGGTATGAGCCACCTAGCTTGACTAGGTTCTAAACCCTAAAAAGATCAACTGTTTTTTGTTTACCATATTTTAGTGAGTTCGTCCTGAACATCAAAATCGTCATGACCGGCCCTACCCTTTATATAGGTAGCAAAATTGATCTCGAATGAAAGAGAATTATATTTTAAGAATTTTGATATAAATTGTTCAATATTTTAACTAATATTTAAGTACATATTTTAAATAGTGTGTATATGGTTTTTAAAAGATAAATATAAAAAAATTGCCACTAAATGTCACCATAAATCATAATAAATTTGTAAGATAAAAATAAGAAGAGCATAGGGATAGAGAATATTAATTCGTATTAATAGAAAACTTTTATTGTGAAAGAGAACACAATAGTTAATTCCGTAATGCTTCATAATTAATTTGCAATAAGTCAATTTCTTTTTTTCTTATTTTTTAAATTGTAACATTTTTAATTAAATATAAACAAAAATTCTTCCGTTACGAATAAAACGATATTTTGCGATTTTTTTAAACAAAACATAACAAAATAGACATTAAATTAAAGATCATCAAGAAAATAAATTGTAGTTACATAATTTTTTAAAAGTTGAATTGTTTGTGTAGTTTTCTTATATCTACAACTAGTTATAATACCCGTGCACGCACGGGGTTTTTAACATAAATTTTGTATTTATGTGTTAATAATCATTAGTGTGAGTTTAAATGTTGGAGTTAGAACCAAAACTGTTTTGTTAATCCTATTAAACTACCTACTTAAAAACACCAACAACGTATTGTAAAACTAATTTTTAACGATTTATTGTATTCAAAATCGTATTTAACCGCTAACCGACTGATGACTCACACACTTGTTTAATAGAGGTAAACAGATGAAGCATCACCAAAATTTTTAGACACAATAAAACCATCACCCAATTTTTTTTAAAAGAAAATCACCCGCACACATAAATGAGCCAAACATTGCCTAAACATATTGGCAACCAACATATACAAATAGATTATATTGAATGTATGACTTAAACAATATTTCTTAATCCCATCTATGGTATAATAATCTCGATATCCCAACATGACCCAATCCTAATTTTAGCATAACTTGTGTAACCCCTTTCTACATGTATCAATAAGATTCAAGTATGACGCGATCCATTTAACACATTCAATCCCAGTATGACCCGAACCTAATTTGAGCAACTTGTGTACATGTACCAAGAACTTCCGGTATGGCTCGATGTGTTTGACCCGAACCTAATAACTTTACTTGTCTCTTTTCTGATTTCAATTCAACATTTGAATCCTAAATTCATCATCAAAATCAATGAATAAAACCCTTATGTTCAATTCAATGAATCATCATTAAAATGGCATTCTACTTTTTGATAACCATTTTGCCGATGACATTGAGTTGGTGATGAAATTTGGGAAAAATAGTTTATAGTGTTTGGATAATCCAAACTTCTATTGAGCGGTTTATCTTCTTATTTTGGGGGTAAAATAAGCTGGAAATGCTTGTTACAAAGTGCTTATTTGAGATATGCTACGTAATAAAAGTTACTGGTAATCTTTTTACCCTCATATCTAACACTAAAGTGGACACTTTCTAAACGGACTCTTTTTTTGCGACTAATTTCACTTAATATGGCATAGGAAGATGCACACACTATCAATTCCAAACACCCTCTTGAATCTGACCATATTGACTATTTTTTTTCACTGGTGATGAAAATGGTCTAACCTCTAACTTATACTAAATGAAATATGTCTCCAAAATAAAATCTTACCTAACTAAGTTGTGTTAGGGATGAGCCAAAGAGCTTGGTATGGCTTATAAGTACTTTTTACAAAACACCTTCGTATGCTTATTTTCTACTTTTCCAGCAATATAAGCAGATAAGCCCATGGCAAGCCAAACATTGCAGCTCGGCCGCGTAATATTATCTGTGCAGTAAAGATCGTTCAATACACTTCAGAAATGCTTGAAAGATGACAAACGTAAAATTAGTTAATAAATATCTTAAAAAGAAATACTCCACTTACCCTGTAAAAACTGAAACCTCACTCAAAATAGGAAACATTTCTTTTATTAGATTACATATATGACGCGACAATCATATGGATCGAAAGGGTCACAACTTGATTAAAGAAAATTGTAATAATGAACTGAATATGTTCTTCAGGGACGCATTCAATACACTTCTGAATAACATGGTTCCCATTTTGATCACGTACACAACGCATGATATGACCATCGAGCTCTCCCACCATCTTGATCTTTTGGTCCATGTCAACAACCTCAATCGCCTAAAATAGAATAATTATTAGGTGATTTACTCAATCTGTGGACCCATTTAGCAAATAGAATCCAATAACCATTTTTCTCCTCACACCATATCAAAGAATATATAGTGAAAAAAACTTTGTTATTACCTTCTGGATAACTCGGCAGCTCTACATACATTTGAAGACTAAGTGTTAAAACATGACCAACAGCTTGCCAGCCAATTCTCTTGTTTGAGGCGGAAATCCATGCTCAAAGAACTATAACTAAAATAATAAATCAGAAAATTCAAGAATTTCAAAGAAAAAAAAGTGATTTTTATTTCAGATAACAGTAGATAAGTTGTTCACATCAAACCTTCTGAATCACATGATTTCCAAAGACATCTGGCATGAAAGTAAGAGCTTGAGGAAGAATCTCCTTGAAAACCATGTTTTTGTTCTCTGTAGTTGCAGTTTCAAGTTTCGGTTGAATGAAACAACTACCATATTGGTCCGCACTGATAACCACAATCACCATTAAGTTTTAAATAATGTGGTAAAACAATTAGAAAAAAATCGAAAAACTTTAATTTTGCAAGTGTATTTCCACGCACTTAAACTGAACGACGTGACCAACAATTTCAGCAAGCTCAAAAGACTTGGTTCTATTGCTCTTAAACTCTTCTAGCAGAGAGGACGCAAAACTATTATCTGCACCAGCAATTACTAAATTGGATACCTTGTAGCAAATCCTTAGAAAACACAGTATAATAAGGTGAGGGTCAACCCCAGACTACACCATTTCCCATTCTTAAATAATAATTCAAATGCAAATGAAAAAAAAAAAAAAAAAATCGTAAAGTAATAGTTGATCCAAACAAAACATAAAGCACATACAACTTTTCAATATTATCAAATGATACTATATAAAAAAAAAAGAAAAAAAAATTAATAGACTTTTTTTCATGTACAGAATAAATATGATCTACCTTTTATCAAATCGTTACATAGCATAACATACATATTACAATAATCAAATATGTTTTTTCAAGATGTTTTTTGATTAAATTATATTCTTAAAATTAAAAGAGGCTAATAACCATATCCTATGCACTAATTAACATATCCTGTAAACTGCATCTATTACTTTTTTTAACATATATTTAATAGAACAAAGAAAATATGAGTGGTCACAGGATATAGTGATACGAATTGTGGGATATAAGACCTCTAAATTGATCATCAAGCGTATTCAATTAATGATAAACTCAATGTTACATACCTAATTTTTGAGGATTGAATCAAAATTCAGAATAAAAATAGGCAATTGACTATTGACAAACCTTATTGCTAAATCACGAATTAGATCGATGTTATAATATTAAATCGCAAGGTTAGATCAGAATATGTGGATGATGAATTGGTGGTTCCGTTGTTGTGTTCCAATGGTTGGATAGGGTGGTACCGGATGGTTCTTTTTCACTTTTTATGGTACATAATGTATGAAGCTTTACATCTTTGGCATAAACAAAGAAAGAATGATTATTAGGCACATGTGTATTTTCTTGAACAGTTTTCAATAATCACTTAATCATTCAATATGCTGTTATATTATATATATATATGAGGTTCTAAAGCAAATAGCTTTATTTTTATCAAATAAACACATTACCAACCTGATAGTAGATTTAAGAATGGAAAGAATACTTCAATTATTAACAATGGCGCTGGATATGAATTAGGGTTTGTACATGATGATAATTTAGCTCATCTTGTTGAGTTATCTACTGGTTTTCTGGGTTTGAACCCTTGAAGAATGTATGAAGATCGGGGATTGGGGAAGAATGAATGTCTGGGGAGAAGATAGGAGTTTTTAGTAACGCCTATGGGTAGATAAAAACCTAGTATGACATTAATAATGAAGACTGGAATAGGACGCCGATAATTATTGAAACACGATAAGAAGACAAGCAACAAAGTATACTAACAGCAAGCATATCAAAATCGATAATAATCTAAAATCTGTAAAACAAAGGACATAGCAAAAGCAAACAATACTGAAACAACAACAATTTGGTTTAGAAGCACAAGTTGGACATGGTGAGAAACCTAATACAATAAGTCGATAAAATCAGATGATTAGGATATATACTCCTACACTTAAATCCACAAATTATAATACAAACAAAAAACATGATTTAAAAAGTTTGCTGTTACACAGTTTTAGAACCAATTCATATACACAAATTCATATATAAACTAATCAGATAAAACAGTTTCAAATCTCCTAGTTACAAAAGCATCGTATAATTCATACAATCAATAGTAATAATCAGGAAGGATAAATAAAAGGAAAAATAGAATGATACCTTGAAGATGAGTGAATTGAAGAATTTTCTAAGAGAAGATTTAATATGCTTCGAGGAAGATAGGTCCGGCTTTTTGTGTTAATTTTATATTTTTGGAACAATACTATGAAAAAATAGCTATATGGTACATGTGTATTTTTTTATTTTTTTTACACTTTGATAATATAAAAACGTTTTTTTTGCAATTTATGGCTAAGTAAGAAAATATTTAGGGTTTTTTTAATTAAACATCATCAAAAACAAAAATTAATAATTATTAATATTACCAAATAAGGTATGAATTGATTTTTTTGAAATGAAAAATTCCCACTAAGGGTTTTGCTTTATTATATAAAAGATTTAATAATTACTTAATATTAATTTAAAAATATTTAAAATAATAGAAGTAAATAATATAGTAATTAATAGTTAGCATGTCATTTATGGGAAAAGTAAAAAGAATGCAATCAACATGTATTCATTAACTAATCATTATCTCTATCTATATTACATTATAATATATTTACGACTTCCTATAAAAGGAATTCTTAAAAATACAAGCCTACACATGTTACTATAATTAGTAATTCATATAATTAAGAAAAGTAGCATAATGTACAACACTTTAATGCACATAATTTTCAGACGTACAAGACAAGAAGCATAGCGTATACTACTTTAATGCACATATTAAAAAAAACAAAACGCCACATCAATGCTATTTAATATAGTCAATTAATTAACTGATTAATAAATACAATTAATACAGTTATTAAAACACCCCTAACATAATAAATACAAATTATCAAGCATATTGTACAACCAAATTAAACATAATTCCTACATTAAATGTCACTAATACAAATAATATTCAAGCCCGAATGGGCAACACGCAAAATGGGCTTGAGCCCGAACGAGCACGGGCTAAGCGAAATTCTTGAAATCCGTAAATTTATTGTCAAAAAGAACATAATAAACTAAAATACATGATTCACTTGAAAATTTTATATCAGGGTACCTGCCGCCGAAACGCGTGGGTACCATGCATTAAATGTCACTAATACAAATAATAAAGCACATTATACATATATTAAAGCCCGAACGGGCAACGGGAAAAATGGGCTTGAGCCCGAACAGGCACGGGCCAAAAGGGCTCGAGCCCGAACATGCGCGGGCCAAACGGGCTCGAGCCTGAACGGGCACGGGCTAAATAAAATTCTTGATATCCATAAATTTATTGTCAAAAAGAACATAATAAACCAAAATACATGATTCACCAGAAAAATTTATTTCAAGGTACCCGCCGGCGCAACTCGCGTACCCTGCTAGTCATATATAATGCACTTATGATTTCACTTGAACTTAAAATTTTTAAATTTAATTAATGTTTAATATCTATAATATTCTTTAGAACTTCAATTTCTCACTTAAAAGTTTAAAAAATATTACCTTTAGGAAACATGACAAGTTTTTAAATACTTGTCTTAAATGTCTTTGAAAAAGTTTCATCCATTTAAATTAGGTCAATCCTATGTAATAGGTTTTTTTTTTTTTTTTTTTTTTTTTTTTTTTTTTTCCTATTGGTATAATAGATAAAAAGACAGATAATTTAGAAGACAAGGCCTTTTTTTTTTCTTTTTTTTTTCACAAAAGTTATTTGTTGGTGAAATCCTTCATCATAACATTAAATTCTTTTGAAAATCATGGCTCACATGTTAGACATCATCATGACTTATGAAAGTGCAAACTTTTTTTACACAAGTTATACACAAGCAACCATCCATCTCGTGATCAATGTTGCAGTTGCAATTTAAAAATTGCCTTAACAATGTTCCTACATTCAGTGGAGACCCAAGAGTAAAACCAAGGTGGTTCCCTTACTAAACGAAATGTCAAAATTCATGGGTCAATTGGCTGATTTGAGTTGCGTCGGATCATATTTGGTTCGGTTTAATACAATTGCATCATTTTAACAAATTGTGAGACCAATTATAGTTTGAGTTAATTACTTAAATCGAAAACAAAAATTTATTTTTAGCCTATAAACCTCGAGACTTTTTTCTCAAAAAAAAAAAAAAAAAAAAAAAAAAAAAAAAAAAAAAATAAGTCGAGCAAAATTATAGTGAAGCCGAGCAGAAAATAAAACTGGAGTCGAGCAAAAAAAAAGTCGCACATTCGAGCATTTGTATTTATAATTTTTTAACCACAGTTTATAGAGTGGATAAAAAATTTCTCTTTGTCTATATAAGTCATTGGCCCTTATAGTTTATCTGTACCTTTATAATATAGTTACAATTGTAAAATAACATGTTCTGAAAACTAAAATCGACAGTGAACCATTCATCTTAAGGGCTGTTTCTTCTTTTTCTTAGTTATGGGATCATGTGGGTCATACATCTATATAAGCCACTTATTGAGGAAAACATTAAAATTCATGTCTTGGGGATATAGATCAACTAAAAAAAATAGTGAATCCCACTTAAAAAAGAAATACTGTAATATTAAATAGGTTTGTGGATCCAATCTTTCATAAAATATCATACTATTAATTTCATTTACTTAGGTTTTAACACTAGAAGAGTTTGTTTACATCATTCAAGAAAATATTCTTCTTCCTTATTCTTTCATCTCCTTCGTATCACTTTCTTAGGCTCTTGTTTTTTCACCATTTTCCCGCATCTTTTCCTATCATTCTTGCTTCATTTCATTTTTTACACTAAAAGCATCACTCATTTTCATCTCTCTGTGGTTAAATATCATCTTAAGATGGTTCATAAAGCTCTCTTCTCGAGTTTTTTTTTTTTTTTTAAGTAATGGAAAGGGAAATAAAAAAATGGCGTTCTTGAGTTTTTTTTAAATGGAAAGATAGGGGACGGGAAGGTGGAAGGAATGGGCTTTTGAGTGTTATTTTGTTCCGTCCAATTTTGGGCGGATTAGGAAGGGAAACAAGTATTAAACATTACATGTCTTTGTTAAATTACAATATTATCCTCGATCTTTATAACATATAGAAACGGGTAGTAATCAAAAGATATCATCATATAAGTGCGACCCACAAGACACATACACCTTACCAATTCACTTTATGGATCACAGTAGCTTCGTAGATTGTTTTGTTCTTATTTGTTACCTTTTCATATTTTAGCTGTTAATCGTGTTTTATTCTTTTTTACAGGAAAGTTATTCACCATTTATGGTTGAAATGGCAAAAGTTCAAAAAGTAAGTTTACAACCTCTTTCGTCAAATGAAAAAGTTATTTATTCATATCAAATTTGGTTAATATTTGGTGTTCCATATGTCCCAGTCATATCATTTGAGCTCTGCGGAAGCTGTAGAGTATTTGGAGACATTTCTTGCCATGACTCCAGATAGAAGGTATATTGCTATATACTCCGTAATAATTTATTACTGTACCAATTTATTGTGTTTATAAGCCAAAGATTTGCGGTGGGTGGGCTAGAATTTAACTACCAACATTTTCTTTTGGAATACATGCAATCTTTGTATAGATAACATGCGTTTTGTTTGCAGTGGATGCGTAAAATATCAAGATTTCATCAGGGTTTTAAGATTGAAGCCTTCTAGGCTTTCTGAAAATGTCAGTAAGAAAACCACCATCATTTTCTGTACAAGTGTACAACTATTACACTATTTGTTCTCCGTTAGCTCTATACATTTTGTGGGTCACTATACACATATTGTTTATATATATTATATTGATCTTGTCGTTATCTACTTGTTATAAGGTAATTGAAAACTCTCGCCCACATGTGTATACCGAGGGGCAAATTTACGAAGAGTTGCAGTGCCTTGGTCATGCTCGCGAAGAAATACACCCTACGTATATGTTTTTTGCTGGAACATCTGGACAAAACATATGTATTAGCTTTTTGTCTGAAAATGTTGATGGATTGAATATAAGCATATGTATTAGCTTTTTGTGCTTGTGAAAATGTTGAGTAGTGTATTGGTAATTTGTGTAGCTTCCTTTCTTTTCCTTGCTACTTTAAAAGGAAACTCAATAACACAAAAATAAATAACCACTTTCTTCACTATGTCATCCCCTACTTTGCCCTTCCCATCCCATTCTTTTCCATTCTTTAAATTTTAGATTTTAGAACAAAGCGTAAGATTTTTCTAAAGTAGGTCCCCAAAAAAATTGATATATAATATTCAAATGATCTTGGTTTTTGAGATGGTTTTCAGGCACCACTTACCTAAAGGGTACCCTCCGCTAGAGGTGCACATAAAAACCGGTTAACCGAACCGTAACTGAAAACAAACCGAAAAACCAATCCGGTCAAAACCGGTTTTGACCATAATCGGTCCGGTTTTTATCCAAACCGGTGGTTTGGAACCGGTTTCCCATTTTGAAAAAACCACCGGTTTGGAGACCGGTTTTTATTAACCGGTTCCAAACCGGTTATAGCGGGATTTTCGAATTTTGTTGAATTTGAAAATTTTGAATGTGGAGCGAGAAGCGGGGAGGAATATTATTAAATAATGTTAAAAAATTACCATTTTTCCATAGAAATGTTAGTATAAATAGAACCACTTTCAAACAATCAAAAAACACTCAAAAAAATCAAAACCGAAAGTATTTCACTAATGGCAAGTTCAAACACCACCAACACCGAAGCTGGTTCAACAAGTGCTGCGACGATTGTCCGCACTTTACCATGCGAACGTGTAAAAGATCCATGGGAAAACTTCAACCTCGTCCTAATGTCGGATGGTAAGAAAAAGGCTCAATGTAAACTTTGCTTGAGTATAATGTCTGCCGGTTCCAACTCGACGTTGAGGGCTCATATAAAACAAAAGTATTACAAGGCACTCAAATCGGTTATGGAAGCCGGTCAATCGTTCATGGGTCGAGACGGGACTATTTTTGCATACGATCAAACAAAAGATTTCAAAATTTCAACCGGTTATCCGGTTAAAAACCGGTCAAACCGGTTTGAATTTTCAAATTTTAAATTTTCAAAATTTGAATTTTTTTGAGTGGGAAGGCGGGTAAATTTTCAAAATTTGTTTTTTCTATATTTACAAGTTTGCCATTGTAAGACTAGTATAAATAAATAGATTGTGTTTTTATTTCTTTGCAACTTTTATACAATTAAAAATACACTCTAAAAAAAAAACCGGAAGCATTTCACTAATGGCTGATCCTGCACCGCCTCCGCCACCCCCGCCACCGGTGATTGTTCGTTTTTTACCGGTAGACCGTGCACCCAATGTTTGGGCTAACTACAACTACGTCGAAATGTCGGATGGCAGGCAAATGGCTCAATGTAAGCATTGTTTATGTTTATTAAAACCCACTTCCAACGTGGCGTTGAGAGTTCACACACAGAAGTATTGCCGCTATGCACTTGCAGTTGATGCCTGATTCGAGACCTCGAGTCGACGTTGAGTAGCTTATCAAGTTATCGATGTCTTATGTTTACGTTCTTATGTGTTATTTTTTAAGTTTATGTGTAATGTGTGATGTATTTCCTTTCAATCGTATTCTACGTTCTATTAAATAAAAGTTGAAGTTTATTAATACACGAAACAAGAAAACGATGACTAACGACGACGTAAAATGAAAAAAAAATAAAAAAAAAATACTAGAACCGGTCAAAACCGGTTAACCGGTCTAGACCGGTCCCAAACCGGTTTGGACCGGCTGGATTTTTTCTCTTCGCAGCCGGTTTGTCACCGAACCGGTTAACCGGCACGACCGTTTTTTTTTCCGTTGACCCAAACCGGTTCGGGTTTGACCAGTCGTCAAACCGAACCGGTTAACCGAAATGTTCACCTCTACCCTCCGCCCCTGCCTACATTAAATCTCAAAAACTATGAATGACAACTTTTGACACTTTGTTTTCAATTTAGTTTCTAAATCAAAATCAAAATTTTTTTAATTAATTTTAACATTAATAGTTTCCAAAAAAATCATCATGTCTCTACTACAAAACACACCATAAAAGGGAAGTGATTCGTACACCTTTTTGTTTTGTCATCCACCAGTAATACACACAGTACAAAACTGCTATGCATGATTTAATGGTGGATGGAAAAAAATTGTATACAAATCACCTCCCCACCATAAACTTCTTTTTACTATTGTGTTAATTCATAGTTAAGTTTATATAGTTCGTAAGTTGGTGAAAATGAATGATGAATTTTTTTTGATGTTATTGTTGAACAAGTCTCAAACAACAATGAGGTTAATGTATTTGTTATCTTTTATATTTTGCGCTTTTCTTAATAATCTATATTCCTAGTTCTTTTTCGTATATGTTACAGATTTATAACATTCTTGCTCCCAATCCCGCTCTCAATCCCAATTGTTAGGATTTAGTAAATCCAGTTATTAAAGTGTTGGTCACCTCAAGTATATGTAATCGTTAGAAAGCTCGTAGTCGTAGTTATTATAAGTTAAGTAGTATTTAGTTAAGTAACACCGTGGAGGACGGACGAGTCTTTACCCACTGTATGCCTGATCCACAGCCCGTTGGTGGCGTTTTATGTAAGACTATAAATACTCTCTACCTCCCAAGGTAGAGAGTTGGAGCTCATAATAAGATTTTCACTTTCTCTCACTAAGTTCCCAAACCTCTAACTCTTTCTCTCTCTAAAACCTAAAAGTATACGCCTTGTGTGAACATGGTTTGATGTGTTTATGAAATCCAATGTGTAACAATTTGTATCAAGAGCCACGGTTTTATCATCTCTCTTACATATCCTTGGATTTCTAGTGGTTTTATATGGTTTTTGGGTTTGAAAAAGTTTAGTGGTTTTTGCATCATTTTGATCATTTCTTGTGTTAAAGTTTGAATTTTGAGTGTACTTTTGTGTTTAGAATCATTGTAAGTGCTTGGGGTTTGATTTGGAAAGCTTGAATCACTGTGGTTGGGCTTGTTTTGGATTGAAAAGTGTGGTTTTGAAGTTTATCATCTTAGCGACTTGAGTCTCGGAGTGCTTTTCTTCTTAGCGACTTGCTTTAGTAATTTCCAGCGAGTTGTAGTTTAAGTCGTAGCGACTTGATCTTAGCGACTTGTCTATTGAGACAAGCCGACAAACAGTACAAGTTAGTGGAGGTTCCACTTCGGTTAGCGACTTGGTTGGGTTAGCGACTTGTTTCTATTATTTCTAGCGACTTGGCTTTATAGTTCTTGGCGATTTGTTCAAGTAGCGACTTGTGTTCAGCGACTTGATTCATAGCTACTTGTAATTAGCGAGTTGTTATTTAGCGACTTGTGTTTAGCGACTTGGTTCACAGCGAGTTGTTCTTTAGCGACTTGTCTGCCTAGCGATTTGGTGCTTTAGCGACTTGGGTCATAGCGACTTGTACTTAGCGACTTGGTGATTTAGCGACTTGTCTCAAGGGTTATAGCTAATTGGTTGATTTTTGTTTCTAATACAGCTTTCTCTTGATTCAGTAAAATCCCGTGAAAGAATCTATTTCCCGGTTTAATCGTAGAGTTATAAAATCCCGTGAAATCTGTAAACATGTCTACAAACGTGCCTACAATCATCTCTTATGTAGCTGAGGACGTTCAAGCAGCAGGTTCAGACACTCGTCCACCCATGCTTGACAGAACTGACTATGACTCATTGGCTCAACGAATCAGGTTGTACTGTCTAGGAAAGGAAAATGGATTCAACATTCTCAAGTCAATTGATGAAGGACCTTATCAGATTGAGACTACAAGAGACATAATTGATACTGCTGCAGATGGAGCAATGATATTTGGATTGGACTGCACCAAAGACGTATGATGAGCTCAGTGATAAGGAGAAAAAGAGATTTGATGTCGATATCGGGCTTCAAACATTATATTTCGTGGTCTTCCAAAAGACATTTACAAGCTGATCAATCACAACACTAAACTAAGGCAGTTTGGGACAATGTCAAGATGCTTCTCTCTAGTTCAGAACTTACCAAGGAAGACAAAGAATCACAACTGTATGATGAATTTGAGCATTTTAAGATGAAACCAGAAGAAAGTGTTTATGAATATTACGTGAGATTTCACAAGCTTGTAAATGACATGAGGAACATCAAAATGACCATGCCAAATATTCAGCTGAACTCAAATTTTGTGAACAACATGAATCCCGAATGACATAAATTTGTCACCTCTATGAAGCTAACCAAAGGATTGAAGAACACCAACTATGAGCAACTGTATGCCTTTTTTCTTCAGAATGAAAGACATGCTATGTTTGAACGAAGGATTCTTGCACAGTTCAAATCTAAGCAGGGAGAAACTAGTTCGTCACATGACTCTACAGCCTTTTACACCAATGTTGGAATTACCACCAAAGCCTCTCAAGTCATACCCACGGGTAATAGTAATTACAAATTTACAAGCTCATCCCTGATCCAGCATATAAGCCTCCTGACTCAAAAACACTCATGGAAAACTTCATTAATCAACTATCTCTCATGGTTAGTCAAAATATGAACTCCCTCCCACACACCAACAATAATCTCAGAACAGCATCCAATCAACACAATCAAGCTACTGTCAGAGATGGTAAGGTTGTGGTGCAGAATGTGCAAGGAAGACGATATGAACAAGGGATGGTTGGAGCAGGTCATGGTAATGTTGGAGTAGGTGGAGGATATGTGGCAAATCAGAATCGTGGAAGAAATGCCAATCAAGGGCAAGGAAAGCCAGTCAAATGCTACAACTGTGGTGGTGAGGGACATATTGCGAGGAACTGCACATCTCCAAAACGTCCACAGAATGAAGAATACTTCAGAGACAAGATGTTGCTTGTGCAAGCTCAAGACAATGGAGCAGCTCTAGATGAAGAGGAGTTGTTGTTTCTTGCTGAAGGGAATGCTAAGACCTATGAGGCGGATGTAGATGAGCGCACCAATTCAGAAAATAGGTCACAATCATCAAAATGCCTTTCAAGTTGCAGACTGTGATGCATTTGACTCTGATGTCGATGATGAACCTACTGCCCAGACAATCTTCATGGCTAGCATCTCACCTATGGTCTCTCCAAAGGTCTCTTCACTACAACAGGCTGGTCCATCCAAAGAATCAATCATCTCGGAGGCATTAAAACTATACGATGAGGTTTATGAGCAAAAGATACATAATGAAGTACAATCTCTTGAAATTTATGAATCAGATATTGATAATGAGGGAAATAGTAATATTGTCCCATATGATCAATATGTGACACAAAGTGCAAGTGAGATTGTACCAAGTGATGTATCTTCTGCAGTCAATGATGCCTATGTTTTTGATGAATGCACTGCATGTGCCCCTGATGATTTTGTTACCTCTGAACTGAATGCCTATAGAGAACAAGTTGCTATTTATGAACAACGTGCTAAGTTTGAGTTAACTACCCGTGAGCAGGAAATGGATGACCAAATGCGTACAATTATTAGAAAAAGTAATTTTAGAGAAGAAGTGTTAAAACAAGAGTTAAACTCCTTACAAGAAAAACTTTCTAAAACTGTTAAGCAAAAGCAAGAGCTTCAAGAAAATGTTAAAGTGCTTAAACAAGAATTTAATGCTAAGGAATCAAAACTTTTGAATGACTTTTCTAATCTAAAAACTTTAAAAACAAGCTTGAAAATAAGTTGTATGCACAAGGAACACCATTCAGACTGCTCACATGGTCACTAAGCATAGAGTTTTAAGCGATAAGCATAGTATTCCCATTATTAAGGAACCCAACCCTGAGCATGGTAAGAAAGCAAGAGAAGCTCAGAAGGTAATCTATGATGGAAATGAAATACTTAAGCCTAGGCAGAAACCTAGTTGCGCTGAGTGCACCGAGGAAGATAAGCAATTAGAAGAGGTTACTAGAAAGAAATTGGAGGATAAACTTAAGAGCCCCTCATGCATAGAAAACAACATCAGCTTTAAAACGCCTAACTATGCTAAGGAAAATTGGATTGCATTTAACAAGTTTAGACCTCAAACACAGCTAACCCCTGAACAAGTGTTCTGGAAAAAGGATATGGACATGAAAAAAGCTGATGAGTTTGTTGAACAGAATCCCCCACATAGGAGAATGCTTCCACAACGTATATCCCCCCAATACACCAATGCATTTAGTTCCTAGATCTATTCCCACTAAGAGCAAGACCTTAATCAGTTAGTATGTCATTTATCAATTATTTGTTGATTTTGAGAAGACATGTAAGAAAAATATCACACCTACTGGGATAATCAAGGGAGAGGGTTTTGAGCAAACTAAAGAATGCTATTTAACTAAGGTCATGCCTTTCTTTAAACAATTAAAAGGTCAATTTGAGAGTCTTAAAAAGGGATGGATTCAGATATTAAAGAAATGGAAAAGGAATTTGATGCAATGATAGTTGAGGTCAATGACTATGAGCGAGAATTAAAATATAATGAGATTGAGAGGAAGAACTTGCATACCTTAAATGAGAATCTGATTTCTGAATGTATCACTCAAGATGTGTTTTACACTACCACTAATTGTTCAATTAATGCATCTCAATTTCATGAATTATCTGTTGCTCTGAAAGTCTCCCATGATCGTGTCATTGAGTTTGAGAAAACTAACTCTAAATTGCATGATAAAGTTGAACAGGATGATCATGATAACCTGGTGAAACAGTTTTCTAAATTGAAGTTGAGCATCTTGCTTTGCAATTAAAATATCAACATCTAAAAGAAAATGTTAAAACCTCAAATATCAAGACATCCTTGGATGCTCCTGAATTTGATGCAGCTTTTGAAATTAGCAAACGTGATGAACAGATTCGAGCTCATTGTAACACGATCCGAAAATTGAGAACCCAAATTTCACAATTAAAGGGTGAAAAGAACAATGTGACTGGCTCCCAAATTCCTCCTCCTTTAGATTCTCAGTATTCTCAAACTTTTCATCTTCAAAACTTGGTTAATGTTTTACAAAAGGAAAATGAAAGTTTTCTAGAAGAAAATGAAAAAGTTAAACAACACTTTAAAGAGTTATATGATTCAATGAAAGTCACTCGTGACAAGAACAACGAAAAAATAACGTCTTTACAAAAGAAAATTGAGAATCTGAAGAGTCAGGAAAAAGGAAAAATGCCACTTGTCTTTAATGAGAATGTTGCATCGAAGTCATCTACAGATTGAAAATATATTGTGACTATTAAATACATTCCTCCTCATCTAAGGAATAACGAACTTTTATTTCATAACTATTTTGCTCGCCTTAAGGATAGTCTTGAATGTCTCCGAGAGATTGTAGAAGATGATTTCATAAATAAACCACTTGATAGAGAAATTAGGTTTGCTTGCATTCAGGCCAAACGATCTCAAGAGTTGTTAGAATGTTTAATAGCAACATGTCCTAAATCCTTAGGTGCGAAAGGCAAAGTTGTGATGCCGTGCTCGATGCCAAGTGATAAGTATGCAACTCATTATATGCCCAGTATTAAGCAAGTAAACTCTAGAGTGCCTTCAAATAGTTCAGATCCCTGCACTTCTAGTTCAAGAATGCAAAAAGTAGCAAAACCAACTAATGTTCCAATTCCCTCTACAGGAGTAAAAAGTGACACCAAAGCAAGCGGGTCAAAGCCTCAAGGCAACACAAAGAATGATAGGACCTTGCATGCTAGGAATGGTCAGTGGAAGAGAGTAGAAGATCACCTTAGGGAGAATTTGAATAAAACGAATCGTGTTGATTCTAGTGTTAGCTCTAAGCGTACTGTAATTAATGCGAATTCTGCTACTTTTGGCAAAAATATGTAATGATGATTGCGTGGTTTCTGTTACTAATCTTGAATGTGGTGTGAATGATTTGATTAATGCTGTTAAATGCCCTGTTAAGATAGTTAATGCAAAAAATCAAGCTAAAAATGCTAGAAAGAAATGGCGGAAGAAGGTTAGAAAACATTGGAAACTGATAAGGATTTAAAAGGTACCATTTTGAGGGGTCATTTAATCCCTTAATTGATCACTTTTGTATCCGTTACTACTTAATTTCGCTCCTTTTCACTTTTTAGGTCTCTTGAAGGCAAATTGCTGGAATGACACTTATTCGGACGAAAAGGCGCGAATATATGAAGAAAATGGCCAAAGTCAAGAATCGAGACACTCAGGCTGCTGGAACTGAAGGCGACGGCGTCACTGCTTAACTGCGACGCCGTCGTGAACATTTTGTGACGACTCAGTAGCCAGATTTCTAATTAACAAGTGATGGCATCAGGTTTTAAAAGAGTAGGGCGTCGCAGATCAGACGACCTAGATTTGATCCCGACGGCGTCAGAAGATGAAGCCGACGGCGTCACAACCATAAGGTGACGCCGTCACATGCGCGAAGTAGCTGATACTGTTTTGGCCATAACTTTTGCATACGAACTCGGATTTAGGTGATTCAAAAGCCCACGCGACCGGAACGAGAAAATCTACAGTTTGGTGAAAGAATGGTCGTGACGCCGTCATTCTATAAGTGTGACACCGTCACCCTTTGCCGATAGAAAATCTGCCTATAAATAGAACATTATAACTTCACTTTTTGTAGGCTCTAAACCCTAACTCCAATTCCAGGGCTTAGATAGGTGTTTTTCCAGCAACTTTGAAGGTTTCAATCACTCCAAAAACATCTTGTAATGGTTTGTTGATTATATCTTAATCCATATATTCAATTTATCATTATGTCTATCCTATGTTTGATTGATTGTGTGTATGCTTGCATGTTCACCATGTCCGGCTAAATTACTTGTGTGTTTGCTTAGATATATGAAACCTAGTTGTTAATTATTGTTAGGTTGTCTCTTATCTTGATTGTAATTGGCTTAGGAGTGCGACAAGGCTATCGTTGTGTTTAATACTTGATAAATCTTTGATAGTTTATGAATGACTTAGTGGATTTCGTTTACTACACTTAAAGGTGACTTCAAGGAGTTAGGGAATGCACACCTTACGACATTAGAAAACACAACGCGTTAAAAATAAGGACGTGACAATTCAACCATCAATAGGAGATAACTAGGGAGTAGTAGCATCTAGGTAAACACATCTTTAACTATCATACGAGCACACAACAATAGACATAGACTATCCTCACCCTAGCTTAGATTAGATAATTAGATAAGTAGAGTAATCGGTAGAAATACCAACCCCCAAATCCAAACCCCGAGATTCATACCTTTCCATTTCCTTAAAAATATAAAAAGATAAAAAATAATCTTCCTCAACCCCAACCTTAGCGTAGTAACTTCTCACTAGCATTCCTATTCCCCTAGAGAACGATATCAATACCCGTGGCTTACCCTAATACTACACTACAACGATTAGGTTCACTGCCTAGGGTGTTATAAAACTTGCTTCAAGAAAAGGAAGTTCCTTTGACCCCGAACGACGCGTGTAGCGTTATCAAGTTTTTTGCGCCGCTGCCGGGGAATAGAATAGCTAGTTAGGAGTCCACTTCACTTAGGTTTCCTTGCTTGATTCCTATCAAGTAAATTTTTCTTATTTTTTAGCTTCCTTGTAGACTATCCCCCTTCTTCGTGACCTTTGTTAGTAAACCCCATCACTTTTCATCATGGAAGGTGATAACCCACCACCATTCATCAACCTACCACCAAATGACCCACCAAGAGCCCGTACTTTTGATGATTACTCAAGACCAAGCTACCTAGGTTATAGAAACACCATTGAGCTTCCCGACCAAGCCCAAACTACGGCCCTTCGATCCGACATCATCCGGTTGGTGCAAAACGGATGTGCATTTCATGGACTTCGTTCCGAAGATCCTTATCAGCATCTTAAGGATTTCCTTAAAATCGTCGATTCTATCGACCTCGATGCTACTACTCGAGAGACCACGCGCCTGCGTCTCTTCCAATTCTCTCTACGGGACCAAGCTAGTAATTGGCTTGAGCGAATTCCCTCCGGATCCATCTCAAGATAGGATGATCTCACCTCTCGTTTCCTTGCTCAATTTTTCCCACCGGAAAGGACCTCTAAACTTAGACGAGACATCTTGACGTTTCAACAACATCAAGGCGAATCTTTCTATGAGGCATGGACTCGATTTAAGGACTTACTCCATAGAGTCCCTCACCATGGCATAGATCTTTGGCTTCAAGTCCAAATCTTCTATGACCATACCGATTTCATCACAAGGTGGTCCATTGATCAAGCCGCCGGTGGAAGGCTTAGCGACTTCAACGCTAAGGACTCATGGGATATTATAGAAGAGCTTGTGATCAAAGCCACTAACATTGGAATGAATCCCCAAGCACCTCGTAAGGTGGTTAATGCCTTATCAACTCCTCATGGGTCTCCCAACATCAATGAAGAGCAAATGAGTGCTCTCGAAAGAAGGATTGACTATCTCATGGAAAGGAAGAGAGCCTCCAATGAACCCTCGAGGAATAGTTAACTCCGCCAGTTCCTCCAATCACCCAACACCCTTCTCTCAATCCCCGAAGTCGTGAACAAAATCTCAATCTCAACGGAGCTTCCGCTCTACTTCCCCAATACCACTCTCACCAAGCTTTAAGGAACAAATGAGGGAGTATATGGCAGCCCATACGGAGAGATTAGCAAAATTTGAGAAGGAGGTCTATAGGCAAAGGTAGGAGATGCAAGCCAAAATGGCGGAGATGATGGACTTAGTGAAAGAGTACACTAAGACGAAGATTCCCGAGAAGGTTCTAGTGAGGAACGATGAGCACGCCACCCCCACTTTGCCTGTTAACGCCATTTCCATTCGGCTTCGATGAGGATGGAGCAGTTGAGAAAAAGGAGCCCGAGAGCAGAAGGATAATAAGGATAAGAATGAGGTCGGACCTGATGATGAACCCAAATTCATCAAGCATTACCTTAAGCATGAGATCAATAAGAAAACAATCATTAACCAAGTGAAAAACTTTAGGTGCAATGATGTTCTTAGGAAAGCCCTCTTAGGTGAAATAGGATAGGAAGAATATGACACCATGCCTATTGGACCTATGTACGAGTCGATTCTGAGAAAGCCAGTAACTAACAAGCAAGAGATCTCTGGGAACTTTGTAATTCCATGTAGCATAGGTGACTTAGAGAAACTAAATGCCTTGGCCAATTGTGGATCCGATAAACATAATGCCGCTGTCACCTATAATAAATTGACTAAGGAGGAACCGACCAAGACCAATCTTAGACTTTCCTTAACAAATCATTCGTATGTTTATCCCATAGGAACAACGGAGGATGTCTTAATTGAGGTTGCCAATATTGTCATCCGTAGACCCCGCGAATTGTAGACATTGAGGAAGATAAAACCCCGCCATTAACTCGGGAACACCTTTCCACCACCGCCAAGGCAACCATCAAATGCGGTGAAGGGATTATGATACTCAAAAGTGGAAAAGGACAAGTTAGGATACCTATTGTTCCGAGATATCCTTTGAAGATTATGGAGAAGGTAAAAGATAAGAATTCACAGGTCTCCAATAATGCCGTTAAGAAGAAAATGGCTGAATGGGAAAAAGGGCTTAGAGAATTCATGGTTCAAGGGTTAAATGCAACATTGTGGAAACGTGATAAAAAGTTAGGAAATAACTATACCACAATACCACAAAATCAAAAGAACCCTAATGAATTTTTGAATGGAGAAAAGGTGCTTTTGTATAAATCAAGAATAAAGGCATTATGGGGAAGGAATAAGCCAAGATGGTTTGGACCTTATACGGTGAAAGAAACTAATCTAAAAAATAAAACCGTTATTATAATAGACGATGTTGGAAGAGAATTCACGGGTGAGCATACAACGCCTACAACCTTATGAGGAAGGCTTAGTGGAAGAAAAGAAGGACGACAATGAAGTCACGTAGGGGCACGACTTCGAGTCTAGCTACAAGACTCATAAATAAAGAAAAACGCTTCGTGGGAGGCAACCCATGCTTAATTGTTTGCTTGTTTGTGTGTCATATATCTTTTCATTGATTTTTTACTCTCATGTTTGAATTTGTGAAAATGCTTTATTTTGTCTTTAACCTCGTCTTAATTACATATAAAGGTATTTTACATAAGGGATAAGTGTAGGGAGGATTACACACGTTTTGAAAAGAAACGTGAACATGACAATTACGATTATTAAAAAGATATACATGTGTGTTTGTTTGAGTCAAATGCTTGTATCGAGTCATAATGGATGTTTTGCAGAAATTTTTCCAGATTCTGAAGATATAAATTTTCCGAATTATTTCCGAAAAATCGCAGACTGCTTTCTGTCAGATAACCCGACGGCGTCAGGGTCGCAACCGACGGCGCCAGAAGGAGTAAAACAACCGATTACTTTTTCTCGCTTTTCGTGCTATTTATAAATTTTGGAATTTTCCAGTCTTAATTTTCGAGAAAATCTGAAACATCCATTCCACAAGCATTATATCTTATTTAAGTCTGGAATTACATCTTGTTGTGATTTTTCTCTGTTCGGTTTGATGCGTTGGGTTGTTTGTTTTCTTAAAGTGTGCATGTTTTATTTATCAAGAAGAAGATACATAAGTTTGGAAGGAGCTTTTCAAGCATAACATTCTTCTTAAAGAAAGATTTAACCACTACTACACACGGATCCTACCGAGCTAATCAGGGGAGTATTAGTTTCTTTCGTTTTTTAATTACCTTCCATTATCATAACTTTGATACTTTCGGGGAACATTGGGGACAATGTTCAGTTTAAGTGTAGGGAGGGAAAATAAAACGGGAACTTTGAAACTATGCGTATCCTTGACTATTTGCTTTGTCCAATTGCATTTGTGTAATAAACCATGAGAAAATGTCGGTTAGGGTAATTTTGGCACCAAATTTTTAATTTTTCATGACATATAGGAGTGGGCCATTAGTCTTAACAAAAGCGTCTCATGGATAGGAAGTTATATGACTAGCACAAAAACCCTTTACCACTTAAATTCCACCCAAAATGTGAGGATCACCCTTAGATAAGTAGGAATTAAAGCATTCATCTTTAATGCTTAGTGTGTGAACCGGTAGTATTATAGATTCTAGAACTTGTTTTGTGATGCATCTCGAGATCACTAGTAAGACTACACTTGCGTAGTTAGGAATAACTAAATGATAAGAGGCATTAGGATAACCCTTGTTTGATACCTGTAATATAATTACTTCTTCCACCTCGGTTGAGTAATTCCCCCACACCCTTGCGTTGTACTCACTTTTAGTACACGATACCCCTAGTTAACCCCTCTGAGCCTATCCTTTTCTCGATTCTCTTGATTTTTCGGTTTTCCGGAATATCAATGAAGAGCATTGTTTACACCCCACCCCCAAATGTACAACCAAATCGCCTTAGCCTACCTTGTATGCACTCACTTTTAGTGCATTATTGTTATCATACTAAACCCTTAGTTCAATTATCTAGTTGCTTGCATAAGTTGCTAAGTCGAGTCATATCCTTTGTACACAGTTTTGGGACGATTGGGACTCATGGAAAAAGTTAAAGTTTATGAAATGACGGGAAGGGAACGTTAAATTCAAATTCCCTTTGTTTGCGTAATAATGTACTCCAAGTGTTTTGATCTTTTCAATTCGGGTCAAATTAGTGTTAGAGTAATAAAAACTAAAGTGTAGGGATGTGCCTATAAATCCCTATTATTTTGATGTTACCGTAGAGGATGGTAGAGTAAAAGTGTATAAAAAAAATAGAGTGTTGAAAAAAAAAAGAAAAAAAAAAACGGGCTACCATCCTACATCTATCTTTAAATTTATGTATGTTTATTTCAGTTATCTAGAGTCTAGAGTGTCGAGTCTTGGCTTAGCAACGCCATTCTTCGCATGCTTGTAACATAAAGATTTTTTACTTGCCACCACTAAATAGCCTATCCCACCAAACCCTTTGTTTCCCTATCGTAAGCCTAACATTACAACCCTTTAAAAGACCTCTTTGATAGTCTTTCCTAAGTGCTTACACCAAAGCGATGGAGGTTTGATCTAGTCTCAAGCCTATGGTAATCTATGTACTAGGACCGGTTATGAGTGTTTATCTTCCATTTCCAACTTGTTATATTTCATATACACCCGAGAGATGTAAGTATCCAAACCCCCCATGTGAGGTGCTAGTATGTAATTTCCGTGCTTGTTATGACTTTTGCGGGGTTATATGTGTTGTCGATTGTTTTAAACTAATGCTTCATGACCCCTAACTTATAAATTAATTGGCTAAAAGCACATTTGCTTGAGGACAAGCAAATACCAAGTGTAGGGATATTTGATAAGAATTTAAAAGGTACCATTTTGAGGGGTCATTTAATCCCTTAATTGATCACTTTTGTATCCGTTACTACCTAATTTCGTTCCTTTTCACTTTTTAGGTCTCTTGAAGGCAAATTGCTGGAATGACACTTATTCGGACGAAAAGGCGCGAATATATGAAGAAAATGGCCAAAGTAAAGAATCGAGACACTCAGCCGCTGAACTTAAGGCGACGGCGTCATCTTAACCGCGACGCCGTCGGAACATTTTGTGACGGCTCAGTAGCCGATTTCTAATTAACAAGTGACGGCATCGGTTTTAAAAGAGTAGGGCGCCGCACCGACGGCCTAGATTTGATCCCGACGGCGCCGAAGATGAAGCCGACGCGCCACAACCATAAGGTGACGCCGTCACATGCGCATCGAAGTAGCCGATAATGTTTTGGCCATAACTTTGCATACGAACTCGGATTTAGGTGATTCAAAAGCCCACGACCGAACGAAGAAAATATACAGTTTGGTGAAAATGGTCGACGCCGTCATTCTACAAGTGTGACGCCGTCACCCTTTGCCGACAGAAAATCTGCCTATAAATAGAACATTATAACTTCACTTTTTGTAGGCTCTAAACCCTAACTCTGATTCCAGGGCTTAGATAGGTGTTTTTCCAGCAACTTTGAAGGTTTCAATCACTCCAAAAGCATCTTGTAATGGTTTGTTGATTATATCTTAATCCATATATTCAATTTATCATTATGTCTATCCTATGTTTGATTGATTGTGTGTATGCTTGCATGTTCACCATGTCCGACTAAATTACTTGTGTGTTTGCTTAGATATATGAAACCTAGTTGTTAATTATTGTTAGGTTGTCTCTTATCTTGATTGTAATTGGCTTAGGAGTGCGACTAGGCTATCGTTGTGTTTAATACTTGATAAATCTTTGATAGTTTATGAATGACTTAGTGGATTTCGTTTACTAAACCCAAAGATAACCTCAAAGTTAGTTTATGAATGACTTAGTGGATTTCGTTTACTACACTTAAAGGTGACTTCAAGGAGTTAGGGAATGCACACCTTACGACCTTAGAAAACACAACGCGTTAAGAATAAGGACGTGACAATTCAACCATCAATAGGAGATAACTAGGGAGTAGTAGCATCTAGGTAAACACATCTTTCACTATCATACGAGCACACAACAATAGACATAGACTATCCTCACCCTAGCTTAGATTAGATAATTAGATAAGTAGAGTAATCGGTAGAAATACCAACCCCCAAATCCAAACCCCGAGATTCGTACCTTTCCATTTCCTTAAAAATATAAAAAGATAAAAAATAATCTTTCTCAACCCCAACCTTAGCGTAGTAACTTCTCACTAGCATTCCTATTCCCCTAGAGAATGATATCAATACCCGTGGCTTACCCTAATACTACACTACACCGATTAGGTTCACTGCCTAGGGTGTTATAAAACTTGCTAGAAGAAAAGGAAGTTCCTTTGACCCCGAACGACGCGTGTAGCGCTATCAGAAACCCACAGGAAGGAAATTTAGTAACATAGGTTATCAGTGGATACCTACTGGCCGCAAATTCAATCTTAATGAGATGTGCGCTAAATTATCTAGATCAATGCCCATTAGGAAATGGATGCCTAATGGTAGAACTATTCCCTTAAGAAGTGAACATACTTTGAATAGGTCCAATACGTACATACTAGCAATGATCTATCCCTGATAATTCCATTGTTTCCACTTCTGATGTGGGTGTTCCAATCAATGTTACTAACCAAATGGAACCCATTCTTGCATGGGGATCCCAATTATCCAGTTATCCATTCTTGTCTGTGTTCAACTGCAGATCGTTCAAATTGTTCTGTGGTACCTGGACTCAAGCTGTTCCAAGCATATGACTGGAGACCGGTCGCGTCTCATGAACTTCGTGACTAAATTCATCGGGACTGTTAGATTCGGGAATGATCATTTCGGTGCAATTATGGGTTATGGAGACTATGTTGTTGGTAAAAGTGTAATCTCCAGGGTATATTATGTTGAAGGTCTTGGTCATAACTTGTTCTCTATTGGTCAATTCTGTGATTCCGATCTAGAAGTGGCTTTTAGAAAACATACTTGTTTCGTTAGAGAACTTGATGGTGTGGAATTGTTAAGAGGAACTCGTGGTTCAAATCTATACACCATCTCTATCGAAGACATGATGAAGTCCTCTCCAATCTGCTTGTTGTCAAAGGCTTCGAAAACAAAGTCATGGTTATGGCATCGTCGTCTCAATCACTTGAACTTCGACACCATTAACAATCTTTCCAGAAAGGACCTTGTAAGAGGTTTACCCAGATTAAAGTATGAAAAGGATCATCTTTGTTCAGCATGCCAATTGGGAAAAAGCAAGAAATATGCCCACAAACCCAAACCCACAAATTCTGTTATGGAAGTTCTACATACCATTCACATGGATTTATATGGACCGATGAGAGTGTAAACTATTAATGGCAAGAAATATGTGTTAGTTGTGGTTGATGACTACTCCCGATTCACTTGGGTTAAGTTCTTGAGGACAAAGGATGAAACTCCAGATGTCATCATTAAACTTATTAAACAGCTGCAGGTTCGACATAACAAGACTGTCAGAATCGTCCAAACTGACAATGGAACTGAGTTTGTTAATAGAGAACTCAGTGAATTTTATGAAAGTATTGGAATCAGTCCTCAAAGAAGTGTTCCACGAACTCCTCAACAGAACGGTGTAGTTGAAAGACGAAATCAAACTCTTGTGGAAGCCGCTAGAACAATGCTGATATACTCAAAGGTTCCAACATTTCTATGGGCTGAAGCCATTGCCACTGCATGCTACACTCAAAATCGGTCCCTAATTCACACAACTCATGGAAAAACTCCATATGAACTTGTCCACAATCGAAAACCTGATTTATCATACATTCGTGTGTTTGGTGCGTTATGTTACCCAACAAATGAGGGTTAAGATTTAGGCAAATTGAAAGCTAAAGCGAACATTGGAGTATTTGTAGGATATGCACCAAACAGAAAAGGATACCGAATCTACAACAAGAGAACAAGAAATATCATGGAAACAATTCACGTTACGTTTGATGAGCTGACCGGTCAAATGGCTCCTGGACAATCTAGTTCTGGACCACATTTCTAAATTGTCCCATTAGTTCTTCTCTAGTACCATACTCTTCACCAACAACTCCATTTGTACCCCCTTCAGAAGATGAATTGAAGAAACTGTTTGATCCAATGTTTGATGAATGATGAGTGCTTATTCACTCATCGTTTTTACCCACCTAAGACCACAAAAATGACTAAAAACACCCAAATACGATCAAAATATGTCAAAAATATCCTTGGAGTGTGTTTTATGTCTTTCAGGTACAAAAAGATTGAAAACAGAGCGAAAACGGAAAAATCGAGCTAAATCTGGAAAAAGTGCAGTCAAGACGTAGCCGGGAAGTGATTTTCTACATTTCTGAAGCCCGAGACGCGTTTTGAGAGTGAGCAAGGGGGAAAACAACTCAAACCTAACCCGAACCCAAAAAAAACCCCATCTTACCCTTTTTCCTCTTTGCACCCCTTCACCTCATTTGAACCCCTCCCACAAAAAAATAAAAACGATCATGCTTTCCCTCCTTTCTTCCTCTTTACCCAAAACCCAGGAACCCCTAATCACCCTTTTACCTGAAGCTGATCCCAATTCCCAAACCCACTCACCCCCTCCCCAAGACATAGTCACATGTATCCCATTCCACCTTGGCAATCCAAAGGCAAAAAGCCTCTCATAGACGGCTCAGATTTACTCCAAAGTTGTACCTAACAATTGAAGGGTGGAGATTGGCAGGAAAGAAGCACAAATTGGTGTTGGTCTATTTTATCTCAAGAAGAAGCACAAGTAGTAAGAAGAAATAGACCCAAGACTTTAGCTTTATAAATAGGAGATTGTAGGAATTGTAAAGTAGTCTAGAATTGTATTGTTCTAGCTCAGTCTTTTTTTTCATTTACATGTAATTTTAATTTTAATTTAATGCAATTTTCAGTTTCTTTCAAATTCCATTTCTTTGCAGCTTTACTTTTTATTCAGGTTCATTAAATCCTACGGTTTGTTGGAAGTTGTTTAAAGTCATTTTGAAGTTAGTTGTATTGATGCAAATTAAGTTTTCTCAGTTCTCACACCATTTTTCCAAATAATTTCTTTGTTATTGCCCAAAAGGGGTGTTTGGTCTGAGTTTCTGTTTGGTCCGAACAAGTGTTTTACCCGTTTGACTTCTTGAGTCAAGGTCCCTTTTGTTGTTTTTGATAGTTTAACTGGTTTGAGTTTGGATTAGCAAGTTTGTACCAAGTTTGTTTCTCAAAAAAACAAAAAGGTCTTTCTGTTTCTAACCTGAACTCAGAACAGCAGCTGCACCTGCTGTACATGAGCTTATCTAATTGCTTTTTTGAAGTCTTGGATTTTCAAAAACTTGTTGAGCCTTTATACACCCAACTTAACCTATTGTTATTTTATAGGCACTTAGGTTAATCTTGTATTGGTCTAAATTGTAGTTGAAAATATGTTCATTGTTGTTTTATTTACTGAATTAGCAGCATCAGTGGCTCTTACACCTTTTTCACAGCTTAAATTTTAAGCTGACTTAGGGTGTAATATGCCTCCATTTAGCTTCTTTATATTATTTGCTGTGCTAAGTCTCTTGTTTGCAGCTTGTTTCTGACTTTGGAGCTTTTAAGAGCTTATTCTTAAGCTCTCATAACAACCTCTTTGCCTGCAAATCTGCTCACTCAACAGCAGGTGCATTCTTGTTTTCTTAAGCGCTTATCAGGTTTGTCTCAGCTTATTAAGTACTTTTCAGTAATTTAGGTTAGGTTAGGTTTCATTTAGCCCACATGGTGCGTAATTCAGTGTTATTTTTATAGCTTATTGTTCATTTGATGATTGCTAAATTGTCAATTTTTTTTTATGTTAGGATTCCCTTTAGTTAGTTTAAGCCAAATGCTTATTCCCTTGTTTCCTTAGTTTATTTCATTTTTATTTTGTTTATTTTAGATTTGTATTGCTTATTTACCATTTGTTGCTTTACCAAACTGCTTTTTGGCTTATCAGTTGCTTATCTTGTGCTAAAATCTGGTAGAGGGGTGTTTGTTTGGTGTCTGTCCCCAAACAGCAGCAGATTGTTCTTCTTCTTTTTAGCTCTTAGTGTAGTCTTTGGCTTATGTAGGTTTAATCTAGAGCCTATTAGTTAATTTGATTATATGGCTTATTAGTTTTAGCTTGTTTGAAGTTTTTACAAGTGTTCTTGGTCGCTTTCTGCTGTCCCAAACAGCCCCTTAGGGCCAATCATAGCCCTCAAGTAGATTTTAGCTTCTAATTCATTTTGTATTCTGTCAACAAGCTTGTTTTTAAGATTTGCAAGTTTCAGTTTCTGTAAATAAATTGTCAATTGGTTCAGTTCCAAAAAGAAAATAAATGGCAAAAAGCGACAGGCAAGGGATTCGAACCAGGACTGCAGGTCACTGCACACGCACTCCTTTACCATCTCCGCTACTAGGTGTTTGTTGTTATTGTTTTGCATTTTAAATATTTGAAGTAGTTCAGGCAGTTTTGATTTTAAGCCATTTTAGCTTATTTCGTGGCTTATTTCTAAAGCAACCACAAGAGTTTTTATTTTTCTTAAGTTTAGTATAATGCAAAGTAACTTTTGTGATTTTTTTAGATTTTTTATAATAGTTTAGTATTTTTTATCATTTAATTAGATTAAAACCGTTTTTAATTCATAATAAATTAAATAAAAGTCGAAAAAATATTCCGCTTTTTTTCTAAAATTATTTTTAGTCATTTAGAATGTAGGAAAACTAGTTTTGCACTCAAAGGACTTAAATTGCATATTTTTCACTTTCGGGGCTTAGTGCGCTTCCGGTTTTTTCGCGCTTTTGCATTTTAGCACCCTGGGATGTAGTTTAGCGTCGTTTTATTGTTTCTTAGGCTTAGTATAGTTTATTTAGCATTTACATTGTTTTACGTGCTTTATTTTCATTTCCGTTCTTTATTTTGTAGAATAACGTAATCAAAAATCCAAAGTCGTTAAACCAATTCAAGTCTCTATCACGAAACTCAACGACTCCGTCAATTTCACACCTCGTTGGGACACGACCCGGGGAAATCACTTACCCGGTATCACTTTTATCACACCTGTGAGATTTGGCACGTTAACTCTTTTCCTAAAAGGTTAATTTGTCGGGTTTTACGGTTAATTTGATATACTGATATTGTGTTTGTTTTCACCACTCACAACGATCGAGATCAAATTTTGGCGCCGCTGCCGGGGAGGTGTGTTGCGACAATATCGTGAATTTTTTGCGATTAGTGACTTGAAGAACCTTCCTCGTGAAGTTATTGTTTTTATAAAAATCCAAAAATACAAAAATATTTTTCTTTTTTTGTATATATATGTAAAAGATTAAAAATACAAAAAGATTTTTGCTTGTTGTTTTTAATAAAATAGAACACACAATCAATATAACACTTCTCAACTTGAGTGTTATCATTATAAGTTCCCCGAACAAAAGATTCAAAACTTGCCTTTGTGTCACTTGCGTGAATACGCTTGTAATTATTGGTTTAAGTTCCTTGTGTTTTGCCTCGGTCTTGTTTTAATTGAAAGTGTTGTTTTTGAAAGTGCATGTGCACTCGTCTTCGAAAAATCCAAAAATATTCTTCTCATTCCTCTTATCCATTTGATTCTATCTCTTTAACCCTCTACATGTTTAATTCTCATGGCGACGTTCGATTATCGTCGCTGTTTTCACTGCAAAAGCCGTATGGAAGAGGATCAGCTTTATTGTCAGAATCATGATTGTTTATGTAAGCGGTGTGGAAGGATGGGTGCAAGCAAATATTGCTATTGGTGCGAATTATCCGATAAAAACTCTCTCGATGATTCTCCAAGTTTTTCCGACCATCCGCCACAACCCGATGTTTGTTCTATTGTTTCTGAGCCCAAACCGTCTAGAATTGATCAAAATCTTTCGCGATATAAGGTTAAGGTTAAGAGAAAAGAGCAAGAATCGGAGACCAAAACGGAAGTGGTGGAAACTGCTAGCTCTGAGAGCACACCACTTGTCCCACCTCCGGAATCTTCAAGACGTTTCTCAAACGAGGATGATTTCCTTAGGGCCGGAATGAACATAATTAAAAACTACTATAATGAACTTCGTGAAGATATAAATTCGGCGATTGCCAAATGTGAATCCTCGTTTCATACTCCCGAACCCGAGATATCTTCGTTCGATCACGATTATTGCTACGGTTGTGGAGACGTGTTACCAAAAGGATTTCGTTGCTACAAATGTATGTGCGAGTGGTGTGGAAACTATCTTACTGATGGATTTTGTTCGATTTGTGCCGAGAATTCATGCGCTTATGATTCTAATCCTAATTCCTTCAATTTTCCTCAGAACGATTTCAACTACCCTCCTCAGAATGCATACGAACCACAACCGTACACTCAAGAATTCAATGATACATCGTTTCAGAACTTCTCTCCTCAATACCTTTGTTGTGCAAATTGTGGGGGTCCTCATTTTGATTATCAATGTCAATCATGGAATCAAAACTATGGGCCTGACCCTTGTTATAACACTTCTTGTTTTGACAATTTCCAACCCCCACAATTTCCCGTCATTGAACCATATCCCGTCATTGATCAACATCCTCGTGAGAAAAGTATTCTAGAAGAACTTGCCGAAGATCAAGCATCTCGCTACGAAAAATATATGCTAGAATTACTTGAAGAAGAGGAACGAGCCGCTCAGATTGAGAAATGTATTGAAGAAATACGAATCGAAGAAATGGCACTTGCAAGACGTGCTCGATGGCTCACGACTTACATTGACGATGATGAGGATTCCATTCAAATGAAAGAATATTATGAGAGCTTATCTGCTGGAATCACACCCGAAGAACCCGTAAACTCTCTAAGTATGGAGGATGAGCATCTTAGCACTATTCTGGAAACGGAATCGTCTTGTGTTGAGAACCTTGTCCCAACCCCAAGTGAGTTCGAGGTTATCTCCGGTGATGTGTGTGATGAGCCTCTTGATGATGATTATTCTTCTCCTCCCACCCCTAATGATTCTGTTGAGATGATCTCCGAATCTGAAAATGATTATACGACGTTTGATGATTCTTTATCGTGTGGAGACATCGAGTATGTGGAGGAGCTACCTTCTGAGCTCGTCACAGAGGAAGTGAGAGATGTTGATCCCGATGATCTTGATATGGACACTGATTTTGAAACTGATGATGAAGATATTCTCGTTGTGTCCGAGAAACCTTTTGCTATGGCGTTCACTAATCCTCTGTTTGACTTTGATTCTGAATTCACTCTAGTTTCGGATAATCCCATCTTTGATATTCAGAATGAGGATAGTGACTCTTACATGGAGAACCTCGTTATATCTCCATATTTTCCCGAAGAAAAGAATAGTGGCAATCCCACTTCGACGTTAGACCTTCTCGAGGAGTTCTCCGATGAACTTGCTCTCGTTGATCATTCTCCACCAGGAGATGATGATGTGCACTTCGACTTTCTTTCTTCGGATGACTCGATACCTTCGGGTTTTCAGAGTGACGATTATGGCTTAGGTCCATCATCCACTCGTCCGCCTGCTAAACCACCTGATGATGGAACCTCTTCTAAGCCCGACACGGATGTTTTCATTACTTCAGTGGTGGATAAGATTTTTGAAAATTCCGTTAATGTTCCCCAATCTAATCTTTTGCCCACCCATCCCACCCGTTGTCAATCCATTGACACTCTGCTTTCCTCTCCCATTTCTTCTCCATGTCTTAACTCCTTCGAGAGTGAAGACACCATCTTTGACCCCGGCATTTCTCTTTCTTTTGAGCCGGTTATATCTCATCGGAGTGGAACTTTCAGCACATTCAATGTTTATCCAAACTATTTGAATGAAAGTCCGATGGCGATTTTCTCTTCCACTTACTTCCCCATGGACCAATGAATTCGGGGTCGAGTCAAGCTAGCGACTCGGTTAACAAAAACAGTAGCATCACATGGGTTTTCACCCATGTTTCGGACTTCTTTCTACTTTCTAAAAACTAAGTGTGGGGGGAAATCCCCACGGTGTTTGCTTCTTGTGTGTTTGCTCATGTTTTCAGGTATCCCTTTGATCGTGATGATTGATGCGCCTGTTTTCAATCTAGCCGCCCAATATCCGATCATGTTACTAGCGTTTATCTGGGGATATGTTTTCAAAAATCCTTTTTGTGTAAAAATGACAGATTTCGTCCACACACTTGGTTAGTGGTATTACTTTTTTCCGTTCGATAGTATCGGCTCCGGCCGAGACTTTGAATATTGAGGGCAATATTCAATTCTAAGTGTGGGGGGGAATTCTGTCGAATTTTGTCACATTTGTACCCTTCAGTCCCTAGTACCCCCGTTTTGACTCTAAATTTATTTTTTTTTATTTTTTTTTATTTTTTTTTAATTTAAAAAGAAGTGCTTTGCACGAAAATAAAGTGTTAATGCTTCGGTGTTAATGGTAGTTTAGTCTTGATTAGGTTAGAACAAAGGGAATCCCGACTCTGCTAGAGTGTTGATCTAGCTGCTCTCTTAACAATTAGGCTAAGTTTTTACGAGTTGTGCAAATGAAAATGCTAAGCGTGGAGTAGTTGGTTCTCTTTAGAGCTTATATAAGTAATCTATGGCTTTTTCTCCCAGTAGCTCTTAATTGAACCTAAAATACGTGCTCGTTGTCAAACTTTTGAACATTCAAATCGTCTTGTTACAACAAAAAGTTTTTAAGCAAAATTGATTTAGAGCTCAAATTCAACTTTTTATTTAAATTTTTGGAAAAGCATACTTTCTTAAAATTGGAATAAAGTTGCAAAATGAAAGTATCGTAAAAATGCTTGAATGATGCAAAAATAAATCGCAAGTCAAAGTCAAAGTCAAAGTCAAAGTCAAAGTCAAAGTCAAAAAAAAAAAAAAAAAAAAAAGTGAGAAAAATTGAAAAAAAAAGTTGAAAAATGAAAAATGAAAAAAATGAGTTGCGTGAATAAAAGTACCAAGTTGCTAATGAATAAATGTGCGAAACTTGCTTTTTCTTAAATTTAAATCAGAAGTTGAACTAGGATTCGTCAAGGTTGTCTAAAAATTTGACGGTGATTTAGAAATTCTTGAAGTCAAAGACCCCGAAAGCTCCGATACTATTCTCGAGGTTGAAAACCTAGCCTCCTTAAATGGACAAGCTGAGAAGAAAGTCGCTACATGGAGTGATCTCACCTTTGAATCTTTAATTTCTAAATTATCGTCGGTGGTTGTCCATTTAGGTTTAGTTTTAACTTAACGGTAGCCTCGTAAATCTTTGGAATCGAATTCCCGCTAATTCCGGTACTATTCTCCGTGAGGTGTCAAAAGCCCGGTCACCTAAAGCCAACTGGTTTGGGATGTGCCGAGAAGAAAGCCGCTACATGGAAGAGGCCCTTTCGATCCTTAGACTTTCGTAGTTTCCGGGAAGTTAAGATTTTAGTTAAGTGGATAACAACCATAACAAGGTCGATTTCAATGGTCAAACTTTTGAAAATAAGCACACGAACTTAAATTGTATAAACTGCGCGAGTAAAAAAGTTAAGTCTTGACTTACATAGATTACTTGTATAAGTAGTGTTAGCATTTTGCCAAAACATTTGCACAATAAGTTTAGACTTAGTTTGAGAGTATTAAAAAGAGGATGACGATTACAATTCCCTGGAGACACCCATCTTGTGTGAATCCTGTTCCATGATACCATTTTTTGTTAATCAAGCACGTTGATTACTTTCAGTCTAGTTTAAATTTGTCGCATCAAATAAAATAGTCGAAACGGGGAGCTCTTGATTAATTCATTACTTTACATGATTGATTGCTAGGGACTAGCAATTGCCTAGTGTGGGAGGATTTGATGAGTGCTTATTCACTCATCGTTTTTACCCACCTAAGACCACAAAAATGACTAAAAACACCCAAATACGATCAAAATATGTCAAAAATATCCTTGGAGTGTGTTTTATGTCTTTCAGGTACAAAAAGATTGAAAACAGAGCGAAAACGGAAAAATCGAGCTGAATCTGGAAAAAGTGCAGTCAAGACGTAGCCGGGAAGTGATTTTCTACATTTCTGAAGCCCGAGACTCGTTTTGAGAGTGATCAGGGGGAAAAACAACTAAAAACCTAACCCGAACCCAAAAAAAAAAAAAAACCCCATCTTACCCTTTTTCCTCTTTGCACCCCTTCACCTCATTTGTACCCCTCCCAAAAAAAAATAAAAACGATCCTGCTTTCCCTCCTTTCTTCCTCTTTACCCAAAACCCAGGAACCCCTAATCACCCTTTTACCCAGCTGATCCCAATTCCCAAACCCACTCACCCCCTCCCCAAGACATAGTCACATGTATCCCATTCCACCTTGGCAATCCAAAGGCAAAAAGCCTCTCATAGACGGCTCAGATTTACTCCAAAGTTGTACCTAACAATTGAAGGGTGGAGATTGGCAGGAAAGAAGCACAAATTGGTGTTGGTCTGTTTATCTCAGTAAAGAAGCACAAGTAGTAAGAAGAAATAGACCCAAGACTTTAGCTTTATAAATAGGAGATTGTAGGAATTGTAAAGTAGTCTAGAATTGTATTGTTCTAGCTCAGTCTTTTTTTTCATTTACATGTAATTTTAATTTTAATTTAATGCAATTTTCAGTTTCTTTCAAATTCCATTTCTTTGCAGCTTTACTTTTTATTCAGGTTCATTAAATCCTACGGTTTGTTGGAAGTTGTTTAAAGTCATTTTGAAGTTAGTTGTATTGATGCAAATTAAGTTTTCTCAGTTCTCACACCATTTTTCCAAATAATTTCTTAGTTATTGCCCAAAAGGGGTGTTTGGTCAAGTGTTTTACCCGTTTGACTTCTTGAGTCAAGGTCCCTTTTGTTGTTTTTGATAGTTTAACTGGTTTGAGTTTGGATTAGCAAGTTTGTACCAAGTTTGTTTCTCAAAAAAAACAAAAAGGTCTTTCTGTTTCTAACCTGAACTCAGAACAGCAGCTGCACCTGCTGTACATGAGCTTATCTAATTGCTTTTTTGAAGTCTTGGATTTTCAAAAACTTGTTGAGCCTTTATACTCACAACTTAACCTATTGTTATTTTATAGGCACTTAGGTTAATCTTGTATTGGTCTAAATTGTAGTTGAAAATCTGTTCATTGTTGTTTTATTTACTGAATTAGCAAAGATCAGTGGCTCTTACACCTTTTTCATAGCTTAAATTTTAAGCTGACTTAGGGTGTAATATGCCTCCATTTAGCTTCTTTATATTATTTGCTGTGCTAAGTCTCTTGTTTGCAGCTTGTTTCTGACTTTGGAGCTTTTAAGAGCTTATTCTTAAGCTCTCATAACAACCTCTTTGCCTGCAAATCTGCTCACTCACAACATTAGTGCATTCTTGTTTTTCTTAAGCGCTTATCAGGTTTATCTCAGCTTATTAAGTACTTTTCAGTAATTTAGGTTGGGTTAGGTTTCATTTAGCCCACATGGTGCGTAATTCAGTGTTATTTTTATAGCTTATTGTTCATTTGATGATTGCTAAATTGTCAATTTTTTTTTATGTTAGGATTCCCTTTAGTTAGTTTAAGCCAAATGCTTATTCCCTTGTTTCCTTAGTTTATTTCATTTTTATTTTGCTTATTTTAGATTTGTATTGCTTATTTACCATTTGTTGCTTTACCAAACTGCTTTTTGGCTTATCAGTTGCTTATCTTGTGCTAAAATCTAGTAGAGGGGTGTTTGTTTGGTGTCTGTCCCCAAACAGCAGCAGATTGTTCTTCTTCTTTTTAACTCTTAGTGTAGTCTTTGGCTTATGTAGGTTTAATCTAGAGCCTATTAGTTAATTTGATTATATGGCTTATTAGTTTTAGCTTGTTTGAAGTTTTTACAAGTGTTCTTGGTCGCTTTCTGCTGTCCCAAACAGCCCCTTAGGGCCAATCATAGCCCTCAAGTAGATTTTAGCTTCTAATTCATTTTGTATTATGTCAACAAGCTTGTTTTTAAGATTTGCAAGTTTCAGTTTTGTAAATAAATTGTCAATTGGTTCAGTTCCAAAAAGAAAATAAATGGCAAAAAGCGACAGGCAAAGGATTCGAACCTGGGACCTGCAGGTCTGCTGCACACGCACTCCTTTACCATCTCCGCTACTAGGTGTTTGTTGTTATTGTTTTGCATTTTAAATATTTGAAGTAGTTCAGGCAGTTTTGATTTTAAGCCATTTTAGCTTATTTCGTGGCTTATTTCTAAAGCAACCACAAGAGTTTTTATTTTTCTTAAGTTTAGTATAATGCAAAGTAACTTTTGTGATTTTTTTAGATTTTTTATAATAGTTTAGTATTTTTTATCATTTAATTAGATTAAAACCGTTTTTAATTCATAATAAATTAAATAAAAGTCGAAAAAATATTCCGCTTTTTTTCTAAAATTATTTTTAGTCATTTAGAATGTAGGAAAACTAGTTTTGCACTCATAGGACTTAAATTGCATATTTTTCACTTTCGGGGCTTAGTGCGCTTCCGGTTTTTTCGCGCTTTTGCATTTTAGCACCCTAGGATGTAGTTTAGCGTCGTTTTATTGTTTCTTAGGCTTAGTATAGTTTATTTAGCATTTACATTGTTTTACGTGCTTTATTTTCATTTCCGTTCTTTATTTTGTAGAATAACGTAATCAAAAATCCAAAGTCGTTAAACCAATTCAAGTCTCTATCACGAAACTCAACGACTCCGTCAATTTCACACCTCGTTGGGACACGACCCGGGGAAATCACTTACCCGGTATCACTTTTATCACACCTGTGAGATTTGGCACGTTAACCCTTTTCCTAAAAGGTTAATTTGTCGGGTTTTACGGTTAATTTGATATACTGATATTGTGTTTGTTTTCACCACTCACAACGATCGAGATCAATGAACACTATGAGCCAATTGCTAATGATCTGTCAAATCCATCAACAGAGGCTGCTCCTATACCTGTCAATGAAGTTAACCCTTTAGTTTCTATGTCACTAAGTCAAGAAGCGCCTTCTGCTGATCACTCGGTCTCATCATCAATACCTCAATCATCAAGTGTACACAATGAAAATGTTGCTGCAGTTACAGATGATGAAAATCCTTTTGCTCCTCCTGAAGATGAACCCTTTGAAAACATATTTGCTCCTGAATCATCATCTGAACCATCTTCATCAGGAGAAATCGACTCTGCTACTTCTGTTCCTCAACAACAACCACATGAACACCTTAGAAAATGGACACATGATCACCCATTGGACAACATCATTGGAAACCCTTCTCGTCCAGTATCCACTCGTCGACAACTTACAACCGATGCCTTATGGTGCTTCTTCAACTCTGTACTCTCTAAGATCGAACCAAAAGACGTTAAAACTGCTATGAATGAAGACAGCTGGTTCAATGCCATACAAGAAGAAATTCATGAGTTTGATCGACTGGATGTATGGGAATTAGTACCTGCTCCTGAATGTGCAATGATCATTGCTCTAAAGTGGATCTTCAAAGTAAAACTTGATGAGCATGGTGATGTATTAAAGAACAAGGCTCGATTGGTTGCAAAAGGATATCGTCAAGAAGAGGGTATTGACTTTGAGGAATCATTTGCTCCAGTTGCTCGTATCGAGGCAATCAGAATCTTCTTGGCTAATGCTGCTAGTAAGAACATGGTAGTCTATCAGATGGATGTAAAGACGCCTTTTCTTAACGGAGATCTTAAAGAAGTTGTATAAGTCAGCCAACCTGAAGGATTTGTAAATCCAGAGCATCCTACTCACGTCTATCGTTTGAAGAAGGCTCTTTACGGTTTGAAGCAAGCTCCAAGGGCATGGTATGATACGCTATCAAAGTTTCTTCTATCTATTGGATTTACCAAAGGAGCAGTTGATCCGACATTGTTCACCAGAAAGTCAAGCAAACATTTAATTCACGTTCAAATCTATGTTGATGATATTATTTTTTCCTTGACTGACCCCAATGAATGTGATCGTTTTTAAATGAAATGGGTTCCAAATTTCAAATGTCAATGATGGGACAAATGTCATTTTTCTTGGGATTACAAATTTCACAAAGTCCCGGAGGCATTTTTATAAATCAATCTAAATATGCAAATGAGATTTTAAAGAAATTTGGATTTGATTCTTGTGACCCTGTTGACACTCCCATGATAGAGCGTACTAAACCGGATGAGGACCACTCAGGGATCATGGTAGACCAAACGAAATATCGTAGTATGATTGGATCACTGATGTACCTCACACCATGAGACCAGACATATTCTTGTGTTGCATGTGTGCTAGATATCAGTGCTAAGCCTACCAAAAAGCACCTTGAAGCGGTTAAACGGGTCTTTCGGTATCTCCAAGGAACCATCAATATGGGACTTTGGTACCGAAGGACACCGGTATGTCACTAACAGCTTATGCAGATGCTGATCATGCAGGATGTCAAGATACACGTCAAAGTACATCTGAAGGTGCTCAGTTTTTGGGCGATAAGCTTGTGAGCTGGTCTTCAAAGAAACAAATGAGTACTTCTATATCCTCTACAGAGGCTGAATACATAGCCATGTCATCTTGTTGTGCTCAAATCCTATGGATGAGATCCCAATTATCTGAATATGGCTTTGAATTCAACAAAATCACTCTGTACTGTGATAATGAAAGTGCTATTGCTCTCTCATGCAACAACGTTCAAAACTCAAGAGCAAAGCACATCGACATTCGACATCATTTCATCAGGGAGCAAGTGGAGAACGGTGTGGTGGAACTCTATTTTGTAAGGACTGAATACCAATTAGCAGACATCTTCACCAAAGCTCTTCCTAGAGAACGTTTTGAGTTCATCCTTCCACGACTTGGTCTAAAGATTCTACAACCGGAAACACTCAAACGTCTTCAAGAGGAAGACGAGGAGTAAAGGTCTTTCTTCATCCATCTCTTGTAAATACTTATTCGAAAAGCAAAATACAAAATTTCAAAACATACAAAAAGCAAATAGAAAAATATAAAACTTTCAAAAATCCATAAAAAATTAAAAATCTTGAAAAAATTCAAAAAAAAATAGTCATTTTGTCATATTTTTCTCAATTCGATAATATCTACGGTCTTTGTGCTGTCATTCAAAGAATGACACGGGGTCTTTAGATGTTGTTCGAATGCTTAAAAAAAAATAAATAAAAAATAAAATAAAATTGAGAGAAAGTAAAACTATGGTTTATTGTCATTTCAGGCAGTAACCCGTTTTTCATAAGAAAGAACAGAGTCTTCAAACCTCATGCTCTGATTCTAAAAACAAATGTGTGTCATTAAAAGGACAAATGTTTCATTTCAAATATTTTTCCTTCAAATGATTCTTCTGAAAAATATTTGTTATCTAATGAAAACAAAATTGCTTTGAGAATACTTCGGACTCTACTTTTGAAAATCATCCGGGCTTTTCATTTGTCAAAATATCTATCCTTCAATCAACAACATATGTCATTGATTGAGGGGGAGAATGATTTCTATCAAAAAGAGTATTTTTCAAACAATTAGCATGTAATCGAGAAAGGTATACTCTTGAATAATTAAAAAGAACAATGTTTTACAATATTGTATACAATTGATACAAGACTTTTGTTATAATTATGTTTTCAAAAGATACTCAAGCATGTTTAATCTTTGGAGTATAAAGTCTCAAACTTAATCCTTATCGGTTAAATGTTTCTCATAATCAAGTCACATCTCCCCTCAAAAGCTTTCAAAATCAATTTAAATCTACAGAGATCACAAATCTCAAATGATTTAAAAATTGTGATCGGGGGAGATTTTGTGATTTAAATTGGATTTAAACTGATTATTCGATAAATGGTTTCACAAGTTTTTAGCAAGCTTTCCTCCCCACATGTGCCAAACGATTGCAAAATTTTCCATGCACATGTTGAGGGGGAACATCTTTTTAAAACCACAAAGAATTGAAACGTGATTGATTTGTCTCTAAGTGCAGGTTCCTTCTAATATGTGCAAAACTCTTTCAAACCTCGAGGCACATATTAAGGGGGAGCAAACTTATGAAAACCTCATCCTTCCCCAATATGCTTTATCTACTTGATTTGATCAGGGAAGTGATGTTGATATCTTTTAGAAAATGGTAATCAAAGAAGTTAATTCTTCCTCTTGCCTCCGTGTGCCAAAACGATTTCAAATACATGATGCACATGTTGAGGGGAAGCTCTTTTTCTACAAATATCAAAAACAATTCAGGTACAAAATGCTTTGATAATATATCACAAGTATCTGGATTGATTCTCAAATGGTTTTCAATTGGTTCCAATGGCAGATGAACAATACCAAATAGACCGACCAAATTTACTTTATGTATGGTGATATAAGGATGATAAGGTTAGGTATTAGTTCCCATGATCCGCCAGAACCGGAGGGATCTACCCAGGGACAATCCACTAGATAGTGTAGAAGTCCGTAGGTATGATGAAAAAAGGAGAAAAATGAGAATATGGGAAGAGTGCCGACTGAGACAGAGCTAGTACTGGAACAAACCCAACAAGGTTCTAGTAATGAAGTCTCGGTAAGCACCGAAAGGGTTGAAGAATGAAAAAGAAATTAATGTGAAAAGGGTGAAAAAGAAATAGCCCTCCAATAATTCAACCTTAGGGCAGATACTGGGTTCAATACATATGCTACTAGTGTTTACTAAGGTAACTCTGGTATTGAAGACAAGACGTCATGGACCCAGTGACGCACTGCACCTAACTTCCCAAGCTACTCAAGTTCCTCATAAAAGGACTTGTTTCATTCTCACGGGGAACCCACATAATCTATAGACTTTCTCTTAGAGATTGTTGATATTGAAAAAGGAGACCCTCTCCCTAGTCTCCGATATAGGAAACCAAATGTGCACTATTGAGTCTAGAGCCACGAGATCATCAAATAAATCTCATTAGGACACTGTCTAAGAAGACTGTCTGTTTCACACAATGTGGAAAGAGAGATTATATCTTATGAGTCCTACGCATTATCCTTGTGGTATTGCCAGAACATCTAAGTGATATGCAAACATATTCACAATGAAGATGGAAAGCCTTCTGGAGCCAACATAAAACAAGCTCCTGGTGGGTGGCATGTGAGATCTATCCAATAGATCAACCATGTGACAACTGAACAGAAACAATGGGGCGATTCATAATTATGAATCAATCATGGTTCAGGTTATGGATTGACGGATACCTTTGAAAAACCGGTCATTGTGCTTAAAAATCTTTTCTCTAGCACATCGACTGTGTATTAATGTTTCAAAAATTAAAAGGTGTTTATGATTGATAATTGATTTTTCTTAAAACCTTCGTTGTATTGCAAAAACACTTTATTGAGCAGTACACAATTGTTTTTCAAATCTCTTTTCATCAATCAGTGAATCTTAAATTCGCTGATTCACTCACTCTGTGTTGTCTTCTTTGAGACGTTCTGGTTTCAGAACGGCTAGAGCAGCTTCGAAACCCTGTCAAGGAAACTCTTCGGAATTATACCTGATCACAGGCAGTACTTGTACTGATCAACGGGGAACCGTGGGCCGTGTACCTTAATTCAACGAAAGTGATCAAAGACACTTTCGTGCATTTTACTGCTAACTGTTGTATGCAGGTACACCCGTCATTTGCAGCAGATCAGAATGGAGAGATCAATCCATAGCCGCATGCTCACACAACTCATTCATTTCTAAATAAATCATGATGAAGTGCATCAACAACTCTGATATTTTCACTCCATGCTTCTGCTATGCCGCTGCAAATATCATGAATCATCTAAAGCTTCTGCTACTCTGATAAGAAGAAATCATGACCCAGAATGTGAACATGTCGGTCCAAAATGTCACAACATCACATAATACCAACACTACTGTAGGATATTGGATTTCACAAACACACTAAATCATAACCAAGATAGGCGTACAAAGATGGTTTTAGAGAGAGAAAGTGGGATATTCAAGAAAGAGAAACTAATGGAAGATTAGATTCCAAATGAACATCCAACCCTCTACCTTTGGAGGTAGAGGGTATTTATAGGTTACAAACTAAATGACCTCCTGACGGCCTGTGGATCAGGGATATAGTGGGTAAAGACCCGTCCTTCCTCCACGGTGTTACACTAAACTATTCTACGCTACAAACTAACTAATAAATAACGTAACAAACGATATGTCTACGAGCTAACTTATGCTAGATAATATTTGGGGTGACCGACTCTTCACATATGGAATTTCTGATACCTAACAATCTCCCCCTAAGGGAGGTCACCCCATGATTTACATTTTGCATCCTAGCATTCTATTCTTGACTTTGTTCTTGAGCTCGTAGACATCACATCTTAAAAAAACTTTGCGCTTCTGTGGTGATTTCATCATTGTTCAACTACAATGTATATTTTGTGAAGGTTATAGAGCTGATCCACATTGATGACCTTTGAGCTTTAATCGAGATCATCAGCCACAGTTAATCTCAGCATCACCCATTGTTGTGTTGCCAGCATATGATATTGTGACACTTGGACCGACATGCTCACATTCTGGATCATGATTTCTTCTTATCAGAGTAGCGGAAGCTTTCGTTGATTCATGATATTGGCAGCAGCGTAGCAGAAGCATGGAGTGAGAATATCAGAGTCATTGATGCACTTGTCATGATATCTTTAGAGATGAATGTGTAGTGTGAGCATGCGGCTATGGATTGACTGCTTCATTCTGATCAACTGCAAACGTCGGGCGTACCTGCATACAACAGTTAGCAATAAAGTGCATGAAAGTGTCTTTGATCACTTTCGTTGAATTGAGGTACACGGCCCACGGTTCCCTGTTGATCAGTACAAGTACTGTCTGTGAACGGTATAATTCGAAGAATTTCCTTGACAGGGTTTCGCAGCTGCTCTAGCTGTTCTCAAACCGGAACGTCTCAAAGAAGACAACACGGAGTGAGTGAACCAGCGAATTGAGATTCACTTATTGATGAAAAGATATTTGAAAAACAATCGTGTACCGCACAATAGAAATTGTTTTTGCTGTACAACGAAGGTTTTAATGAAAATCAATTATCAATCATAAACACCTTTTATTTTGAAATATTAGTACACAGTCGATGTGCTAAAGAAAAGAGTTTTTAAGCACAACGACCGGTTTTTCAAAGGTATCCGTTAATCCATAACCTGAACCAGGATTGAGTCATAATTATGACTCGCCCCATTGTTTCTGTTCAGTTGTCACATGGTTGATCTATTGGATAGATCTCACATGCCACTCACCAGGAGCTTGTTTGAAGTTGGCTCCAGAAGGCTTTCCATCTTCATTGTGAATATGTGTGCATATCACTCAGATGTTCTGGCAATACCACAAGGATAATGCGTAGGACTCATAAGATAAAATCTCTCTTTCCACATTGTGTGAAACAGAGAGTCTTTAATGACAGTGTCCTAAAGAGATTTATTTGATGATCTCGTGGCTCTAGACTCAATAGTGCACATTTGGTTCCTATGCCGGAGACTAGGGAGAGGGTCTCCTTCTTCAATATCAACAAACTCTAAGAGAAAGTCGATAGATAATGTTGGTTCCCCGTGAGAATGAAACAAGTCCTTTTAAGAGGAACTTGAGTAGCTTGGGAAGTTGTAGTGCAGTGCGTCACTGGGTCCATGACGTCTTGTCTTCAATACCGATGTTACCTTGGTAACCACCAGTAGCATATGAATTGAACCCGGTTTCTGCCCTAAGGTTGAATAAATGGAGGGCTATTTCTTTTCACCCTTTTCTCATTTCATTTCTTTTTCATTCTTCAACCCCTTCAGTGCTTACCGAGACTTCATAACCAGAACCTTGTTGGGTTTATTCCGGTACTAGCTCAGTCTCAGTCCGCACTCTTCCCATACCTCACTTTTCTCCTTTTTTCATCAAACCTAAGGACTTCTACACTATCTAGTGGATTGTCCATGGGTAGATCCCTCCGGTTTTGGCGGATCATGGGAACGAATACCTAACCTAACCATCCTTATGACACCATGCATAAAGTAAATTGGTCGGTATTTTGGTACAGCTCATTCCTTTTCAAAACCAATTGGAAAATCATTTGGAAAAACAATCAAGGTACTTGTGATACGAGATCAAAGCATTTTGTACCTTAATAGTTTTGATCATTTAGAAAACCTCCCCCTCAACATGTGCATATGATTTAGAAATTGTTTAGCACATGGAGGCAAGAGGGCTTTGAAATATTTTCTTTGATCACAATTTTCATAGAAAAAGCCATTTGATTTTCTTAAAAAATTCTCCCCCTCAATATGTGCATAGGATATTTGAAATTATTTTCACACATAGAGGAAAGATATTTTTTGAAAAACAACCACGATTACCAAATATTTAGAAACCAATTAACACAAAATCAAGGTACCATATGTCAAAACATGGATATATTTGTACCTTGAGGATTTGAATTTGTTTTGAAATGCTCCCCCTTAATATATGCTTCGAGATTCGAAAATAGTTTAGCACATATTAGAGAGCGGTATTCACTTTGAGACAAAAATGGTCATCTTTTATCATCTTTCATATTTATATCACATTTTCTCCCCCGATCAAAAATTTCAAATCCTTTGAGATTTTGGATCTCAAGTGATTTAAATATGTATGAAACAAAATATTTGTCGGAGAAAAATGTGTTCAGTTTTATATGATCTGAAGTGGACAACACTGAAGTTCCCTTTTTAGACACAAAGGGGAACCTCAATACATAACCTAACACTATTACATACATTATAGTTGTTCATAGATCATACACCACATTTTACACATAAAAAGTACAAAACAAAAACTACTTCTGGAAGATGTCTTCATTCAGTTCTTTGAAGCAGTTTGTAATGACCTTCACGAAGTCTGCCACCAACAAAACTTTCAAGGCTGCGGAAGATCATTCGAGTCTTAAGTCTTCGCCTGATCGCAGCAATGAAATCTTCACACCTCTTCAAATCCTCATCATACCAGAATTTTGTTTTGTTCCACGGCTTCAGATCAACTTTGATTTCATTCACTCTAGAGTTCAATTCTTCTTCGACCATCTTGAGAGTGCCATCACTGAATTTGTAGAGCTCGCACAGTCTCATTAGCATGCGTGTCCCGTATCTGTCGGTGAAGAGGACGGTTCTAGGGGTGTTAAGAACTCTATATTCGTGACGAAATTCATGACCTGAGGCATCCCATTGTGGCCTTGTAAGGTTGACCCGAGTCTGGTAGCTTTCCATTCCTAGCTGAAAATCCTCAAAGCCCCTGATCTAAAGGTTGACAGCAGCAGAGAGAGCCTTCTTCTCACGGACAGGTAGATGGTTAAGGTGTCCTTTTAGGTTCAGAAGGTAGAGATCTTCAAAGTCATTTGGCATCAAGTGTTTGAAGTCGTTCTCTTCAATAACATGCTCTTTCAAGTTTGCTCTTCGCAGAACAATCTTCTTCAAGTAATCATAGCCATAGATTGAGAAGATCTCTATACTGATGACACTTAGAATGCTAAGCTTGGATCTAACAGCTTTACGTCTTTTATCAGCTCCATGTCTCTCAATGTAGAATTTCTTCTTTTTGTACCACCAATGAGAAATACCATATGAAGCGGCAATGTCATATTTTTGTTCTTTGTCAGCCCAGAATTGATCAGGAACCATCTGTTCAAGACCATGATCAGTGTACGTAGCAGCTTTCATCTTCGAAATCGATAAAGCTGGTCTTCTTTCAGTAGAGCGAACACATAGATAGTCCAGGTCACGGTTGAAGAAGAATTCAGACTGAATGGTCATTTGTCCAGGTTCACCACCGAGAGGAAGAGGCATGTTCACATTGAAACGGCTAATCTGCTCGCTCACTTGATCACTCAGCATCTTGTGGCATTCTTCCATCTGATATTGGAGCTGATTGGCATCTGAGTGAAAAACCTTGAAAATTTCAAAAGCTTGTCCTTCAAGATCCTTTGGAGTGATGGACGAGATTCCTTCGTTCACAAAACCACTTAATGAAGCTGCCCATATCTCCAGTGACATGAAGGAGAGAGTCTTCATCTGGGGTTTCATAGTTAGTAGAAATCGTTGAAGCCCAGTTGTTGTCAGGAATCATCGTGTCAGTCTCTGGAATGGACCATGAAGGTTCTGGAGTATTAGGTCTTTCTTCGGTGAGCTAATTTAGAATTGTGTCTTTAGAGGGTGCAACTCTAGATGGGTTAGAGCGTTCACCTGACACATATGCATCAAACCAATCATCTTCAGACGGCTTGGGGATATGCTTGGTGGATGCATCATCGTCATCAGATTCTGACTCTGCCATGACATACGATTCTTCATGAAGCACTTGATCTTCAGGAATAGAAGTGAATGTGGGTGTGAACCTTGAATCAACCGTGGTCCAAGCAGCATATTTCTTCTGAGTTCCCTGGTCTCCGGAAGGACTAGATTGATTGGAAGGTTTTGGTGGTGATGATGGTGGTAGTGGTGGAGGTGTAGAGGTTGTATTAGAAGATCCTCCAGCCCCAGAAGTTCCAGCTCCTCCAGTTGGAGGTGAGGGAGGTGGTGGTGGCTTGGGACCTCCAGACCTATCAGTTGATTTCATTGGAGCAGTCTTTCTTTTCTTCTTATCTTCTCTTTCTCGTACATCCTCTACAAACTGCTGATAATTATCAAGTCTCATCGATTCCTCGAGTGCTTCGTATAGTTTCTTATGCGTATTGTCCAGATGCTCTCCTGCTTCATACATTCTTTCTGAGAGAGCTGATCTCATGTCAGAGATCGGCAAGTCTTTGAATCGCTGAAGTAATGGAGCCTTCATTGCCCATTCAACCGCATATTTAATGTTTGCATCAATTTCATTAGTAACAATCTCATCGAGGTTAAGATTCTCCAGCTTTTTGACGCGACTATCAAGATTATTGACGGCAATAGGAAAATGCTTCTCAATAGTTGCAATACGTGACATAGCCTCTTCAAGCACTTGCTCTGTAGTTTTGACTGGAGGAGGTGAAGCAGGAGGTGGCGAGGCAGGAGGAGTGACGGTATCACTAACAGTGACAACTTGTACTGGATCAATATTGGGTTTGGGTGGTGGAAGTGCGGTTGCTTGAATAGGTGCTGACATTGGAGGAGTGGTTGATGTGTCTTGCTGAATATCAACATTGTACATGGACTCAGCTTCCTCTTTCTCATCATTTTTCTTAAACGGCTCGTTATCTGAGGGTTTGTCATTTAAAAACTGATCACCGAAAGATAAGTCTGTATCTAGATTCTTCAATGAGGATAGAGAATCAATAGACAGATTTGGTTCTTCCAAATGCATGGTCTCATCAGATCTTGATTCAAGGTTCTCCTGTGAGTCTTTCTGCATCTCTTCATCAACATTTTGATCAGACTGGGTATCACTTGATGTAGGAGTTTCTTCTTATGCTTCGGATACCTCCTTTTCCAATCCATATTGTCCTTGAGCTGAAGATGATTCAACATTTCTTTTTTTCAGTTCAAATTGAGTGGTAGTTCTTGATGGTGAAGAGGAGAATGTCAGAAGCATGTGAGCAGCTTGTTCGGTATCAACACCAACAATCCCTTTCCCTTTGTCATGTGTGATTGGAGTTGTATGGCGTGGCTCTGGTTCAGGTTCTCTTAACACGACACCTCCAATTGGTGGTCTCATGTTCAGGCTCTCCAGGCTTTGTTGAATTCCTTGCTGCAAATTAGCCTCATCTTCGTCAACCAATTTACTGTCACCCTTTGGTGTCTCAGTGCCTTCAACATTTTCCTTTTCTACCTCCTTCTTCTTTCGTTTTACGCTTCAGGGTTGTGGTGTCGAGAGGTTGTGATCTTTCACGTCTCTTCTTTGGAAGGGCAACATATGAAGTCTTTGAGCCAGAAGTAGACTTAGCGGTTTTGGGTTGTGGTGGAGTGGGAGAGACATCAACATTAACACTGGATCTGGAAGCCCTCTTCTTGTACAGTTTGAAGTGATCCGTCTTCTTAATATCGTCAGTGAGAAGAATATCAGGAATTGGCAGTCCAAAGATCTCTTTATTGACACCTCAAGCAATATATTTGAGGTTGCCAAGAACAAATTCATCCTTAGCATAATGTAGGGCTGATTCACTCCTAGGGTTGAAGTTATGAGTCTGTTGCAAGTATTGGATAACAAGCTTCGAAAATTTGATGCTAGGAATCAAAAGTTTGTTTACTTTCTTTCGTCCCTGAGCTTTATTCTGAAAGTTTGTTCTGTCGGAGATAAATGTGTTCATTGACAACGAGAATTATTCCCAGATACATTCCGAGACATTAACATTCACCCCATTGACGATACCCCATAGGATTTTCAAGATGGGAATCCTCACTTTATCGAACCCTGATGTTGTGCCTAATAATCATAAGTAGAGAACTGTTGTCATTGCTTTCTAGGGTTGATACATGTGTTCGGTGATGATGTCAGAAGCCCTTGATATGCCAACTTGATAACCTAAACCAATCATAAAGACTATTAGCTCTTCCGCACTAGGTAGAGGTTCAGATCGTATGGTAGGGTTACAGGGTGTGATTCCTAGGGCCTTGCTGAGAATGTCAGAATTGATCACAAATTCCTTATCATCCGACTTGCGGTATATTGAGCCGTGATTTTGTCCCATTCAATGGTGTTCCAAAATTGTTTTAGGTAAATGGTGGGAATTGTGCATTGCTTGGTTAGCAACTGAAGAAATTTGTGTTTTTGAGGATATCAATTGACACTTTAAGTATTGGATTTTGTTGCAACTTTTCCATATCTACATACTTGAGTTACTTTTCCTATCTCTACCCATTTATCTTGAGAAAAGATTTCGTTGTCTGTAAGAACTTTGGGTGGAGCAGAGGTAGTAAGGTTCTCAGATGAGGTTGTGTTTGCCATTGAAGATCTAAAGATACACACATACAACAGCAATGATTGAGAGCATGTTAGTTAAGATGTGGTTAGTTTAAGTACTATAGAATGCAATCTCATGACAAAGACACAACAAATAGCAAACTTGACAGAGTACCCATACACATATTGAAGTGTTTAGAAGATAGATTAAGTAGCATTAGTATTTTCAAAATAACAACTCCTTTTGTGAAAGTTTTCGAGAGACAAGTTGTTTTTTAGTCAAATTAGTTAAAAGCAAAGTTGCTATGAGATAATTTCATGAGAAAAAATGCAATTAAGGAAATGTTATAACAGGTTGTTAAAACAAGTTGACATATTAAGTTGCTACAAGAGAAACCAGATACAACTTGCTTAAACAATAAAGTTATAGCAAGTCGCTAAGGGCAAATTGTCAATACAAGTCGCTATAGGAAATCCTGAACCAAGTCGCTAGCATGAGATTATTATAGCAAATCGCCTTAAATAATTTAACGAAACAAGTCGCCACTTGAAAATTGAACCAGCAAGTCGCTAACTTATAATAACAAGTCGCTATCAAAAATAACAAGCCCAAGTCGCTATGAGAAAAAATTACTAAGTCGCTAACTTGTAAAGACAAGTCGCTATCAACAGTAACAATGCCAAGTCGCTACTTATCAATAAAGCAAGTCGCTAGTATGAACACAGACATATTTAATGAACCAACTCGCTATGAAGAACATAAGTAAGTCGCTACCAAGAACAAGTTCTTATCAACGCAAACCTGCACAGTCCAATCACCATCCTAACTCACACAAATCGCTACATAGAACAGATACGATCCACAACGAACACAAACAAGTACACAGGACCCTATCTCAACACATTCAATTACAAATACAATATCATGCGCAAAGACAACCCATTAACACAACACATTAACCCCTAAATCATTCCTATAAAGCCTAAACATCCATCATAATCATGTCAAGTGATCCCATTAACACGAGTCCGTTTACAAACCTAAGTGAGGGGATCAAGTGATGAGGATAAGATGCACGGTGGGAATCTGTAATGGGAACAGAGTTAGGATAAAATCTAAATCATAAGTTTGAAAGGCTGAGAATGATAGATACTACACATACCACAGTAAGTCGCTAGGATGACTTGAGTGCGAGAGAGAGAATAAAGAAAAAATCTTTTTGAGATTTTGAAAATAAATGAAAAACTGCGTCAAGTAGCTAGGGGTTATAGAAAAAGTTATCTTTCAAGAATGCCAAGTTTCCACTTTAAGTCCCTGTATTTGTGTGAACGATTCGCAACTCGCTAGCAAATATAACTTAACAAGTCGCTAAGACTTTACTTGCCAAGTCGCTAACTCAGTTAAAGGTAAGTTGCTATCAATCATTTCAAAAGCAAGTCGCTATCTATCATATTATGTATTATAGACACTTTCAGTCCATGAACTTATCAGATTGCAAACTGACACAGATAACATATAAGATAACATAATAAGATAAGCAAACTAACACAGAGGACACCATGAAACATGACAAGACAAAGACATGCATCTGAGCACAATACATATCCAACAATGATGCAGAAAAAAAAACGAGATAACTTGTAAAATTCTCCCCCTCAATCAATGTCACTAATGAACATTGATTGAATGTGACTCACCCGTTATAAACCAAGAGTATATCTTTTGTTAGAACTTCATCTATGATCCCGTGTCATTATTGAATGACATTTCTAGGACCGTAGATGTTATCGATAACAAGAGATATATCTTTTATTAGATTGTGGGAAACGATTTAAATTATGAATTAAAAAAATGATTTTTTGATATTAGTAAGAAAGAGTATAATAATAATTTTTTTTTAATTTTTTAATTTTTTAATTTTAAAAGAGATTTGTACACAGATTTATAAGAACGAGTCCTGATTCAAGTCGAATAGGAGTCAAAGTCTGAGGTACATCAATTCTGGCAAGCAATAACTCCTGAGTGAGCAATATTCATTTCCGATGGAAACCAAGTCATGATGTTCCTGATTGAATTGAGCATTGTACCTGAAAAAGACTGGGGACACATTGCACTAGAAGCACATGTAGTATTGCAAATGGATGAGTTAGTGACATAAGTTATCTCACTATTGGATGTTGCACAGTTTGATCTAGGTGTGTCATTAATAGAGATCCCTTTAGGTTCAATATTCTTGAAGAGTTTTCCTGTGGGCATCCACTTAAGGCAAGATCTAGGTATGTAAGTCCGTTTGGATCCTGTAAACTTAAATAATCTACCAGTGGGAATCCATTTGAAACAACTGCTAGTAGATTTGGATGTAGACACTTCCCTCTTTTGAATATTGGTCCTTTTGTAATTAGTTGGTTTCTTATGGGATTGATCACCATTTGATGCTTCTTATGAGAACTAGATGAACTCCTAGTATTCCTGATCTTAGAACTTTGAGCATTAACACGGGGTTTGTTATGCATCATATCGGAATGAAGTAGTGAAGTGACTGGTTTTGTCAAAGCAGTATTCGCATCAACTTGGGAGGCAAGCCTAGATTTCGATTGTTTAAATCTTTCAGTTCTAAACGCATTGGGCTGCCTAACTACAGTATGTTTTGAGTTGTTCTGAACAGTTGGCTTTCCCAAGGTTGATGGTTTTGCAAACTTAGTGTTCACCCTATTTCCAATAGATTTCCTAAGTTCATTTTTTAAGGCAAAAATAGTGAAGCTCTTATTTTGAATTTGGGCTTTGAGGGCATCAATGTCAGCCAAAAAGGAGTTAGTTTGATCTATCAACTTGGAATTGTTCTCTAATAATTTCTTTCTTAAGGACTCATTTTCCCTCAATAGGTTGGACATACATAAAGCCAGTTCATCATTCCTAGATTTAAGCGTGCTACTCATCTCATGATAATCACTCTTATGCATATCTGAGAGTTGTAATTTCAGATTGCATATGATTGAGTCTTTGTCTGAATCGGGTTTTTAAGTGGTTAATTTCAAAAATTCTAGAAATTAAAATTCTGATTAATGCAAGATTTTTACAAGAAAGCTTTCTTCCTTTCGTTGTATTGCAATTTCCAAGGAAATACAATGTTTTTCAAGAATTGAGTATTTGTTTGAAAGTTCATCATAAACCCCTTTTTCAATCATGTCATTAGTTTTAAAGGTTTTAGATTCATGCTCAATCCACACATAATTAACAGAATTATGTTCAGAGTTAGGATCAAATTGATCAGATCCATTAGCACATGCATTATGTTGATCAGTTAAGGGTACCTCATCGCTTGAATCTTGTTCACTTGCAGATATGTCATCAGTATTCACCATATGCATAACAGGAGTGGTCATGTAAGCTGTTTCATGCTTTTCTGACTCAGAATCTTTGTGTTCAGTACAGTCGGTTTCATCATCCTTTGTTGCAACTGAAATTCTGCATTCGGCATCATCCATTCTTTCAACTGATCCACTGCCCAACATATCACAACCTTCACATAACATAAATTCACACCCATTCAACTCATTCAAACTATCAATCTCTTGAGCAGCTTCCTTAATGTATATTTCCATATTACCCATAAGTTGAATAAATGTGTTAATGAACTCATGAATTTCCATTCTAGTATGTTTCTTGAATGAAATTCTAGTCAAATCATGATCAAAATCTGCGGAATATTCCCCATTGATAAATGGCTGAAATTGGTTGTAGATTACTTGAAGTGCAGCATTCGAGTCTTCCATTAATACCTTCCTTTTGGTAATTTGAATCTTCAGATGTTCTAAGTTCAGCAACACGGTTCTTGTCAATGTGGATAAGTCCTAACGAAAGAGAGCACTGCATGTTCGATGCCTAGTTGTGGATAACAGATGTGTGAGGTGCTGATGAAGTAGTTGAAAGGACTCAATGTTGCATTCCATTTGCCTTGCATCATTTGTCAATACCAAGTGTGACTCTCTAGATTTTGACTCAGTTGCGAAAGTGTGTTGATCATAAATTCTGAATCAATCAAGGTAGAACATTGAGTAGCAACCAGGTTTCATTGTTACGTGAGGTATCATAAAGTTCAAGCACTTTGGAGATTAAAGGGTCAGTGATGTAAGACATTGTGTTGATGGATATTAGATATGAGTAACTTGCATCAATTTACCAAATTGCTATATAGACAAGTCGCTAACAAGACAACTCACCAAGAACCATAACACCAAGTCGCTATGAATTAGAAGACAAGTCTTTAAGCACCAAGTCGCTAAGAATTATGACAACAAGTCGCTAAGCGCCAAGTCGCTAAGAATTATGACAACAAGTCGCTAAGCACCAAGTCGCTAGACACAGTTAAGTTGCTAAAGAACAACTCGCTAAGTTCCAAGTCGCTAGTATCAAGTCGCTAACAATTTGCACTACAACTCGCTAATAATTCCTGAAGCAAGTCGCTAACCTCACCAAGTCGCTAGCCGTTGTGGAGAATCCACTAACTTGTACTAGTTGTCGGCTTGTCTCAATAGACAAGTCGCTAGGCTCAAGTCGCTAATAACTAACACTGTAACTCGCTAACTTTTACTGAAGCAAGTCGCTACGATGAAAAACACTCCGAGAGCCAAGTCGCTAGCAAGAAAAACTTCAAAAACACACTTTACAATCCAAAACAAGCTCAACCACTGTGATTCAAGCTTACCAAATCAAAACCCAAGCACTTAAAATGATTCTAAACACAAAAGTACACCCAAAATTCAAACTTTAACACTAGAGATGATCCAAATGATGCAAAAACCACTAAACTTTCTCAAACTCAAAAACCATCCAAGAATATGTAAGAGAGGTGATCAAACCATGACTCTTGATACCAATTGTAGGATATTGGATTTTACAAACACACTAAATCATAACCAAGATAGGCGTACAAAGATGGTTTTAGAGAGAGAAAGTGGGATATTCAAGAAAGAGAAACTCATGGAAGGTTAGATTCCAAATGAACATCCAACCCTCTACCTTGGGAGGTAGAGGGTATTTATAGGTTACAAACTAAACGACCTCCTGACGGCCTGTGGATCAGGGATACAGTGGGTAAAGACCCGTCCTTCCTCCACGGTGTTACACTAAACTATTCTACGCTACAAACTAACTACTAAATAACGTAACAAACGATATGTCTACGAGCTAACTTATGCTAGATAATATTTGGGGTGACCGACTCTTCACATATGGAATTTCTAATTCCTAACAACTACAAAGGAAGTGTCAGAGATTTATGGTAGCTGTTGATCTCAAAGCTGGCTCAAAACTCATTATCACGTGGATCAGTTAAAGACCTCCACTTGGATTATCCAAACATGCAAAAATGAAGAATCAATGACTACGAGCTACTGATCAAAGAACATGAACAAGAATCCAAGAACAATCTTAATGTAATATCTGTCTGTATTCAATGAAATTTGAGGTGACCTCCCTTAGGGGGAGATTGTTAGGATTTAGTAAATCTAGTTATTAAAGTGTCGGTCACCTCAAGTATATGTAATCGTTAGAAAGCTCGTAGTCGTAGTTATTATAAGTTAAGTAGTATTTAGTTAAGTAACACCGTGGAGGACGGACGGGTCTTTACCCACTGTATGCCTGATCGACAGCCCGTTGGTGGCGTTTTATGTAAGACTATAAATACTCTCTACCTCCCAAGGTAGAGAGTTGGAGCTCATAATAAGATTTTCACTTTCTCTCACTAAGTTCCCAAACCTCTAACTCTTTCTCTCTCTAAAACCTAAAAGTATACGCCTTGTGTGAACATGGTTTGATGTGTTTGTGAAATCCAATGTGTAACACCAATCTATTTTTCAATCCCATTTTTTTAAACTGAAACTAGGATGATGCTATTGTCATCTCGGATAATGTGATGAAGACATGCCAACGCCAATTATTGAGAACTCCATTGAGTATCAAGTTTTGGTATTCGGACGGAAAAATATTTACAGTCTAAAAATTGAAAGTAAAAGTGATGAAGATTAAAAGTAGAGCATCAATGGCTAAAAGGCAAGGTTTGGAGGCTTGAACTATGCAAGACATTATCTGGGCCAAACTTTCATTCAATGCCAAAATAATGGTTTTAGGAGGGGAATTTAGGCAGGTTTTGTCGGTCGTCAAGCATGGAACACGAGCACATATTGTAGATTCAAGTCTACGGATGTTACCTATTGGGCCTAGAATTAAAAAAATGCGGCTAACCATAAACATGAGGGCACAGACAAAACCATGGTTTTCAGAATTCCTTTTACGAGTCAGTAACGGAGTTGAAGTGGTCATCGATGGAAGCTATAGAGGCATACCTGATGATATGACCATTCCATACAAACGAGGCTATCTCAAAAGATGCACTGTTCAATGAAATATTTGCTTCATTGGTCACCAACGCTCATTTGTGTTGACAACATTAATTACAGTTGATTGATATGTTTCCGAACGAAGATAAGTTTTACTATAGTTTTAATGAAGCAGAATACGACACGAACAACTTCAATCCTATGGGATTCTTAAACTCGCTCAACGTTAGCGGATTGCCCCCTCACAATTTGCATTTGAAAATTGGATGTCCGATTAATCTTTAAGGAATCTCAATCCGACAATGGATTATGTAATGGCACGAGGTTGATATGTAAACGTTTTGATCATTATGTCATCAACGCTGAGATCGTTGTTGGCCGACACGCTGAAATTAGGATACTCTTGCCGAGAATTCCTCTTACTCTATCTAAAGAAGACATGTTCCCTTTCAAACTAAAGATAAAATGGTTTCATGTGCGCCTTAGCTTTGCGATTACTATCAATAAAGCTCAAGGTCAGGCTATTCTAAATATGGGTGTCTAATTGAAGGACTCTGTTTCAATATTTTTTGATAATTTTTTGTATATGTTTTTTGATACATTTTAAAATATTTTTTGAGTTGAATTATCGCAAACATGTTTTAAACCACAATATCACAACTAAAACTATTTGCTGCTAAAAAATCTAGTTATCCACTTGGGTAATGCAATTAATAAGGTTTCCTAGATAATTAAATGGGTATTCTAGCATGCCCCAAAATATATTGCACGTTAATTATACCCCACACTTTGAAACGTCGAGTTAACTCTTGAAACTTCTTTCTAGAGAGTAGAGATAACTGGCTCAATTGAATTTTTGAGCAATCTCATTCTCAATTCCACTAGTTTATCTTGTCTACATCAAAAAGATCAATATAAATTTGTTGAGCAACCTAAGCCCTCAATTTTGATGCATTAATGACTTTAATTTTATAGAAACAAAATATGTGTATGTTCAAAAAAAAAAAGAAACAAAATATGCGCAACAGGCCTTGAAATATATTGTGTTTTCTTTTAAAAAGAAAAGGAAATAATGCGGATACTGAATTTTTTTTCTTCCAGAAATGATACTATTTTATAAAACACAAAAGTTTTTTATAACATTAAAATGCTTATGAATTACTTAAAATTCAGCAATAAAAAAAATAGACATAAAGTACAACGATCTCAAACACAATCTATGCAACATACAAATCATTACAAGTTAGAATACATACTTTACAACAATTTAATGCACAAACACATAAAAATACAACTTTATTAACACATAATATAACTATTTAAAGCACAAATACAACTATAAAACAATATTCAACAGATACATTTAATACGCTATTTAAATCATCTATTCATTAAAATATACATCCATTAACCACGATGTACAATCTAATGAAGCTATTATGTCAAATACTTAAAAATAAATCATTCAGTCCAATTCTAAAACTTTAGCTACCCACAGTGGTCGGTCGACCGGCCGAGTCGCCCGTGCGCCGACCAAGTCGTCACCACTGCAAATAGTCGGTCTTCGAAGTTTTAAATTATGTACAACTCATATCAATCACTTTAGACTTTTGATGTCGATAACATTTATTTTAAGATACACACGCTACTCGTCGCTTCAACACGCGAGTACTACCCTACTAATATAATAGTAAAGTTGAAGTAACAAACAATTATCCACTCAATTCTTTTTTTCGGCACGTTTGTTTACTAACATAATTTACATCACAATAACAAACTTGAGTTGTGTTACAAGGTCCCATACATTAGTGGTTAAAATTAGGGTTTTTGTTTTATTATTTTCTTTTGTTTTGGTATACAACTCATTCTTAAATCAGACTTAGAAAATACAACTTACTTGCATTAAAATATATTTTGTTATCAAAGGTGCGCTATAGTTTATCAGCTGGTAGCCGTGAATAACCAGTTGACGTATAAATATAAATTAAAATGTTTACCCTTTTTCGGCTACACAAGTGTCTACAACCACTAGTCCACCAAATCTCCCAAAGTCGTACTACTTGCGAAGGATTTATGGTTATTTTTTCAGGTGTGATAATTTGAGTCAACTTTCATTATCAACAAAGTAATTTTATTGGTGTCACTTATATATTTATGATTACTTTTCCATTAAATCTTATTTATGTTGGAGCAAATTAAATATAAAAAAAATCGATTGTAGATTTTATATCAAAGAATGTTAAAAGTATCACGCTTTTAACGTGGCTAGTTTGTATTATATATGATAAAACGTTGAAACTTTTTATTTCATGTTAACTATTTAGGACTCTATTTACATTTTCGTATAGAGCCTCTAAATTCTCGAGGACGGCCCTAACCACGACCCCTTTTTAAAGATACTAATGACCACTTGATGTCATAAAATATTTTTTAAGCTATAAAGGTTTGAAAAATAATATACATTTAATGGAATTTATTACTACGTAGTAACGAAGAATTGATCAATCGGATGATTTTAACCAAGAATACGCATACATATATTTATTTATGGTAGAACTAATTTGGTCAATGCATGTTATTGGAGGGTGTATTAGAGTTAGGGCTGTAAACGAACTGAACGTTCAGTGAACATTTCATGAACGGTTCGGTAAAAAGTTCGTTTATGTTCGTTTATTTATTAAATGAACGAACATGAACAATATTTTACGATCGTTTAGTTAAATGAACGAACATGAACAAAAGTCACGTCCGTTTATTTATTTCCGTGAACGTCCGATTATGCGTTCATTAACGTTCGTTTATGTTTATTTATTTATTTATGTTCGTATATCAAATCTTTTAATTGTATAATTTTTAAATTAGTTTGTTTAAACAAAACGACACTGATAAAACGATATTAAATACATAATTTAATAAAGTTTATGATTGCTTGTCTATGTTTACTTATGTTCGATCGTTTATGTTCGTTTAGTGTCTTAATGAACGAACATAAAAGAACATGAACAACTCATTTTCTTAATAAACGAACATGAACAAGAAATTTCGTCCTTTTAAGTGTTCGTGTTCATTTATTTGTCCGGTTAAAATTAAATGAACGAACATGAACAAGGCTCGTTCGTGTTAGTCGGTTCGTTCACTAATTAGAGCAGTTTCAATGTTGCGCTAACGGCGTTGAAGACGAAAATAACGGCGTTAAGCCGTTATTACCCTTGGACTTCCGGCGTTATAACGGCGTTAGTCCCTGCCCGTTAGTGGCATAATGACCGTTTTTTTTTTATTTTTATTTTTTTATTTTTTTTTATTTTTTTTTTTTTTTTTTTTTTCATTTATGCCCCTAAATGAGAGGTTGTTTTTGTAAATTGTTGGGAATGTTATTGATGTTATTGGGATGTTATGGTTGTGGGTGTTTATTGTGGATGTTAATGTTAAATGTTAAAGCTGACGTGGACGGTGTTATTAGTGTAATGGTGTTATGATTGGGAATGCTCTTAATTAAAATATGTCAGCGTTGTGGGCTTGACTGGGTGGTAATTGCCGTGATCCAATTGTTTAATTAAAATAAGTTAAAAAAAATTGTTTAATTAAAAAAAAAAAAAGAAAAAAAATTTTGTCTACTTCTAACCAATTACTTGCATTACTTGGTTAATATTTATACAAGTAAAGATCAAATAAAAAGATAAATAATCATGAAAAATGTAAAAAGATTTATAAAAATAAAAGCTTTTGGAAAGTTAAGTTTGAAATTTTACTCAAAGATAAAAAATGTCGTACATAGTTATGAATGAAGTTGTTACAAGTTTTTTAATGAAAAAAAAAAAATAAAAAATAAAAAAAAAAAAAATTAGTACATAAAATACTAAAATTTTTAACTTATATATTTTAATGCATAATAAAATTCTGATACATATAATAAAAAGAAGTTAGATGCAAAAAAAAATATATTTTATGCACATAAAGGCGATTTACAAAATTTTAATGCATAAATGATTTTTTTCACGATATTCATTTATACAATTTTAGAAAATCTCCATTCACAACATTTTTTTATTAACCAAAAACCCCCATCTTGTTGAACTTTTTAAAAACTTTTCACTTTTAATTTTTTTTTACACTTCTCATGAATATTTGTTTTTCTTTTTAACTTTACCAATATCTATATAATCATACTGTAATATATTAAAAAGATTGTCTTTTTTTCTTTTTCTTTTGTTAACAAGTTATTAAAATCATTATTCAATACCAATGCTTCTATTAAAATATTTATAACATGAATTTTTTTTCTTTTAATATTATGATCAATTTAACTTGATAATAACAAAAAGAGTTTTTTTTTAAGCAAATTACCAAAACAATTCATATCCAAAGTCATATTACCAAACTGAACTTTTTTCGTATACTTTACCAAAGTGACCAAAAGATGTCACGATCACCTTTTCAATTCTCTCACATGTCTGCTTTTCCATTCTCTCACATGCCCACATACCTAGGGGTGTTCAAAAAGTCCGAGAAACCGACAAACCGAGCCGAACCGGTCAATCCGAAACCAAAAAAACCAGAAACCGAAGAAACCGAAGCCGAAAAAAACCAAAACCGAAAAAACCCGCTTATCACGGTTCGGTTTTGGTTTTTATTTTTTGCTATCCGCGGTTAACCGAACCAAACCATGCTTAATATATGAAGGTTTTTTTAACTATATATTCGAATAATTGTACAAGTATTAATTATACTACTACACTAATTTTATTGTATAACTCCCTTTTGCTCCTAATGTAAACATTTCAATACATTTATGTGTGAAAGTTGATAAATGTGATCGTAATATATAAATGTCGAATAACTATTATTTTGTTAATCGATTATGTATGGATATTTGAATGTAATTATTCTAATGTGATAAGTTTTATATGATTATTATCTATTAAATGTCATTTAATTTTACTAAAATAAACATTTTATGTTCTAAAACACGTTATTGTTTATAAGTTAAACTTGATTAAACTTCTAAAATGGTTAACCGTGACTCGAACCGTGGGTAACCGCTCATTTCGGTTACCCGCTTTTCCGGTTACCCGCCTAGTGTGGTTCAATTTCGGATAGTAAAATTAATTACCCGCCCCGCAATGAATAGTTTAAATCTTCCAACTAACCGAACCGAACCGCCCCGCGACCACCCCTACACATACCAAGCTAATCTCAAACACTCATGTTTGTTTATTTTTCCACAGGCGCACTGTACATGATAAATGTTCATGTTATTGCTTAGTATATGCATGTGAAATGTTGTGATCTTGTTGATTCCAGACTTGTTGCATGTAACAAAATGATAGATATTAGAGCTCGTTGATGTAATCTTCACGATTTCCAGCATCTCCACCTTCAACATAATGGTTCCTCTTCTTCTTCATTCCATGAACAAAACTACCCACTCGCCCAGACTCACCTCGCCCAAAGACCCCATCTTCCTCGCCCATCACCCACATCTCACCCAGCACCCCATCTTCCTCGCCCAAACCCACATCTCGCCTAGGCCACGCTTAGCCTCTCGCCCAGAACCTCGTGCCTCAAATACTCTTTCTTCAGAAAATTTTCACTCGCCCCCGGAAATCGTATAATACACATGTAGTGTTGGGATTTTTTGTTTTAAGAGATCCAACGGATAACATTAGAAAGTTCATTTTCGTAAATACTTTGTGCGAGAACCTGTTTCGTAAACATGTATCAATTATAGTTCATTTTCATAAAAACTTTTTTTTTCTATTGTTAAAGTCCAATGAAAGGTGAGTACAAATTTATGAATCAGTAAATTTTACACTTAAAAGTTAAATTCACAAGACCAAACATTAGTTAATTACGAGTATTTTTTAAGTTTTTGGATTTAATTGTAGACCACAGTGGCCACTCAAATCCAAAAGAGAAAAAATTAATCCCTCTGATTACGGGTGTGTTTGGTAAAAGTAGCTTGATGGCTGTGAACGTGTGAGATGTTGTGAGTAGTAGTGGCGCTCATTCAACTCACATGCATTTCATAACTTAAAGCATTGGAAAAATGAAACTTCACCAAAATAGCAAAGCGCTTCTTTTAAACGAAACAACTAAAATAAAAATTTCATTGTTCATGCATTTCATCCCCAAAAGCTCTAAAATGCTACACGCCAAACATAGCCTACATGTGTATTTTGTATTTATTCCACAATTTTGATTCATTGTTGGTTTAGTTTTGTTCCATACCCATTAATTAATCATGATTTTTTATTTTGCAATATATAGAAGATTTTAATCAAACTTGCATTATATTATTCACAAATAAAATAGTAATAACGTATCAATCACCATAGCACATGCATCATCATATAAAGAACATTAACTAAATATAAAAGAAACGCAGTTGCACCAATTATCTCCACTCATCTTTCCATGCTCTTTTCAAACTTATAGCTAGCTAACCCAACAACAAATCCCTTTCATTAATTTACCCCAAAAAAACTCTTAAATCACTATCTTACAAAACACAAAACTCTTAAGTTTTTGTTTGCCTTCCGCTATTTGGCGGTTCGGGCGTTGTGAATAAGATAAATTTTCAAAAAAAAAAAAACAACAACAATAATATGACATCTTGTCTTAGCTTCGTTTCGCTATACGGATCGTTTATTCGTCGTTCTCTCGCGGCTTCTGGCCTCTCGTCGCAGTTTATCGACGTGGATGACGATACTAACGTCCATTTTTGGGGGCCCATTTCATCGGAAAATGACGTCAGCCATGGGAAACCAACGTTGGTTTTGATTCATGGGTTTGGTCCTCATGGTGTCTGGCAGTGGAGGCAACAGGTTAGTTACTACTCTCTCTATCCGTCTCAAAATATAACTTCATTTTGATTTTTTAAGTTTTTTTTTCTCCAATTTTAAAATTAACTATTTTTTTTCGTTGTATATGATACTTGATAGTAAATATATAAATGGATTGAGTTTTAAATGTAGTTTCATCGGACACAAGAAATACGTGTTTACATTTGTGATTGTGTAAAATAGAGTAAATTACGTTATGGTCTTGTGGTAAAAATAACTGAATTATTGAACAGTCCATTATTGAATAGCAATTGTATTGTTTGATTCAGTCTTGGTCCTTCGAGTATGTAGTAATTACAAGTTTCGTCTAAAACTATGTAACTAATTTGCTTTTTGGTCCCTAATATGTTGCAAACAACAGTGAAGAAACGCAATGTTTTAAAGAACGGGTTTTAATTGATCATGCCAAGTTCCCGATTTAGTTAAAACACCAGGTCAAACCGCTTTTTTCGTGTCAAAAATCGGTTTTTGGTAACTAAACCTGTTAAATCGACTAGAACACACATAAAAAATAAAATAGAAGTCCATTCAAAAATGTTATTGAAAAAGAGGCTTCTATGGGGGCTGCTTAGAATTACAAGATTATCCCATTATTGGTATTATAAAGTTCTTGTAAACACTACCTTTAAGTATCAAAATCGATGTTTATTAAAATGTTGTAAAAACAAGAATTCTTTTAAACACCATATTTATAATTATGACGATTGACTAGAGACTAGCTTTGTCGTTTTCCGTAGTATAGGGACCATTTATGTAAGTTATGTTTTTAACCTTCTTATACTTAGGCTGCCCACAGAGGGGCCGGTTATCTTCGGTTGAAGCACAAGGTCGAGCAAGGTTCTCCCATTGTGGGCATGTGGGTTGTCGTCGGTTGAGGAGAGAAGAACATGCAACTCGGTTGAGGAGACAACCGAGTCTCACAACCCAAATCTTTCCCACTTTTTAGCTTTTAAAAACTTTCTACAACATTATAAATCTGCAACCTCAAACACATTTTTAAACACACAATTTCAAACAATTTCTCATAAACACTTTTAAACACATTTTGATAATTATGTCTTATGAGTTATTTTTTAATTCTTCGTCTTACGAGTAACGTCTACGTTTTATTAGTTTAAGTTTTTAATTATTGTTGTAATGTTAAGTATTTTTATTAATGAAGTTTAATTTTGTTTTTAAAAATATTTGAATTAAAAAAAATAAATAAATAAAAAATAATAATAATAAATTCTCGGTCACCAACTAGTAGGTGGATTGTCGGTCGTAGAGAAAGCGATGTAGCGGCAAGGACTACTTATTTGTGACCAGCCTTAAATACCTTTTTTTAAACATTTTACATCACGGTAAAATGGTAAAATATCTGGATTCTAATTAATAAACTAACAATTTAATTACACAGGTATCATTTCTGGCACCATATTTCCACCTATACATACCGGACCTGGTATTTTTTGGAGAATCCACAACAAAATCCTCGGAGCGGTCCGAAATCTTCCAAGCAAAAGTCATAGCAAAACTAATGGAAAAAGTTGGTGTTAACAAGTACTCGGTCGTCGGGACAAGTTACGGTGGATTTGTGTCATACCGATTGGCTGAAATGTGGCCTGAACGTGTCCAAAAAGTTGTGATTGCTAGTTCGGGAGTTAATATGAGACCAATACATAACATCGAGTTGATGAAAAGAGCAAATGTTGAAAAAATCGACGAACTGATGCTGCCCCAGACTGCGGGGCAACTCAGGACGTTGATGCGTTTGGCTGTTTATAATAATCGTGTCTACATGCCAGATTTTTTTCTCAACGATTTTATTGACGTAAGTTTTTACTTTATTTAATTTACTTTTATTTAATATTTAATATACGAGTATGTGTCATTTTCATGGTCCACCAGGATATATATAGTTTAATTGCATTTATTTAAAAATTTGTGAGTGGGCTCACTGGCTGTTAGAGCACAAGGTATGCAAAGACTCAATAACACATTATTGGTATCTTATGCGTACATCATCATCTCGATACACATAAATAACTCAAACAACCTCCCTCATAACACACCACTAACATCACCTGTAGGTCCCATGAAAATCCCCAAATATCCTCACTTATTCATGAAAAAAACAAAACATACAAACACACACACACACACAAGATGCATTTGGCTTGAGTTAGTGCATTGGCTCAAAACACAAAAGTGTGCATTTGGCACAAGTTTGGCATGTTAGCCGGTATGGTTGGCACACCAATGGCTCACCAACGGCATCCCATACCTTGTGCTCTTATAATTGCAAGTCTTTCGTTTGAATTATTAAAAAAAATTGATTGATGAAAACAACAACATATTTCGACAAAAGACATATATTATTAACAGAAACAAGAAGGTAAAACACTCAAGTGATAAAATAATTCATTTAAAAAAGAATATTTTGTCTCAACGAGTATCTTATTCTAACTTTTTGGACTAATTTTGCTTAAATATGTATCTTACTTGTCAATCATTTTAATAATTTTGTGTAACGTACTAAAACTTTTTATTTTAGTGTATCTTACATTTGAGTTTCGTATTTTTGGTGTATCATATTTCAATTATGTGTATTATTTTGACCATTTTCTCCTCCTCAGTTAGTAGAAGCCCGTGTAAATTAAAAGATAAAATGATTAAATAATACACACAACTCGAATATGATACACCAAAATGAAACTTTTCTAATACACTACATAAAAAATAAGAAAGTAGCGAGTAAAATACATTTACCAGTAATTATCCCTAGTCTTTTTGATAAATTGTAACCTTTGAGTAACTTTTCATATTTGATCTCATATACGTCTAAAACTGCTTGTTCTTGTATACCTGATATTTCTGTCGTGTAACTTTTTAATTCTAAAGGATTATTGAACTTATGTATTGTAATTCAAAATGATTCGTAATGGCGTAACTTTGGATGCAGAAACTGTATTGCGAGAATAGGAAAGAGAAGCTAGAGTTGCTAAAAGAGGTGACTCTTGGCAAACACGACAGCCCTAACATTTCACCTCTTCAACAGGTTCTTTCTTGTAACTCCACTTGTAATTAGAATTAAGAGTAAATTTACTGTTACATGTTTAAGAATACAAATATAGATATGTAAATGTGTTAAATCGTGATCAATCATAATCGCTTATCGTAAGTGACAGATTCGTTGGATAACATATCAGAACAAGTTTGGGAATTAAGGAAATACAAGTTTATGAAACTATGGGTCGGTTCATACCGGGTTGAAAAGCAAAAATGTTACTATTAGCTATGAGGATTTTTATTTTATTTTATTTTTTTTTTATTATTTTTTTTTTTTAACTTATACAATTTAAGAGACTTTCAACCCGTGTGACATGTTTACTGATTTAACTCATTTGACCCATTAGGGACAGACCATAACTGAACTTGCCCCATTCATATCTAAATGAGTTAAAACTGTTATATCATAGCTTTGCGACAAAATAAAGATTGGTAATCATGTATACTCACTTCCTTTGAGATACTTAAATAGTTGTTTTACATTATATGAAAGTTTATATCACTTTGAAATTTGATTTACTTTCTCTTAAGTGTTTTGAAATATTGTGATTTTGAATTATAGGAAGTGTTAATCATATGGGGTGAGCAGGATAACATCTTTTTGGTGGACATGGCCAAAGAGCTCAAAGAGTATGCATTCCTTCCCTTTCCTTATGGATTTATTGTCTCATTTTGTTATAGGTAAACTAGATTAGATGGTCGGAGTATGTTTATATTTAGTTAGTTGCGTAACTCAACAAAAATGAAATACTTAAACATACAGAAAGTACTAATTATATCGTATTCATCAAACCCTGATAAACATAGAATTAAATAAAGGAAAATGATTTAGGGACCTAATTGGTATGCCTAAAAAGAGGCCTAACAAGTAACAAGAGGATGAAGACAAGTAAAAAAATAGAAGGTGAAGATGAGAAAAGATAAAATGTAAAGAAGTGGGTCCCGTTGATGTCACCAATCAAAGGATGACACTTCAATTTAGGCATGTTTTTAGGTCTATGAATTAGGCACCCCAGTCATCACTCTTAAATAAAAGGGGTTAAAATGCTAGACGAATCCAACACGATTCAAAGAACTATCCAGTAAGAACACTGGATAAGTCATTTTAATGTGTCAAGTCATTTTAGTTATCGTTGACGATATTTTAGATGATATGATTAAGACGTCGGCACAATTGGTACGTAAGTGACTGAAAAAAGCGTAAATTCTTAGCTATAAGATTTATCAAGTTTTCTTATCACCAACAGACCTGTTTTGTTAACCTTATTTATATTTTTTATTTGTATTTTCATTTTGTATGTGTTAATGCTTACAAAGTAGTATTCTGGTTTTGTTCTAGATTGCTAGGAAAGAAAGCATCATTGGAAGTGATGAAGAAAACATCACATGTACCTCAGCTTGAGCATGCCAAGAACTTCAACAAAATTCTCTACAATTTTTTGTGTGACTCCACATGATGAACACACACATACAAGTTTCGTCATACAACTATTTCTATTAATCATTCATCGGTCATTGCTTCAACTTTCAGCTGTTTGTTTGCACAAAACGATTACTACGTACTCTTGGAAATTAGAAACCTCTTAAGTTTGTCCAAATGTTTGTTGGTTATCAAGATTATTCGACGGTTTCAAGGGATCAATACAATCTCAACTATGTACAAGTAGTTTACACTGTTCCTATATATAATCATAATTCAAATCGATTACCTATTTTTTGTCAAATGAAAAGTGCATTACATGAAACGTTGAGAAATGGCTTTTTGATGAAAGTATGGTAAGGTCGGTCGATGATAAGTTCTCTACAGCTTATTTTTTACAAGCCCTCAACATCACATGAAGGTGTTGTCACTATATACTGTGGTTTTAAATACTCTATGAGATATCATCTGATCCAACATAGCAAATTAGCAATGGTTACAATGTGCCTGTAATCTGTATGTGGACTACCCCTTTTAATAAATTGCAACATCCAACCAATGTTGTTTATAGATTTTTTTTTAAAACTATTTTTTTGCATATTTTATTTGTCAAGCCACTTACATTAAAGTTTACAGTTAATGTGCCCAGCTACATAAAAGTATCATTAAAAGATATTGCTGCCTCAACAAGAAACGAACTCTTCAATTTGTTTGACCTTATATAAAAAATCATATCAGATCATTATCAAGTTGAGTTCCAGAACATTGTAATATAATTCCAACTCACCGTTTGACTCGGTCTAGTAGACCTCTTTCGTACGCTATAGCTTAAGTGAGGAAGGTTATCATAACTCATCTGATATGAATGGAGATGAGAAGTTAAACACAGTGTAGGTATCAACATATTGAGTACTCAAAACTTTCAGCATACTTTTTAAGTTTTTAAGTTTAGTCCGGCCTTATCAAGTCAGTCCACTCCTTTAGCTATAAACCAACAACTATAACGATAATATGATGAAAGGCCCAAGCGCTGAAATCGTTAGAGGCTCACTATAGAAAGCAAACAACGATAACTTCGATCTACACATGTGAAGAAACATATCCTAACTTTCTTTTTTGACATGTCCACAGAGAAGTGTAACATATTGTCATTAACCATTTTTGCAGTACAACCAACTTTGATACTAAAGTTATCATAAATTAACTTTCTCCATGTACTATCAAGTTAATTATCAGCTTTACAAAGTAGTACCATTTTGGCTTGAAACCTCCGAGAAAGGATACATTAAGCGAAGAAATCAAACTATTATCTCACTCGTGGATTATGCATAGGATAACACTCCGGTTCCCGGTTGGTTAGATTGGATAGTTAATCCTTATTCACTTATAGCTTAACCGTATGTTTATTTTCTTTTTCCTTTCTTCCCTCTAGCTTCTTGCTAGAGTGTTAATAAAATTGCCGTTAAAAAAAAAGGTACCATTTTGGCTACACATAAGCTTTCCATCAAGAAAATTTGGCACAAACAATTTTACAAATGCACTAACATTATATCATCTTGGGTTTCACTCTAACATTGTTGATGATTTTTGTATCATCAACTATTTTAGGTAATTGTGATTTACTATAAGACCAATAGGATTTCATATTATGATCGGATACGAGTTAAGGAAGTGTGAAATGCACACTCATTTTAGCTAATATGTTTCCACTACGACAAAGACGCATGAGTCAAGGAGGGTCAAGGGGCAACGCCTAGAAAACTAATGGTTCTTCTTAAACTAAGTTGTGACTGTTAGTTTGTAACTAATTAAACTGTCATAACTGTCAAATAGAATCTGTTTATTAATAGATTCATTGTCTCATTCTTACATATGAAAAATACATACAATTCCTCATTTTTTCTGCTTAGTATTCTTGTGCCTAAAAAACTAATTTGTTCTTTTTAAGTTATCCCGATATGGATTTTGTGATACCCAGACATCAATAGGGTCGAAATACTTTATACGGAAAGTGGACATACATGTTTTGAGAAGATATCCAAGGTTATCATTACATCCCTAACCCCCATTTCTAACAACAACATCTCGAAGTATTATAACCTAATATGATAGGAACTTGAGATCGTCAGAATAAATTATCAAAGCCCACCACATCTGCAAGGTTCGAGTTTATGGGATTGATTTTGTAGGACCCTTGGTATCAAGATTCTAATAAGATCAGGAGGTCTTGGAATGAAAGAACATGAAATGCATTATGAGTTTTCTAGAAAGAGAAAGTGAAGAGGGAGTGGTGAAGAGAAGTGAAATGCATTTCTTATTAAATGATTACTAAAGCACACCCTCCATGGAGAGACATGGAGGGCTTATATAGGCGTTTACATGTGTAAGATCTCTAGTTATACAATAGTAGTCCCTATACTATGACTAACTTAACTTATCACTACAAATCGCGTAAATTTCTTCACTTAAAAAGCTAACAATTTCCCACAAGTGATGACAGAAGGGATTTGTTTACATTGATGTCTACAATTAAAAATAATAAAGTCTTCGGAAGCGTAACAAACTCTGAGGATGTCTTCGAAGCTATTTTCTTATTGTGTACCCCAACTTTGTCCTTTTTAACTTAAAGACGAACAATGTGATGCCTGGGTAGTTAATCTCGGCGAGATCTCGGACCTAGGAAAAATATCAATTCCAAATCTTGGGGGTAAATATAGGAGCCGATTTTTTGATATCGGAGCCGTTATTCTCGGCGAAATTGGCCAAGATTTTTCCAAACCCTTGGAAATTTTTCCTTTTCTTTTTGGGGGCTATCGCAATTAAATTTCGAAGGTATATTGTTATTTCAATTGTAACCCCTCTTTGATTTTCGAAATCATAGATCACCGAAATTGATATTAGATTTCGTATTTGTGTTTGTTTTCTTGTTTGTGTTCGATTTTGTGTGTTAATTTTTGTGTGTGGGTTTGGTTAGTGTGAGTGTGTGTGGGGGTTGGGTTCTTGTGTAGGTGTTGGTTGGTGTGTAAAGTGATATAGAGATAAGAACAAGTGGGTTTTATTCTTCTTTTCTGGTGCAGACTGTTGGTTTTATGGACAAAATATTAATAGACGTGTGTTAGGATCGAACTCGAGACCACGGGATTGCACACTTTACGTATGAGAATTAAAGTTAATAATTAAATATAATAGTTATATTTATTTATTAATTAAATGGAATAACATAACGAACGTTAAGTAATTAATGTAATGGACTAACGGGCGTTAAAAGTATTTGGAAAAGGACTAAATTGCAATAGTTGGGAAGGTTCCGGAATCCCTATGGGATATCATGAACCGATCGTCCAAAACAAAGGGAAACAAACCCAACTTGTTCACCAAGTTAGCTTGGGTATATATACAAGGCTAGGGGTCTTGTTTTTCTATCTCTTGTACTCATTATGCTAAAACCTAAATAGTTTTGTGTGTGTTTTTGCATAATCCGATCGTACAACCCTTTATGGGTGTCGATCCACTTCTTTTCCAAAACAAAGTTATTTTGTTTAATTAAAACTAACATTACTTTAATTTGTTATAGTGCGTGTGTACAAGAACGTGGTACAATCACACTATTGATTGTATCTTGGATTGAATTACAAAGCGGTAAGGGGTAATTCTTATAATCCTATAAACCCTAATTAGGGTTCATCCAATTGCTAGTTTGTGGATTTGATTCTTGTTCGGCTAGAATCAAGAAAAGGTGCCGCATACTTTATTCTTTAGTTAATTAATTATTCATTATATGTTCCTATACGCTTCCGCACTTACTTTGATGTTTATTGTTTATATTTATGATTAGTCATGTTATATAATTCCAACAGTGGCATCACGAGTCATTGGTTTTAATGAGTAATTAATTACTAAACGCGTAAATAACAAATATTGTATGTTGTTAGATATGATTATTCTAGGGTTTTGGTTATGATTATGTAAACCCTAATTTTATGGTTAGGGCTTTTGCCCTAATTTGGTTTTAAAAATCAATTATGGATCGAATTTTTTTTTAAGGGTGGAAACCCTAAAATTTTTTAATCGATTTCCTTAAAATTTTTTTTAGGGTTTATATTAATTGTTTTGTTATCTATATCGAAACCTAGATTTAATATATTTGTTACGTGATAAATTCATGAATAAAGTGTTATGTGACATGGAATTGTATGCGATCTTGTGACTATTTGTATAATTGTTATGATGTATCCATGATTATACATGCATGTTAGTCATGGATAAGTTGCTTTGAATATTTAATTGTTAAGATTGGTTATACGATATTAATTGTTAAGTTTTATACACATGTATATTTATGATAAATCTTGAATTGGGGAAAACTCAATTATATACATTAATGAATCAATTATGTGCAATTTGGTATATCATTAATTATGGGTTTACTTGTCGATTCGTCGATGTATGTGGCTCACTTTCAATTGAGAGAGTGAAAGCCCTAATTAATATATACATTAATTTAACCTAGATATTGATTATTAATAGGTTTTATCGAATAAAGTTGCATGTGGCTACTTGTTTACACGTATAAATTGTTTATTATGTGCGGATTGTTTTTAGTAGTTTGTTTTTATTGGTATTACTTGTTTGTTTATTATGTGCGGCAGTTTTAAGCAAAGGGTAATTTTGAATAGAAAAATAATACGGACTAAACAATGGCGAAATTTAATTGTTTTGGAAGAGTTAAGTTTTCTATAGTTTAATTGATTGGTGACTTTGGTACAATGATGTGAGGCTCACCCATTCGAATGAACTATAAAGGGGTTATTTAAGAAGTGCGCAGTCACTTGAATGGATGTCTAAGGTTATGCGTTTGCGCTTACGGTCCTCTGCCCTCTGTAAGTTCGAATGGAGCTACTTAGTAAGCCATAAAAGTACAAGCTCATCTTAAGGGCGAATTAGTTTTAATTCCATGCGCCACTTCGGTGGTAATTATCCGAAACACTAAGTGTTTACACTTATGCAAAAGTACGGTATAATGGATGATAATTAACACTAAATTCCTTGATTGGTGAATCCAATACCTCAATCAAAACTTTGATAATTTGATCTTTATGAATTGGTAATAAAAAGTTTTTTATTAAAATTATGCTACAAGATGAATGCGTGACATCTTTGTACATATTTGATTTGGCCACATAAAATCAAAACTACTACCCTTTTAAATTAAGTTATATGCTATCTAATTAAAAGGAACACTTGAAGTTGCAATTTATGTCATGAGAGTACTTGGCTAGATTGTAATGGAGAGGTAAATCTCTATGTAAAGTGAGACCTTACATGGACATATTTGCAGTTCTTTAAGTTAGACACTTAAGTTGAGTAGGAAGTGAGACTTGGACTCAATGGCATAAGATGGGATGAAACATGTTTATATTTGCAATAGCGTTGGAAAATATAAATCCCATAATGATCTAGGAATTGGAAATTGTTTGCCAATTATTGTTCGAAAGATTACCCTATTATGTGCTTTCGTTACTAGCAGATCAACTGATGTAATGGAACTACGATAATTTGGATCCTAGTTTTCTAGAAAATTCTATGGTTATATGAATATTACCTTGGGTATTTTATTTTCTTGAAAAGTTTAATTATCGAAAATACTAAAATTGAATTTTGCTAATTCTTTAAATGTATTAATACAACATTAAACCGTACGAAGGTTATTCTGTATTGGTAAATTGATCTACACATAAGGGTTTTGGTAGAGTCAACTTTGCTAAAAGGATAAACCTAGTCCTCTTTATATAAGAAAGAGTGAGATTCAATCCTATTCCTTTTCATGAATGAAGAAAGGTATGATAGGACAATTAGAATTGTCTAAATTCTAAATACATAACTCGTAAGCATATTTTAATAGTTAAGAAAATTGCATATGTTCTGAGTTATTAAATTATAAGCTAGACTAATTACTGTATAATTGGTAAAATACAAACTAGCATATTTTATCTAGTTGTTGTGCTTTGACCATTTAAAAGTACTACTTACAATTGTTGGAATAGTAGAACTATTAAGAAAGAAATTGCATGCCAAATTTTTCAAGTTAATAGCATTGATGAATAATTCATCATCTACGTAGTAGAATACACTCTTTTAGTACAAAAGTAATTGTTATGTATGGACTTTTTCAAAGGTGTAGGAAAGTAAATAGAACGCTATTTTTTTTCACTGGTTAATTCAACACTTACAATGTTGTCAAATCCAGTGGGAGTGTTGTGTTCTTATTACTGAATAAAGAATTAATGTAATGATCTCTTATTCAGTGGGAGTTACAAGCTTTGTCATCTTGGTAGTAACCCAGATTATCTCTAGAATGTCTTAAGATAATTACTTTCCATTTGTAGACACTTATGTTTTCAAGGATAGTCATGAACGTTTCCTTATTAGACAATGAAGTGGTTCTACATCTACTAGTTATGCTAATATCAATGACACAATCATATTAGTCACATAAACAAACATATGTCGTGTTGTTTATCCGCTACATGATGTTGTTCCATGCACAAGTGGGAGAAATCTATATTGTGTGCAAGGTACAACATATAGGTATATGATTTAAAGGATTCTCTTGACTGCAAGGAAAGAGACTAACGTTCTAATATAACTTGTACATATCTAATTCAAGAAACACTTGGTGTTGCAATTTACGTCATGTGAGAACTTGGCGAGATTGTAACAACAAAGTAAATCTCTATGTGAAGTCAGACCTTGCATGGACATATTTTCAGTTTTTTAATTAGACAAGTATTTAGAATATGTGTCAAGATGATAGATATAAGACTACTTCAAATTAAATATTTATGTATTATTAGAATGACATAAATAAATGAAGTAATCTAATCCTACTTCAATTTGTTTATTTATGTATTTTGGAATGACATAAATGAAAAATAATGTAGTCCTACATTATTGTGAAGTAAAATAAATTAACTTGAAATTTTAATTGAAACCAAGAGTTGTGTTCATAATTACTTTAGTTAAACATGTTTATGATTCATTGTAAAGACATAAACATAAAGTATTTTAAGACTTATAATAAAGTAAGACGTTAACTTGTTATGTTTTTTAATTAAGACATATACAAGAAGTCATTGAGTTGATCAATGATTTATAACGTATAATGGGATTATAACAGCTTATGTTCCTTGATGAGACATAGATATGAAGTGACTTGGTTAAAAGGTACTTGTGTTATAAAGCATGTAATTGGCTTGAAAAGTCTATTATACCATTAAGTTGATTTAGTTGGTAAATAGGTAAGCCAAAAGGAATATGTTTATCTTATATATTGTTAGATTCTCTTGCAATATTAATTCTAATGAATACCATGTTCAGTTAGGAGAATCAAACTCTATTTGATTTGTTTGATTCATGATAACCATAACTTCTTTCTTAAAAAGTAACAAGGTTAGAAATTGAGTATGAATTGGATATACTCAATATGACTCCAACCTAGAAGAATAAAACACAATTTCATTATGGAATGTGATGAATCACATTAAGTTTTAAAATTGAAGATTCTGAATTTGTTAAACTACTTATGAATAGGTTGTTAACAAACTTAAGTCAGGAATTATCAATGTGTATTTGTAATGTCCCAAAAGAGAACATTGTAGTTTTTCTCTAATTGCTAAGTATATATAGATAGTCTATATATTACAAAAGGCAAGTGGGAGTTTTTTTTATTTTTGAAAGATAAAATTACAAGATACATAATCTTCTAAAACACACTAGTAAATATCATGATGAGGTTAGACATGTAAATGATAAACCTCATAATGATGGAATTTTCATTCATAGATCTGCAAGGATATCTCAGATATTTGACTTATATGCTGAGAAATATGAGTTACATGATTATAGCAAACCTGATAATCATTATGATGGATTACCGAATATTGAATTGGGTAAATTACTCATACTATGAATGTTAAAGATGTTGTCCATAAAGATAATCAATTTTGGAAATTTGGTTTATCTTAATAGTTAGACTAGAGAATGGAAATGAGTTTCTTCAAAGAGATGAAAAACCCTAGTAGTTTGAATTTCTATGTAGAAATCATATGGACAATATTGTACACTTATTTAATGCATGTTTATGACAAGATTATTAATCATACTTAAGAAATTAATTGTGATTGAACATTCTTTCCTAGACACATTAAATATATAAAGATGATAATTGTCATACTTGTTTTCATTAATATGAAATATGACAATGGAATATCAAAACTCTTTCTTGAAGAATTACTTGGCGAGGCGGTAAGTAATTGAAAGGTTTTTTGAATTCATATAATCTTTGGTAGTGTACAAAGTGCAATAATTCATGAATGAATAAATGCATGCATCTATGAAATTATTCTTATGTTTAAATATTAAATCATAGTTTTGATTTATAATTGAAATAAGATAAATTTTAAGTATTCCTGAAAGCTAGTGGGAGTATTATGTTAAGGTTTTAAATCTTATATGTTGTATAACATATAGGAAGTAACATTCTTTGTAAGCTAAATGTTAAGTCTTAGATTGAAATGAAACTTCACTTGTAAGATTTAAGAATTAAAACATACAACCTTGGAATATATGTTTATTATTAATAAACATGTGCAATAAAATAAATGATTCTAATAAAACATGATATATCATTTGGGAAATTGATAAATATCTTTGAACAAGATAGAACGTGAATGAAGTCTAAGTTTGACCATAAATTCATCATGTACATCATGTAGTGTATTCAAATTGTTGTATCAATCTTAAATGATAGATGATTTGACAACATTGATATCTAACTAAAGGTTATTAGATAACTTGTGTAATGAATATTCTAAAAGAATTACATCCTCAGCCTGGAATTGCTCCTAGATTCTATGGATGAACAATATGTCAATTGTTGTGCAGATTGTCATCAGCTTCAAACTTGAAAGTTTGGAAGACATCAAACATTACACAAGGATATTAAAGTTTACGGAGTTTTAATGAGCATATTGTTGTTTGTATACAATGATGCTGGTTTAATTGAGATGACACTCAATACTAGTCATGGTAAGATTACATCCTTGTTAATGGCCATGTGAACTAGTAGTGCTACTAAAAGCACAGTTGCATTACACATTAAAAGAATAAGGATACTTTAAACTTTAAAATGTTTGAAAGTTATAATTGTCATAAATTGGTGATAGAGGATGTCACACACTTTATGAAATTATTATGTGGATTGGTGAATGCACACATACAAGGACTTCATTAATTGAATTCTTGAAATAAGTATTCTCAAAATTACTATAGATCAAGTTGGTTGATTTATGCATTGTCAACAAGTATGATTGTCATTACTTGAGGCATAATTCATCAACTGGAATTTTCATGCATTGATCTATTTGGTATTTGGATAAGGGATGTTAAACAATTGTTATAATAAATCAAATACTTGGTATGTTTGATTTTATAATATATTGTATCCTATATTTGCATGTTTAATCCGTGAGTAAATTTATTTATTCTAAATCGTCCGTTGTCAATTAATGATATGGGAGTATCATTAAATTAAGACAAATCTGAGAGATATGGTAGGATATACTTGAAAGTATATTGATGAGAATGCATACCAATTTTAGATGATATTCAATGAATTGAATATAGGACTTATCCCAACTACATGATTTTACTTTATGGATATTGTTATTAAGTAAATCATAAATAGTTATCCTCAAACTTGAGATACGGATAAGTGTCATGAATGTAGTGCACTACATTGGAACAACTTAACGCTATCGTGGCGGTAGTCATAAGGGTTGTTTCCTGAAGTGTTGCAAAGTTTGTGGGTTATTCTCGTAGTCAAGATAGAATTTGTTCCTTCAGATTTATTTTGGAGTTTATACTTCTTTGGGCCCTCGTAGGGTTGACAAGATGTTTGTGTGGCCACACCCAAAATCTCCCTAAATATGTTTAGAAGATTTGGTAATCTTGCTCAATCACTTATAACGAGAAGCAGAATGGTTGAATAAAGAATGACTTAATTCCATATCTTTATTTAACATGGTATTAGAAACAAAGGATAATAATAATGAGAAATCATTAAAAGGTTTTCCAGGAGACCTTACTCGAGTTGTACTAGAGGCATCGAAGTGTTGCTAGGCGGTAACGAATGTGATCACTCTATTAAGATATGTCCAAGTGGGAGCTGTTGGTTTTATGGACAAAATATTAATAGACGTGTGTTAGGATCGAATTCGAGACCACGGGATTGCACACTTTACGTATGAGAATTAAAGTTAATAATTAAATATAATAGTTATATTTATTTATTAATTAAATGGAATATAACAAGACGTTAAGTAATTAATGTAATGGACTAACGGGCGTTAAAAGTATTTGGAAAATGACTAAATTGCAATAGTTGGGAAGGTTCGGAATCCTATGGGATACCATGAACCGATCGTCCAAAAAACAAAAGAAACAAACCCAACTTGTTCACCAAGTTTGCTTGGGTATATATAAAAGGCTAGGGGTCTTGTTTTTATCTCTTGTACTCATTATGCTAAAACCTAAATAGTTTTGTGTGTGTTTTTTTGCATAATCTGATCGTCATCTGACCCTTTATGGGTGTCGATCCACTTCTTTTTCAAAACAAAGTTATTTTGTTTAATTAAAACTAGCATTACTTTAATTTGTTATAGTATGTGTGTACAAGAACGTGGTACAATCACACTATTGATTGTATCTTGGATTGAATTACAAAACGGTAAGGGGTAATTCTTATAATCCTATAAACCCTAATTAGGGTTCATCCAATTGCTAGTTTGTGGATTTGATTCTTGTTCGGCTAGAATCAAGAAAAGGTACGCATACTTTATTCTTTAGTTAATTAATTATTCATTATATGTTCCTATACGCTTCCGCACTTACTTTGATGTTTATTGTTTATATTTATGATTAGTCATGTTATATAATTCTAACACAGACAAGTGTGGTTTATTCTTGTTTTTTGTTGTAGACAAGTGAGTTTTATTTTGCTATCACTTATATGTATTCTTTTATATAAATTCATTCACTAGACACTAAATTAATAAATCATAAATATGAACAATGACATCAGTAGACAATAAATGTTTGAAAATAATTGTTATAGCATTGTTAGGAGTTATTTATTGTTTGTTTATAATTGTAAAATTTTAGTTAAGTGATGCAAGTATACAATTAAACATAGAATATATATATATATATATATATATATATATATATATATATATATATATATATATATATATATATATATATATATATATATATATATATATACATATATATATATAGAATCGGTCGATTGAGAATGTTTTTATTTTGAGAAGATTGAGAAGAGCTTTTTAACTTTGATTCATGTTTTTCAAGCGTAAAACTCATTTTAATGTTATTAAAATTCAAAATGTGTAAAAAAAAAATTGAATCAATGTTAAAAATCTCTCGATTTTACGATATATGTAGAATACTAAATCATCTGTACAAATTTAATGAATCATCATCATAACTCGATTTTAACAATGATTTGTGAATCAAATTTGTGATTTATAGATTTGATTCACCATAAAATGATGTTTACTTGTGAATCAAATCAAAAACATGAATCAATTTGCTCAAAAGAAGATTTCTCAATCTTCTCAAAATAAAAAACTTCTCAATGGAACCGGAGCCTATATATATATACATATATATATATATATATATATATATTCCAGATAATATAAAAACCAATATCTTACCCCAATAACCGCTATTTCAAATCTCAGTCCTTGAACGATATTTGAAATTTGGTGAATAACTGCATAGGTGATAACTAATTAGGTTTTACTCCCCTCAGTTAGTACGCCGTGTCTTGAAGCTTCTTCACATACTCTTTTAAAGTTTCTTAATCTGCTCCCCCCAAACTGACAACCCTTTTTGTAAATTCAAAACTTGATGTTGTAAAAGTATCTTATGTCTTTGTTTGCGAATGCGAAGTATCTTTTTCCTTTGTCTTGGAATGCGCAGTAGGAAAATGTAGAAGATACGGTGAACCACACTATGCAAGCTTCTATGTCTGTTGTGTTGAAAATAATGATTGTTCGTTTGGGGGACATAATATCAACCCTATCTTTTTACTGTTATGAATACTTCACAATCACCAAACATACGGATTGAAATGATATATATGCCTCTAGCCTTTTTTTCATTGAATTGATGAACCTGAACAGAAGCCAGAAATCCAGTAAGGCATTAACCATGGTTTATATGCCTATAGCCCTTTTTTAGGACTTATGACCTATCTATCTTCCTTTATGTACACCATGTTCTCCCCCATGATGGATACGATCTATCAGAAGCATCATAAATCTATTTACACCAAAAAACTAGAACTATTGGAAGCATCATAAATCTGTGTATGCTCAAAACATTATCCCGTGATAAGATGTTGATAATATAAACCTCTTTTTATGTTTCCCCTCTAACGTATCTCTTTGCATACCCCTTATCATTTCAATGGCTTACTGTAGTGACCACTTCTAGAGAAAACCTTGTATGAAGAACTTGTGGTTGAAGTAGATTAGCCAAATTTGTGACTTAAACTCGTACAATTCTCGTGACTAAGAACAGTGTGGTGACTTTGAGCAGACAGTTTCACTAGTCACTAAATACCTTATACTCCACCAAATGAAAGTATATATGGTAGAGTCAATAGAATGAAGCTCCTTGTCTATAACTCAAGAAATATCATCTGTATTTATGCCATTCCTACTTTCTAGATAGTTATAACCTATTAAAAAGGTATGTAGTACACAACCACTTGGTCTATCATAAACTATGTGAGACATTGAATACTATAATGTAATTCCTTAAAGTGATAGCTACCATGTGAGTCATTAAGAACCAACTTATGCGTTTATAGATCTCAAACAAATAACCAGATAGCCAAGTCTTAATGTGACAACTGGTAATTTTTCGAAACAAATTTTTATACCACATCGTACTTGTGTCCATTGTTTTGGTATTTATGAGAACTTTCAAAACTTAATTGGTTGAGAATCGAGAGGTCATCTCGGATAATGTGAGATATTAGCACAACACGGACCGGCACGAGCTTACTATGTATTTTTATGTATATATATTTATCGTCTTATAAAAAATAGTCGCATTATAGTCATTTTGAGTGGAAAAACAATTTTAAGACTAACGACGTAACTTTCGTAAATTTTCGACAATGTTTGAGGGTCGAAACGAGCTCGATAAGCGTTATCGTGGAAGTTTGAGCAAATGGCGCAACTGGCCCCTCACAAATTATACCAAACGCACCCTTTAACTTGGATAATTACACTTTTGGTCCTCCTTGGGGTATAAAAGCCCCCACCCACACACACTTTCTCACTTTTACACACACCACGCTCTCTCTCTCTCTATCTCTTCTCTCTAACTAAAACTCCGGCGACCGGAAAATCCCTTCGGCGTCTTCTCCGGCCATCATTCCGGCCACGTGCCACCGGAACTTTACACCCCATATATCAAACGATAGATCGGAAAAAGGTGATCATTTTGACATAGGGCACGAGAGGTATCTCTCACCGACACGCCCTAGATCTAAGTTTTTAGATTCGGTTTTTTTTTAGTTTTTGTCTTGCATGTTCTATCGTGGCTATCCACGCGTAGACCCGTGCTCATCTTGTGGTTTTATGGTTGTTAGCCATGGGTTTCATGGTGTTTGCTTGAGTCCTTGTGGAACGGTTGAGTTTTTGATTCTCGTGGTGTTGTTTTGGCCGTACACCGTACGGCAGTGGTGGTGTTGGTTGTTGGTTTGAGTAGCCGACACGGTAACCGAGGTTACCGTGCCTTGGGTTGAGGTTGGTGTTGGTGTTCTTGAGGCTTAAGTGTTTTCTTGGGTTAAGCCTTTACTTGTGGTGATGTTTTGATGTCTTTTGGCCGCGGTTGTCTAATCCATCGCCACCACCACTCGCGAGTGGTGGTGCGGCTGCGGTATATTTGGCTCGGGGTTGGTTTTTGAGACCGAGACACATTTGTGTCACAACATGGCTTGTGTTAAGGTATCCGCAGCCGAGGGTAACCTCGGCAAGGCGGTTATCACACGAATGGGTACATTGAAAACGAGACTGTATGGTCTCGGCTAGCGAGCCAGAATTGGTATTCGATTGGTTGGTTAACTTTGGTCAATCTTGGCATAAATTGGAGTAACAATTATTCAAAATGAATAATAAAAAGAAAAAGATAATAATAATAATAATAATAACAATAATAATAATAAATGTGTATGCCGTTATGATAATGTCGTGAAATTGAGTCGTGATGTTTGAGCACTTCGCGAGTCATCCGAAACCTCATGGTTCGGATTGGCCGTGAGTAGCCGATATGGACTATATATGAGTATGTGGACAATGTGGACTAATATTACAATTATTATTAGACTATGACCCGAAATATATACTTGACTTGGGAGACGGACTTGGGTTTAGATGGGCTCGAGTCAATTAGCGTGACTCGAGAAGGGTTGACTCGAAATGATAGGTCGAATGAGTTAATTGTACCACATTTTGAACAATGAATATTGCATAATACAATTAAATGATGGTTTAATTGTACGAGTTTGATAAAGTAAACGTTTTTCTTTAATAGAGATAATAAGTAACAAAAAGGTAATAAATTTCGAGACACGAAACCCATGAATTTTCTTTAAGAAGCTTAATTTGAATTGGATTGCGGATCGGTTAACGTTAATAAAATTCTACCAACATGGTTATTTGGACTTATTGGATTGACGAATCCAATAAGGGCCCGATAAGTATGCGAAGAGAAGGTTATTAATTTGAACCCATCCTAAGATCGTTATGTGCAACCTTTCAAGATTAACTTTGAATTAATAAACGAGACGAAGGGAATGCCAATCTTATTAAGTTGACGAGTTTAATAAGACTTGACGAGTCATTCGAGCACTTTATTAAAACTTAGTCTAATCTATTAGACCCGGCCACTTTGTGACATATATGGCCTTTTATATTCTTGTTTGTTGTTAATTAAGTGAGTTCGCGTCATTGTTGAGTTGGTTGTCAAATTGATTATTGGGTCAAACTTCATGTAATCTTGAGATTCGCGTGCGTTGTTTGAGTCCACATTCCATAAGTGACAAGGCCAAGTATTCCACTCTACCGTATTGCTTCGAATAGCAAGAATGTTTATGTTTCGTACTACTTTATTTTTGTCAACTTCATGAGGATCGATACTGAGTCACGTCTTTTTGCTATTATTAGGTTTTGCCGAGTCCGTTGTGCTGTGATATTCTCGTTGTTGTTGTGCTATTCTTTAGAGTGATTGTTTTTGCATTTCTTTGTTGAGGTGAGTTTCATAGCCCCACTTTTATTCATACTTTTGCTTTACTAAATTTTGGGGTGAGAAAACATGCAAAATATTTTGATTAGACCAATTAAGAAATTGATTTTGTTGCACTTATTACGTAGTCAAGGATAAGGTTTAGCCTCTCTTTAACTTGCCACTATTAGGTCATTGATTAGTGTTATAGATAGATCTATCGATGTTGACCACCGATGCGGACTTGGTTGCCCAACTTGCGAGGTTGCACACGGATTTGTGGTTGCAACACTTGCCATGACCTATAACATCTTGGTTTTTGGTATGTGATTAGAGCGTGATGGTTGCTTATATGTTGTGAATTATGTTGCGTAATAAGTAGATTTACTATTTGCTCCAAATGTTTAAGTATTTCATTTAAAACCTATGAACTCACCGCTTTATCTTGACTTTTAGCATGTTTTCTCTCGGGTAATTGATATTTATAGCTTTGGTAACCTATTGGGAGGTGTTTGTGATGATAGCCGCGGTCTTGGATTCATTTCATTTTGATGTTATTTGGGACCGTTTTTATGAACTATTTTTAATGGGCTTACTTGTGCACTTCAATGTAAAGCGTAATTACCATCATTGATTTTGTTTTAAGTTATGGATGAGTTTATTACGTTTCGCTATGCTTGTGTTATACAATTTCGCACCCCAAAGTTAGTAAAGTCTTCCAGCGAGCCTATTTTGAGGGTTTACACTTAATCACGTTGATAAAAATAATTTGTTTAGCATTATCTTACATTTTCTCGTCATTCAAGACAAAGACAAAAGATACTTCTATAATATCAAGTTTTAAATCTACATGAATGGTTGTCATTTTTTGGGAGGGTGAGGAGCTTATTAGAAACTTTAAAGAGTTTGCGAATAACCTTCAACAGGGGGCATTCTTATGGGGGAGTAAACCCAATTATTATAGTTACATTGTTCATCTTCAAGTTGAAAAAGACAAAGTTGGTGTACACAAGAAAAAAAGAGCTTCCAAGACATCCTCAAAGTTTGTTGCTCTTGAGAAGGATTTATTTTTTACTTGGCATAGTATGAAACAAATTTCATTATGTCATCAGAGAGGGTTGTTTAAACTCCTAAGCGAACATGGGATTTGTAGTGATAAGTTGAGCTAGTCATAGTATAGGGACTACTATTGTATAACTAGGGAACTCACACATGTAAACGGATATATAAACCCTTCATGTCTCTTTATGGAGGGTGTGCTTAAGTGAATCATCTCAAATAAGCATATTTCTCTCAACTCCACACACACTCTTTCTACTTTCTCTCTTTAGAAACCTACACTAAGTTACATAATGTATTTCGTGTGTTTTCATCCCGATCTTGTTAGAATCTTGATATAAAGGATCCTACAATTGGTATCAGAGGTAGCATATGATTGTTGGAGTGTTTGTTTTACAAAAACAAGATCAAGCGTGTTTTAAAACCATTAGGACCTAAAACATGAGCGAAAATAAGTTTTTCAAACTTTGAGTCTTAATGGATGAAGTTTGTATCTTTATGGTTCAATTGCTTTTAAGGGTTTATGTTATGTTTTAACTGGGATTAGATTTTGTGGTTTATCACAAAAATTAAAGGTTGGTTATGTTTTTGAAGAAAATGAAGTTTTCATGCATGTTCTTCGGTTGTATAAGGGTTTTTGATTAGTTCTTGTGTTGTTTTCTTGGTTAAAACATGTTTAGATGCTTCAAAGATAAATAGTTTTGAAAGTTTAATGGATCAAATCTTGCAAAAACAATGTTTTCATATTGAAATTTTGAAGTTTTCGTTATTTCCGTTATTGTTCCTTTTTTTGTTACTTGCTACTTATTTTGGTACATCACCTTTCCCATTCCACCATTTTAAGAACCTCCACCCACACTTATAGTCCACACCAAGATAAGTTATATTGGTACCTACTTATCTTGGTATAACTTATCTCGGTACCTACTAATTTCGATACTAGTTCACATTTCGCCAGAGATATTGCTCCACCCCAAGACGAGATAACTCATTGATGAACCACATGGATAACCCATTAAAGAGATCTGAGATAACTCCATGAGTACTACCAAGATAATCCCATTCCAAGACCAGTGATAACTAATTCAGAAACCATGACATAACTCATTCAAGTACTACTGAGATAACACCCAGCGACAATTGAAATATTTCAAATCAAATACAAAAGATATTTATTGGCTACAACGGTAGCTCAAAACGTTACAAGAAAACACTTATATATGACAATGGCAATTAGGGGAGCCCATTTTAGGTAACCATTCGCTAAGTTAAAGATTATTGCCTTTAGAACTATTTCGATTAACCATCACTTGATTTGATATCGTTTATTGATTTTTATGATTTATTTTATTATCGTATGAGTGGAGTGGTATGAGTTTTAGCTTTTTAAGTTAAGCACTATGTGATTCGGCACAATAAAATCCTATAACTTGAGAGATAAGTAACTTTTAACCGTAACACGAAGATTGACAAATAAATAATCAAAACTCATGGAAAAGTAAATAAAAGCGTTAGAAAGTCGAAGGAGCATTGTGGGACACTCATAGGACAATATATGAGCTCGGGGCCGGGTAAGCGAGATTAGTTTACAAAATGGGTTTGGCCCCGAAAACTATGGCCCCCTCCTCCCACTTTAATTATTTTTAGGTCCACAAGCCCCATATATATAACCCACCATATTTCTTTACTACTCTCTCACCAACAAAACCAACCCTAAAATAACACCACCCTCGCCGCCCACAGCCGACCATTTCGGCCAAATCCGAGTGTGATCTCACCTCCACCACCATTAGATAGATCTTTCTTTCCTCTTTCCATCCATGTATGGCACGCGCCTAGAATCCTTGGCGTTAACACCTCAAATCTTGCAAAAACTATTCAAATCTTTAGGGTTTTGTGGTAACTTTGTAGATCGGGTTTGGAAAAGGTAAAAGGAACATGGTTATGGCTCATTTGAGCTATGGTGATTCAACGTCTGAGCCATATGGCTCGTACATGTGGCGATCATGGTGGGTTTTGATGAACATGGGTCTAAAACGAATTTATAACTAATTAAACATGTAAACAAGTGATTTGGTATCATGTGTTGTATCATTTTATTGTGTTTTTGCATTTTAGACATTGTTTCATGTTCTTGGTTAGATTAGTTGATGGGTTTGATGATTGGATGTTGTTTGGATGATGTTTGGTTGTGTTTGGTTTATAGAAGCCATTTGGGGAGTGTTTGGATGGGAGTTGGTAAGTGAAAAGCGAGCTACTAGGGCCTCGAGTGTGGCGTTGATGTCACGTGACCCATGAGGACCAAGGGTCGGGTGATCGTTAATGGTAACTTGTTGGTAGTTGTTGTTGGTTTGTGGGTGAAACGGCGTGGAGCAGAAAAGCAGAGCTTGTTTGGCCGATGGTCTTAACTTGGACCGTGTCAGACCATTAGGGTCGTGACATTGATTCTGGTATTTTGGTTAGTTTGTTTGGATGGAAAGATTGATATGGGTTGATTGGAGATTGATTTGCGATATTGTGATTATTTACTTGGACTTATATTATAAATTGTTAACTTTGAGAACAGCGTCGGTGTTACTTTGACTTTTTAGTCATAGTTGACCTCGACAACGTCGTAACATGGACTTTAGTATATATTGGACAATAGATTGTATAAAAGCCGAGAAGTCATGACTGTGCTTTGTGGACTCGAAATGAATAACGATTTGAAACTTATATTGAAATTGACGTAATATATATATAAACATGTTAATAAAATTAAGAAACATAAATAATAAATGGTTTTATACTAAAACCTTTGATAACAAGACTTGTCTTGTTATTAAGCTATTTTAAATGAAAACTATGACTAAAAGCGAAGGTTTTCTAATTAATGAGTAATTAATGTTTTAGAGTGCCGTTTATCGAAATGTGCCATTTATGAGCATTTAATGCCATTTTCGAGCATTTAATGCTATTTACATCTTGTGCATGTTTCGCGGATGACCTAGCATTAATAAGCGTCAATCCGCGTGGATAGCGGACTTATGGGTTGGCGAATCTAATAAGAGCAGTTAGGTATGTAGAATAACGTATTAATGGGTGAAATATCCTTATGACTCGCTAGGATGTGGCCGGTTTATGGAATAACAAGCGAATGATAAATGATTGAGTTTATCGAGTTGGCGAATTCGATAAGGTCTAACTATTTATTAGAAACTTATTGGACTATGGACTTACTTATAAACTAGGCGTCTCATTGTGTTGCATTGAGTCGCATTGTGATTGAGTGCATTCATGATGTCTTGTTGATACACCACCGCGAAGCGATACCAAGCGTTAGGACTAAATGGTGAAACAAGATATTTTTGGAGATAAAGAAAAGGAATACATTAGGGTAGATAACGTTGATTTTGGAAAAATATATATTAAGAATTGGTTTATATTAATAGGTTGTTGAGTGATGGATTGTTGGTAGGTGTTAAATTTGTTATCTTAGTTGCTAGTGTTTGTTTAGGGTTGCTTGCTTGAGGTAAGTTTCATAGCCCCACTTTTACCTCTCTTTTAACTAAATTGGGGTGAGAAATCATGCTACTCTTTTGGACCTTTTAAACTATTTTGATTTGCTTATGTGTTATTTGTTTAGATAGATATGTGGTAAAATTTGTTGCCTTTGTCTAGGGTAGCAATCATGTTCTTTATGACACTTTCCTATCTAAGTCTGAGACTTACCTCGACAGTCTAGGGTAGCATTTGTTCTGGCCTTTACTCACATTTGCTGGCTGGTAGCATAAGTCTATATCATGTTGATTATGTTATTGATGGTGTTATTGATTGTGATATTGGTATGTGATTGGTGTGATATTCTGTATCTATCTTAGTCTCATTATAGCAAATAAAACCTCGAGTCCATTGAATTTGAACTTAAACCTATGAACTCATCGGCATTAGGTGACCTTTTACATGTTTTCGGGTATTTAAGTGATGTTTGGAATGCTTGTTCTGTGGAAGCTTGGCAATGAGGCATGGTTGAAGTTACGGATGAGCATTTGAGGCAAATCGAACGAGGCAGGAACGTCGCAGATGCCGTCACCAGATTCTTGAATACGATGCGATGCGGGACTTCTGAAAATAAGGTGAAAAATCGGGACCACTAATTGATTGGGGCGGTACTGAAATGATTCTAGCGGGAACCCAATTTCCGTGCCGATTATCGATCCCGTTGATGCGGTACCCACATTACACACTAATTATCTTTCGGGAAAAATCGGTACCACTAATTGATGCAGGACGATGCAGGTGCTCATCTAGTTGAAGGATCATATTTAAACTTTGATAATATTATGTGGATCTATTTTGTAAATCATGTTGGGCCTTACATTGAACTATTTTGGGATGATTGTATTTGGATAATTAAATTTGGGATTGGTTTTTGAACTATAATATGATTATCTTGTTTGCTATACTTGTATGATGTACCAATCGGTCCAGAAAACTTGTTTAAGTCTTAAATGTAGAGATTTGAGGTGTTTCACGATTGGTATCGAAACCAAGGTTATAGAGAACTAGGTATTCAATAAAACTTAAACTATAACCACTTTTTGAAAATTGATCCTTGACCGGGCATGCCAACCTACCAAGCGAGAAGCTTCTTTATTTGAGTATGGTATGAGCGCAATCGATTGATGAGATATGATGAATTGTGAATTGATTATTGAGATGTTATGTTTTGGGATATGATTATTGATTTTGAGAAATTATGAGCTTGATTATATGATTGAGGTGACTTGGGATTATATGATTAGGTGGATTATGTGATAGAATGGAACTTATGTGTTTGGTTTAAATGCATATTTTGTGTATCTGTTACCTTTATTTTAAAGCTTATTATGTGATATATATTTTGGTTGAGTTGATAAACTATAACTAGTGGATTTTCAAACACATACCTACCATGCCTGTCACAGACCATGCTTTCACTAGCTTATGATGTGTCACGAGGATGTCCTTGCGCTACTTCCCGGCCACGGACTCGATGTATTCTTGAAGTGAGAATCCCTATGCCTGTCATGGAATGCTCTTCATCATCATCGATCGTCATTGGTCATCTGGCATTTCGCATTGCATCGGTCTTAGCGCGACAGAATCCTAGAATTACTTCGTAGTAATGCCGTATGTCTATCGATACCATCATCACCTATTCACTGTGGCACACTCTCTCATCATCACCACCGGCATCACCATGTCCTAAGAGACTAGATCCCCTTTGTACACCAGGATTCACGCCAGCGAGACCAGACTCATTGACTCCCCTTTTGTAGATGAGGATGAGGAGGAGTATGTAGAGGAGGATGTGGATCCTCATAAAGAGGATGATTAAGATATCCCGGATGGGGTTACTCCACCATTCTTGAGAGTCTAGCGCGTGATTGCATTCACGGACGGGCTCTTCCTTACACTTTGACCTAATTCTCACAGGCTGACCTTTTGACTGGCTCACTCTGCATCACGAGATAGGTAGCCCACTAGGTTTAGAGATACCATCGAGATTGTTTGAGCAGGATTATGTGGAGGCAGATTACGATTTGAAGGATTACATCTCGGGGTGTTAGGCTTAGTAAAATGACCAGTCGACTAGTTGGAGTGTCGAGGGCTAGTGTAGAGGTTTAGAGACATATATGGTTCTATAGTTAGGAGGACTACGATTCTAAGAGAGGGCATGTCGGAACTCCATGAACAGGTTGGGGACCTTCTGAGAGGGTTCGCGACAGCTCGAAAGGCAGACCGAGTGCTATGGCGCAAGGTAGGTGAGTTGGAGAGGGAGGTCTTGGATCTGAAGAGTGATCGCAACACTCAGCGTGTTGAGCTTTCATCTCTATGGAGGGAGGTTGACGATGTTAGGAGATCGATTAAGAATGTTAAATGTCGTGGCTAGATTGTGTTAGATTCATAGCATTGTACCATCTTGGGCCCAGGTAGTCTCTAGTTTGAGATGTAGATCTATCCTAGTTATGTTGTTAGTATGGATTGTTAGGATCGTTTTGATTACTCTGCATCCTTTCATGTATTCCACTTCGAAACCTATGAGTTATTGTTATTAGAAAGTGCATCATTTAGTTTTGATTCGGTCTCTAGTTATTTCGTTATGATGTAGTATTATCGCTAGCGGCTTGATTATGTATTAGTGCGTTATTCGATAATCCTTGGAACCAAACCACAGTCTTATAGGCGTGAATTGTGAACTTATGAAACTATTGTTTTAACCTTGGATCAATGGCACCAATGAAACCCACCTAGGACCAGCAAGACTCTGCATTGTGGTTAATCTGTCCGTCGAGATTAGGTCGTCAGGCCCAACCATCCACATTTGAGAACGAGAACAACGATAACCACCATTTGTTGGGAACCAGAATGTTAATGACCGTCTTTGAGAATAGTTTCACGAACCCTCCGCCTTTGAATCAAGCCCACATCGACGGATCATGAAACAACATGTAGGTGAACTTCTAAGTAAGTCTAATCACTCTAACACCTCTGGTGGAACCCCCCCTTAATTGAGCTCGAGGTTGTACCTCAAGAGTTCGATTCGTGGTCCCATAAGGATTCGGAGGCAGGGAGTGGTTTACCTAACAAGGTGGATGGAGAAAATTGAGTCTGTGTTTACCGTTAATGCTTGTGATGAGGATTCTAAGGTTAGTAGCTACAGCGTTCACTACGAAAGGGCCGGCGTTGACTTGGTGGAACAACTATCACAAATCGTAGGAAGTGAGATAGCCTATGAATGATTGGACGGTTTAAGGCTCTTGTCAAGACTTCTTGTCTAGGAATGAAGTAAAGAAGTTAGAGGTTGAGTTAGGAACCATAAGGTTAAGAGATAACGACATGACAACTTACAACCATCATTTCAGAGTTTTCCTTCTTTGCTTGAGAAATAGTTCATACTTAAGCCTTAAGATTGAGAGGTATCTTGATGGATTGCCTCTAGCTACTAGGAATGATGTCATCACTGGCGGCCCGTGGCTGCATAGCGTTATAGTGGCTCGGTTTGATGGACTCTTTTGTGTTAGAAGGAGAGACAAGGGTAGAGTGATAATTGAGTGATAAGAGGAATAGGAATGAGATTGTTAGGGGAAAGCGGCAACAAGCGGCAAAAGAGGCTGCCGGGATGTCGCTATATGTAATGGAGAGAAGAGGGTTATGAAGGTAGCAACCTTGTGTATCGTTACGTGAAACACCACCATGGACGTGCTCAATAGTGTGTTGGAATTACTCTAAGTAGGACATGACCAGAATTTGTAGGTCCAATCCCCTTGTTGTGGCCTGGCTATGAAGCGGTGGAAGGCCATGTCACTGTTTTGGATGTGGAAAGAAAGGGCACTACATGAATGAGTGCGGCGGTGGGTGAGAGAAACCCCTGTAATGGAGGAGGATTTGTTACTTAGAGGTGTGGAGCTGGCCATAACCTTGTAGGCGAGGTTGAAGGGAACCCGGGAAATCGGGGTGATAGGAATCAACGAGCGTGGGAACAATGCGGTGTATGTCATTGGGAAGGCCGGTGAGGACCGAGCGTAATTCTGAGATGCGTTCATTCTCAATAACGCTATGCTTCCATACTATTTGATCTTTTGGTGCGATATGAGTTTTCATATCCACCACCTTTATGCCATTACTAGGAATTTCCCCAACACCTTTATGGTTAAGTTATGATATGGAGTTAGCTAATGGAAATAGGGAAAGGATAGACATTGTAGTCCGAAGTTGCACACTAAGTTTCCTAGACCACCCGTTTAGCATAGACCTTTCGATTACCTTAGGAAGTTTGGCGTCATCACGGAATAGATTGGTTGTCGAAGAGCGGTTTGCGCATCATCTGCGATGAGAAGATAGTCGTGTCGCAGTGTGGCGAGAAAAGTTACGAGCATCTGAAAATCGGGGCGGCTGTGGAGGTCCTCGGTTGAGCATCATCTCTTGTATTAAGGCTTAGAAGTACATCGATAGAGGTGGTTGTCTTTTCTTGGCAAATTTACGAGAAGAAAAAAAGCGAGAAGAAGGCGATGGACACCTTAAGGATGTACCCATCGTTAGAGTTTTGGATGTGTTCAGATGATGCGCAGGATTCCATCTGTCCGAGCAAGTGGAATTCCAAATTGAGGAATGATACGGTCTTTTTGTAGCGGGCACCTATCGACTTGCTCGAAATTGGAGAATTGTGTTGAGTTAGGGTGTTGTCGAGAGAAGGGATTCATTCGTACGAGTTCGTCACCTTGGGGAGCACCGGTACTGTTTGTGAAGAAGAAGGATGGATCGTTCCGGATGTGCATTGGCTATAGGGAGTTGAATAAGTTGACGGTGAAGAACCGATACCCACTACCTAGAATAGATGACCTATTTGATCAACTCCAAGGAGCTAGTGTCTTTTCTAAGACGAATTAGATACGGATATCACCGACTAGAGTTGAGGGAGGATATTCCTAAGACGGCATTTAGGACTCGTTATGGGTACTATGAATTTCAAGTAATGTCGTTTGGTTTGACTAGCAGCTTGGCCCAGTATTCATGGATCTCATGAGCCAGAGTGTGTAAGCCATATACGGATAAGTTTGTGATAGTATTTATAGAAGACATCTTGATATACTCAAAGAATGAGGGGAACGGCATTTGAGGCTCATTTTAGAGTTGTTGAGGCGAGGAGAGTTGTATGCCAAATTCTCTAAGTGTGAATTTTGGTTCGACCGTGCAATTCTTACTTGAGCAAGATTAAGATGGATTAAGGTCGTTAAAGAATGGGCGCCCCTAGAACCCATCAGTCGCCCGAGTTTCTAGGTTTAGCGGGCTATTCAGGAGGTTCATTGAGGATTCTCAAAAATAGCTAAGTCAACCCGACCAAGCCCGGCGGAAGGGCGTTAAGTATGAATGGAGAGAAAATGAAGAAGAAGCTTTCCAACCACGGAAGGAAGTTGTGTAGTATAACAACCATCCTAGCTTTACTGAAGGGAGCGAAGATTTTTGTGGGTATCTTTACTTGACGCTTAAGCATAAAAGCTTAGGAGATGTTTTGATGCAATGGGAGAAGGTGATAGCTTATGCTCACGAAACTTAAACATGAGAAAACTACACCACCCATGATGGAGTTAGGTTAGCGTAGTGTATGCCCTTAGGATTTGGAGACATTATTTGTATGGGACTAAGTGTGTAGTGTTTACCGACTATAAAAGCACGAAGCACATCTTAGACGGAAGGAATTGAATATGTCTGGCGTCATTGGTTAGAGTTACTTTCGATGGTATGGCTGTGAGATCGTTATCACTACGATAAAGCCAATGTGATTCGCGGATGCACTCAGTGTAAGGAGAACATTCCACCTTTCGTTCGATCCCTAGAATGACCATTAGTTAAGCCTCTTTCGAGTCTCAAATCTTAGCCGCCCCAGTAGCGGCATTGGCGGAAGAAGCGTCCATTGAGAACCCGCATGGAATGGTAGAAAGTAAGCGGCTTCTTGAAGCGTTAAAATGAGGAACCTTATGCTTGGAGATAGAAATTTGGATACCATTTCATGGTGGAATAGTGAGTTGATTATGCATGAGTCATAAGTCAAAATACTCTATTCATCAGGGCCCATAAGATGTATCATGACTTGAAGAAACTCTATTGGTGGCCGAACATGAAAGGCATAGCGCTCGTATGTCGGTAAGTGCTTGACTTGTTCCAAGGTAAAGGCCGAACACCGAAATCCTCGAGGACTTTTAGTTTAACCCGAACTCCACAGTATGGAAATGGGAGGCGAATCACCATGGACTTCATCACCAAATTAGAAACGATTAGCGACAATGGCCTTATCACGAATTGTCGTGAATCGTTTGACTAAGTCTGCTCACTTCTTGGCCATTAGCAAGGTCGATAGTCTCGACAAGCTTCGCTTCATTTGTATATCAAGGATATAGTATGTCGGCGTCATAGATCCGGAATATCTATCATTTCAGAAGCTGAGGCAGTTTTACATCCACTACGGAAGTCCTTACGATCGACATGGGAACAAAATTGGATATGAGTCGCTTATCATCCTCAAACCGGCGGTGTCGAGTGAAAGGACCATTCGGACCTTAGAAGATATGCCGTTCCTATGTCATCGATTTACGTAAGGCTGGGAGATACCTACCTTTGGCGAATTCTCCTACAAGGCTCTGATGTAGTTATCATTCTAGCATTAAGGCGGACATTTGAGGCATTGTATGGCGAAAATGGATTCTCGATTTGTTGAAGAAAGTTGGCGAGAGTCGACTTACGGTCGAACTTCGTTCTAGAAACCCTTGAGAAGATAGTTCAAATCCGTAATCGTTGCAAACCGCTGCGTGATAGACAAGAGTTACGCCCGATAGGAGGCGTAAACCACTTAGAGTTCGGGTAGGAGATCGTGTTATGTTGAAGGTTTCTCCATGGAAAGGTGATCGTTTAAACTGGCGTGGAAAACTCAATCCACGATACATTTGTCCCTTTCCAATCAGAAAAGAATGGACGGCGGCCCTTCTTGAGCTACAGCCGGAGTTGGCGATTAATGCACAATGTCTTCCATGTTAGTAACCTTAAATGTCTTTTGGGAGAAAACTTGAGTCGTACCTATGAGAGATATCAGTATTGATGAAATTGAATTTAGTTGAGGCAGATTGAGATCATGGATGCGAGGTTAAGCGGTGAAGCATAGCAGTATTCGATTATTAAAGTTCGTTGGTACTCGTCATGGACGAGTTCACGGGAGCGTGAGGGCGTGTTATTAAAGTAGGAAGTACCCTAAACTCTTGTAACATCAAACTTCGAATGAAACCGGGATGGGTTTCTTACGGCTGAGCTGTGACAAGCTGGAAATGGGAGCCCATTTAGGTAAGCGTACCCTAAGTTAAACCAGGTAATTGCCTTTAGAACTATTTCGATTAACCATGACTTGATTTGATATCGTTTATTGGTTTTTATGATTTATTTTATTATCATTGTAGTGTAGTATGAGTTTTAGCCTTTTTTAGATTAAACCTTATGTGATTCGGCACAATAAAATCCTATAACGAGAGATAGCGTAACTTTTAAACGCATGCCTGAAACTTGACAAATAAATAATCAAAACTTCGTGAAAGCATTAAATAAAGGCGATAGAAAGTGAAGGAGCGTCGTGGAACACTTTCGTAGGATAATATATGAGCTTTCGGGGAGAATTAAGCGATTTAGTTTTACAAAAATTCTTGGTTGGCCCCAGAAAGCCTATGGCGGCGCCCCCTCCTCAGCTCTAATTATTTTTGAGGTCCTAGTCCTAAGTATATATACCCCAACCGCCTCATTTACCCATTTTCTTTCTTTCACTAAAAACACACACACATCTACTTTCTCTCTCTACTCTCTCTCTGTCTCCTCACCAAACAAAACCCAACCTAAAATAACTTACCGGCAAGTAGCAACTCGACCATTTTATGGCCAAAATACAGTGAGTGCCACAACCAAAATAACACCTTACCGTACTTGACTCTCGGCCATTTTAGGGCCAAAATCCGTCCAGTGTGCTCTCACCTCCACCACCATTAGATAGATCTTTCTTTTCTCTTTCCATCCATATATGGCACTGCTTAGAAGCCTTTGTTGTTAACACCAAAATCTTGCAAAAACTCTTCAAATCTTTAGGGTTTTGTGGTAACTTAATAGTCGGTTTTGGAAAGGTAAAAGGAACATGGTTATGGCTCGTTTGAGCTATGGTAGATCCTTTGTCTGAGCCCATATGGCTCGTACATGTGGCACCATGGTGGAGTTTTATGAACATGGGTTACAAAGCAATTTATTATGTTTTTGCATTTTTATCATTGTTTCATGTTCTTGGTCAAGATTAGTTGATGAGTTTGATGATTGGATGTTATTTGGATGATGTTTGGTTGTGTTTGGTTAATTAGAAGCCATTTGGGGAGTGTTTGGATGAGTTGGTAAGTGGGCGAGCACTGGCGCCTTGTGTGGCGTCGAAGTGGCGTCACATTGACCATGAGGACCAAGGATGCGGGTCGGTCGTTGTGTAACTGGTGGTAGTTGTTGTTGGTTTGTGGGTGAGGACTGGCGTGGGCCGAAAAACTCTAAAGCTTGTTTGGTTCCGTGTTGTAGGGACCGTGTTAAGACCATTAAGTCATTGACATTGGTTAAATTATTTTTGGTAGTTTGTTTGGATGACTAGATTGATATGGGTTGATTGGAGATTGATTTGCGATATTGTGATTATTTACTTGGACTTATATTATAAATTGTCAACTTTGAGCATCGTCGGTGTTACTTTGACTTTTTAGTCATAGTTGACCCCAATTCTTATTGTTTATGTACTTTAGTCTTTATTGGACTATAGGTTGTATAAAAGCCGAGAAGTCATGACTCGTGCTTGTGGACTCGAAACGAATAACGATTTGAAACTTATATTGAAATTGACGCAATATATATATAAACATATTAATAAAACTAGGAAACATAAATAATAAATGGTTTTTATACTAAAACCTTCGATAACAAGACTTGTCTTGTTATTAAGCTATTTCAAATGGAAACTAACTGACTAAAAGCGGAAAGATTTTCTAATTAATGGTATTTAATGTTTCAAGTGCACGTTTATCGAAATGTGCCATTTATGAGCATTTAATGCCATTTTCGAGCATTTAATACTATACTTCTGTGCATGATTTAGGATGACATGCTTTTATTAATAGTGTCAATCCGCGTGGATAGCGGACTTATTAGGTTGACAAATCTAATAAGAGCTGATTAGATGCGTAAATACGTTATTAATGGTGAATTATTTTATGACTAGCTAGGATCGCATTGGTTTATGGAATAATAAGCGACATGAATAAATTATTGAGTTTATCGAGTTGCCAATTGATAAGGTCTAACTATTTATTAGAAACTTAGTATACTATGGAGCTTATAAACTAGGCGTCTCATTGTGTTGCATTGAGTCACATTGTGATTATTTGAGTGTATTCATGATGTCTTGTTGAGTCGATACACACGCGGCGATACCAAAGCGCTAGGACTAACGGTGAAAAAGATACTTTGGAGATAAAGAAAGGAATACATTGGGGTAGGTAACGTTGATTTTGGAAATATATATTAAGAATTGGTTTATATTAATAGGTTGTGCCGACTTCGGTGGATTCTTGAGCGTGTTAGGCTGATATCCGTTGCTAGTGTTTGTTTGTCGTTGCTTGCTTGAGTTTGTAGCCCACTTTTATCTCTGTCTTAACTAAATTAGGGTGAGAAATCATGCTACTCTTTTGGACCTTTTAAACTATTTTGATTTGCTTATGTGTTATTTGTTTAGATAGATATCGGTTGGTTGTACTTTAGTCTAGGGTAGCAATCTTAATTGCTATGACACTTTCCTAGCTAAGTATATACTTCTACCTCGACTAGCGGGGATAGCATTTGTTCTAGGCAACACTCACGGCTATTCTGACTAGATTCGTGCGGGGCCTTTGCTATGATGTTGATTATGTTATTGATAGTGTTATTGATTGTGATATTGGTATGTGATTGGTGTGATATTTTGTATCTATCTTAGTCTCATATGATAAACTCATAAAGGTCCACTATTGAATTTGAACTTAAACCTATGAACTCACGGCGTTAAATTTGGCAGCACTAACATGTTTTTTTCCAATTATCAAGTGATGTTTGGAATGCTTGTTCTACGGAATCTTGGAAATGAGGCATGGTTGAAGGATCATATTAAACTCACGATAATATTATGCGGACCTATTTTATAAATCATGTTAGGCCTTACATTTAACTATTTTGGGATGATTGTATTTGGATAATTAAATTTGGGATTGGTTTTGAACTATAATATGACTATCTTGTTTGCTATACTTGTGTGATGTACCAATCCGATGCGCCCGAAAACTTGTTTAAGTCTTAGTTACCAAGATTTGGGGTGTTACCTTAATGAATACATCACAAAAGACACTTTAACAATTCTTCATACGATCAATCCATTATCAAGATTTATTTCACATGAAAAGGCTGGATTTTGTATTCAAACGACAAAGTGACTACAAGGTTATTCTTTATTCGATTTGGGATTGCCTCTGTATTTGACGAGTCGCGTGTACTTCAATGTTAGCTTTGTAGTGAAGACACTACGAGGTAGTGATAAGTTAAGCTAGTCTTAGTATAGGGACTACTAGTGTATAAATAGGGAACTTACACATGTAAATGCCTATATAAAACCCTTCGTGTCACTCCATGAAAGGTGTGCTTGAGTGAATTATCCTCATAGTAAAATAATTTCTCTCAACTCCACTCTCTTTAACTCTAAGCCTACTACTATATATTTCATGTGTTTCATGGTTCTCGACCTCCCAATCTTGTTAGAATCTTGATACCAAAGGTTCTACAATTGGTATCAAAGCTAACATATGATTGTTGGAGTATTTGTTTTACAAAAGCAAGATAGAAATGTGTATTTAAAATCATTCAGGACCTAGAACATATACCAAAATAGGTTGGATTGTGAAAATAACTATTATTGCGAAATAGCGAGATAAATTCAAATTTTGAAACATAAAACTTGTGTGTGCAGATTTGATCCATTACATATTCAAAATTTTTGTCTTTGAAGCATTTAAACATGTTTTTTAGAAACAACAAAAAGAGCGAATCAAAACCCTTTCTACAACCAGAAGAACATGAAAAGTGTGTTTCTTCAAAACACGAGACAAACCTTTTATTTCGTGATAAACCAATCTAATCACGCAAGAGACATCACATAAACCCTTATAAAGCATTTGAACCATAAATATACAAACTTTATCCGTTAAAACTCAAAGTTTTTTGAAAAACTTATTTGGTTCATGTTCTAGGTCTCAAATGGTTTTAAAACACACATTTTGATCTTGTTTTGTAAAATAAACACTTAAACAATCATTTGCTACCTTTGGTACCAATTGTAGGATCTTTGGTATCAAGATTCTAACAAGATCGGGAGGTCTTGGATCATGAAAAGAACAATGCATTATGAATTTTCTAGAGAGAGAGAGTTGGTGAGAGAAAAATGTTTATGCGGATGATTTAGTCAAGAACTCTCTATTGAAACATAGGGCTTATATAAGCGTTTACATGTGTAAGTTCTCGATTCAATAGTAGTCCCTATATATACTATGACTAGCTCAACTTACTATTACAAATCCAGTAAGTATCTTCACTTTGAAAGCTAAAATAGATTTCCACTTTTGATTCCAAAGCTGTAAAACCAAACAATAGTATCCGGGAATTATTCATCAATTGAATCCAATCCATATACCAAACAACCCTCAATGTCAGAATACATTTATTATGTTTGGCATATCAGTGTATAATGACACACAGCTTATCTAATGTTTAAATAGGCAGATATATCAATATTTTAGATGGTTAATGCTCGTATAAGTTATTCACAAGTCATACATCATCACGATCATAAAAATACAATAATATCAATCATACATTCTATCATATAACATTACAAAACACTTGCATCTATAATATTTCTTTAACTCATCATTCCAAGTTCTTTCCAAACTTGTAGCTAGCTAAAGCGGCCAACAACATTGATAACATGAGCTCTTGTTTCAGCCTTGCATCCTTGTACGAATCATTCATCCATTGTTCGCTTACCGCTTCTGGCCTCTCGTCCCAAATTGTCGATGTGGATGCGGACACCACTGTCCACTTTTGGGGGCCTACACCATCCAGTTCTCAGTCCAAAAATGGCGTTAGTAAGAAATTGTCGATAGTTTTAATTCAGGGGTTTGGTCCGCATGGCGTTTGGCAGTGGCGTCAACAGGTTAGTACGATATTAGAATTAGAATATTGTATACATTTGTGTTGTGTCCTTTTTAAAATAAGTGATCATATATATAATTAGATGATGAAATGACTAATCTATAATTTTAAGTAACCATTAGATGTATATTACTTTTGTAACATTTTACTTGTAAATTATTCTTACATAGGTATCATTTCTAGCGCCTTATTTCAACGTGTACGTCCCAGACCTCGTATTCTTTGGAGAATCAACAACAAAATCCTCGGAACGGTCTGAAATCTTCCAAGTCATAGGAAAACTAATGGAAAAAGTTGGTGTCAACAAGTACTTTCGGTTGTCGGTTTCAAGCTACGGTGGATTAGGTGGCATATCGATTGGCTGAAATGTGGCCCGAACGTGTTGAAAAAGTTGTGGTTGCAAGTTCGGGAATTAATATGAGACCTATAGATAACATCGAGATAATAAGAAAAAGCAGATGTTGTTGAAAGCGTCGGCGAGCTGATGTTGCCTGAAACAGCGGGCAGCCGGAAGTTGATGCGTTTAAGCTGCTAATATTATAGATCTCTACGTGCCTGATTGTATTCTCAACGATTTTATTGAGGCAAGTATCATTTCTGTTGAGCTCTCGAATATATGGTTGATTCTTTGTCGTTTTCATAGACTATCCACGACCTTTTACGTCACCAATTTTATGTCCAGATTTGAGCTTTTGAATCAAACAACTTAAATATTTTTGTTTATTGTATATATCTTGATGAAAATTATATGATAAAAATCATTTAAAACCTTGTCTATTAATATATTTTACATTAATAGTATATAATACAAAGCAAATTATTGTGTTATTATTTAGTTAAACCAATAATAAACTAGATATAAGTAGGGATTGTCAAAAATTCCAACATTTTTGTTTCGATTATAAAGGGAAGTGGATGACAGGGTCACGAACCAGATATTTTACTTAAAATGTTTTTAGCAAAGACTTTTTTGATGTGTTTAATTGTGACGTTTTATGTCAATATTACTATTTTAGGCATTGAAAAAAAAATTAAATTTAGAAGGCTTAAATATGATAGATTTTCAATTTTATTGCAGGTTTTTTAAATGTATAATTCATTTTAGTTGTAAATCTAATCCAAAAAGTAAAAGAAAAGTTAAATCAATGTTGAAAATTTTACAATTTTACAATTTTCGATATACAATTGTAAAATATACTAAAAAATCGGTGAAACTTGACACCATAACTAGATTTTTACAATAATTTGTGAATCAAAATTGTGATTTATAAATTTGATTCACTATTCAGCATATATAATGTTAAATCACATCAAAATTATGAATTAATATCTCAAGCGAAAGCGTTCTTAACTTTTACCAATAGAACAGGATCCAGTCGATGATACATTACATATTCATGCGAATCTATAAAAAGGGAGATAATTTGTATTCATTGAAAATATTTCTCATACAATAAAGTTTTTTGGTTTGGTATTTTGATCATCACATATTGTCCAAAGCTTGTACATTCTTTAATGCTTTTGATATATATATATATATATATATTTATATATATATATATATATATATATATATATATATATATATATTTAGTCGATAAATATATTTTGTGGCTACGGTGTGTGCAATATTACTTATTACATCAGGTCATATAATAATATAAAACTTTGAAACTTAAAATCTTTTTTGAGCATTATAAATATTTTTATTTATGTAATATAATATTTGATGAAAAATATATGAATAAGTTGGATTTTCATTTGGTATAAATTTAAATGGCGTTATATATATGAATAAAAATATTAATGGTAAAAGTTGAGCAATCTTAAAAAAGTTAAAATGAACAATTATTATGGAGGCTTGAAATATAACATTTATTACGGTATTGTAATGAAAATTAGAGGGTGAATAAGTAATTTTGCATGGGTGAAGAAATTGTATCGAGAGAACAGGAAAGAGAAGTTGGAGTTGCTAGAAGGGTTAACACTTGGCAAAAATGACAACCCTAACATTTCCCCTCTTCATCAGGTTCTTTCTTTTTTACTTCACTCATTTATGCTTTACCTATTTATATGTGATTACAATGGTCGGTATTAAAGAGATAAGTATTTGAATCATCTAAGTGATTGTGTGTCGATATTACTTGTCATTATTGTTAACCGATTTGGTGCTTTTGTGATTGCTATCATTCTTTTACAGGAAGTGCTAATCATATGGAATTTGACCAAGATAACATCTTCCCAGTGGATATGGCCAAAGAGCTCAAAGAGTATGTAATCCTTCCTTTCCTATATCATGGATCTAATGTATCACATATTGCTACAGGTTAAATATAGATAAGATGGTCATCGTATGTTTATAGTTGGTTAGTTTCATTACTTGATATAAACGTAATACTAATAATACATACACAAAGTATTGATTATATCATTATTCATCGAATATAAACAGGGTCAAATTACGATATGTCTATATCGAGTGACTCCAACACGTTTTAAAGAAATTATCCAAGCATATTATGATTGGTACTAAAGCCATACCATCAATAATAACATGCTGTTGTTTCAGTCATTGTTGACGATATGGTTGATGGTTCCATAAAGAGAAATTCATAAAACTGATATGATAATGAGACTTTAGTATGTGACTGGAATAACATAAACTTAGCCATGCTTTTATCAAATTTGCCTAACATCATATCCTTCTACTAGTAGTTAGTCTAACAGCCCGTCCACATTGTTAGAATGTGAGAAACTTAAAAATGTCATGAACATTAATGAATTTGTTTATTATCGACATCCTTGTTGTGTGAAGCGACCTTTTAATTTTTTATATGTATGTGTTGATTTTTATAGAGTAATATTGTTACTTTGATTAGAATGTTGGGGGAAAAAGCATCATTGGAGGTGATGAAGAAGGCATCACATTTACTTCAAATTCAACGGGCCAGGAACTTCAATAAAATCATTTACAGTTTCTTGTGTGCCTCCTCATGATCCACACACACTTGTCGTGCAGGAAAACTATTACTAATCAATGTCTATCATAGTTCAACTTTCCGATGTTTGCTAGAACAAAATGGTTAGTGCTGGTTTGATCTAATGTTTGCTAGAACAAAATCAATTTATGATTAAAGATTTAGGAAAACTCAAGTACTTACTTGGATATGAAGTTGTTGATACTGAAAAAGGTGTTTGTCAATAGAGCAAATATTGTTTGGATCTACTGTCTAAATTTGGATTACTTATTAGAAACCAGTTGCAACTCCCTTGTAGTCTAAACTAATTATTATTGATGAGCCAACTGATGGTGATCCTTTACTTGAGAATATAACTTATTATCAAAAACTGATTGGAAAGTTGATTTATTTGACTAACACTAGGCATGATATTTCTTATCGTGTTCATTGTTTGAGTCAGTTTATGTATTATCCACTTAAGTCACATCTGAAAATTGCTTTAAAGGTATTGAGATGCCTCAAAGGATCTCCAATTAACACATTAGGTATTACAAATTATTCAAGTATGACTTTGAAAGCTTATTCTGATGTTGATTGGGCAAAGTGTGTAGTAACTAGAAAATCATTTACTGGTTTACTAAGTTTTTGTGTGTAGATCTTTAGCATTTGAAATGCAAAAAACAAAATACTCTCTAAGTCATCTACAAAACTTGAGTATAGAGCTTTAGCTTCTATAACAATTGAAATTATTTGGATTTTAAAAAATTTAAGGGACTTGTCTTATAATTTCTTTTTCTTTCTTTATTCTTAGACATTATTAAGTTTTAGCAAATTCACAAAATCAAAACATCTTGAAATTGATTTGCATTCTTTCTAAGGAAAAATTATGGCTAGTGTTGTTGAAACAAAAAAAGTAGATAATGCAAGCTACATTGCAAATATTTTTACAAAAAGGTTGGATACAATACAAGATTATCTTTTAATTCTGTTAATACAAATATCGTCATTAAACGTTATTTATATTTTTGATCTTTGCCTAAGTTTTGTTAACGACAAAAGTAAATTTAATTTATAAAAGCTTAAAGCTTGTCAAGTTTATTAGATGTTAAAACAAGCTTTCTTAAACAATATATTCATCATTCAAGCATTTACATTTATGATTAGTAACATCTTGATATGACTCTAATCATTATGTATGATAATAGTTTGTAGAATGTGTTAGGTTCTTAAAACCAAACACTACTTAAGCATTTGCATATTTCTATTAATAGTAATACAACATTTGACATCATGTATTACATCATGGAAATCATTGGAAGATTCATTAGATATTTTGTGAAGATTTGTACTCTTCATATCTTGCACAATCTTACTTAGATAGAGTTGACTTTAGACCAGATTTGATATCTTGATTTGTCGACCGGCGGTACCATTTTGGTACCACGGAAGGAACCCTTTTAAGGGTCCGCGGTCGTCAGGCGCTCTGTCCAATTTGGCTATAAATAGCAATGCCAAGCCAAGTAGTTTCTCATCCCTTTCTAACATACTCTCATACATATCTTCTCTCTAACCCTTCTAACTCGGTTTCATATCATATTAGTGATCTCTTTTGTAGCAAAGAAGATCAAGTCATATTCAAGCTTCAACGAGAAGTTGGAAGTCTTGTTTGTTTAGTGTTGTATGATCTAGTGTTGATTCATACTTCATTGTTGTATCAAACCATCATAATCTTGTGAGTGTGAGTGGTTAGTATTTTAGTCCTCAAAATACATTGTGTGTGGGAGTAGTTGTACCCTTGGAAAGAACTCGACATCTAGCTTAGTGTCGGAAATAGTGTAAGCGAAGTGTAAAGGTTTTCTCCGCCGGTGAAAGGAGCTTGTTGACTAGTGAAGTTAAACTCTCCAGTGTGAGACTCGGGGAGTGGAGTAGGGCAAGGAAAAAGAGTCCTTGTAGGTGCGAACCACTATAAACAACTTGTTGTGGTTTGATCATTTCTTTCCTTATTTACTCATTACATATTGCTTGCATATTTCATTAACATACTCAAGATCAATATCAATTGATCTTTCAATAAGTTTCAAAACAAAGTTTTTAATTGGTAAACTATTCAACCCCCCTTCTAGTTTTCTACAATTGGTACCCGAGCCTCGTTGCTCAAGAATTTCTAAAATAACTTGTATTTTATAAACTTGAAGCGATCCATGGATTCTGAAAACTTTAAAGAAGGGCAATCTATGCAAAGACCACCACTCTTTGAAACCAATGGATTTATCTATTGGAAAAACCGTTTTGAAACATATGTAAAATCAAAAGATATAGATCTTTGGTTTATTATTGTTAAAGGAGATTTTAGTTCTACAACAAAGGATATTTCCGTTGATGAAAAAAAGAAATTAGTTGCTAAAAATAATGAAGCTAAAATGATGCTTTATAATGCTTTACCTAGAAAAGAATATGAAAGAATTTTTATGTGTGAAACCGCTAAAGATATTTGGGAATCTTTAATTGTTACACATCAAGGTAATTCACAAGTCAAGGATAACAAAATTGATCTTCTTGTTCAACAATATGAACAATTTGTTATCCCTGAAGATGAAACCATTGATTGTGGCTTTGCTCGTTTTAACACTATCATTACATCACTTAAAGCACTTGATGAATCTTTTAGTAGTAAGAACTTTGTCAGGAAATTTCTTAGAGCACTCCATCCCAAATGGAGAGCTAAAGTGACGCTATTGAAGAATCAAAAGATCTCTCAATAATGTCACTAGGCGAGCTAATTGGCAACCTCAAAGTTCACGAAATGGTAATGGAGAAAGATTAGGAGATCATCAAAGGAAGAAAGGAGAAGATCAAATCCGTTGCTCTTAAGCAAAGCGGAATCAAGTGATGATGGTGAATCTTGTTCGATAGTGAAGATGAGGGTATGCTATGGCGTTAGAGATTTCAAGAAGTTCTTTAGAAGAAGAGGAAAGTTTGTAAGACAACCTCGAGAGAAGAAAAGCCATTCAAAAGATGGGATGATAAGAAGATTAAAGGTGAAAGAAAGTGTTTTAGATGTGGTGATGCAAGTCATCTCATAGGAGAATGTCCCAAGCCACCTAAAAACAAAACTCAACGAGCTTGTGTAAGTGGTGCTTGGGTGATAGTGAAGACGATGAGGAAACAAGCAAGGAAGAGATCGCTCTAATGGCACATGAGTCAAATGAGGTATTTTCCGACTCTTCTTATTCCTCTATAGATGATGACACCTTGCAAAAACAATATAATCAATTGTGTGAGCTAAGTCTAAAAATCATAACTAAAAATAAATTTCTAAAAACCAAAATGGAGTTTTTGGAAAATGAGGTATATGAGTTAAAAGAAAAAGCAAAAGCGTCTTGAAAAGGAAAAGCAAATGGCGATGATTGTAAATCATGTCAAGAGCTTAATCTTGAAATAGAAAAACTAAAGCTCACACAAGAAGTTTTAATAGAAAATAATTCTAAGTTTAAAAAGGTTTAACAAAACATAAGCTCTTGCCGATGAAATAGTTAAAATTCATAAAACACCGGGAGACATGAATGGGCTAGGTTTTAATGAAGTATTAATTCCAAAGAGTCAAAACAAAGCGGCGAAAAAGGCGAACATTCATCCAAAGCTGGCTGCGAGTCTGCAGCCGCGGACGGGCGGAACCAAAATAAGGGTTCCGTCCGTTATGCAAAATGGTCTGCGGGTTGACCATGTGAAAGCAGAATGTTATTGTCACAGGACCGTCTTGAATTTGTTAAAATAACAAAGAAAACCAATGATAATGTTAAACTAAAACCAGCCATTATATCAGGAGTAGGACTTGTTTAAAATGAATTTAGATCAAAAACTACTCAACAACGATATAAAACTTCTTTTGCCAAGCGCCCCTTTCCTAAGAGCAACCACAGCGTTCAACCTAACTACCAACACAACGGTTGGAATCAAAACTTTCCTAGACCATATCAAACTCCAAGTTACATGCCATGGAACCCTTACCCATCATTTCCATACATGAATCAAATAAATGGTATGTTTAACCCAAGCGGACCCATGAGATATTGGGGACCAAATGTTTGAGTTATTTGCTTCTTAGGTATGCTTGAAAGTTGGATTGGAACCCGATGAATGGATAAAAGATAGTGGATGCTCACGACACATGACGGGCAACAAAAGTCTCTTCTCATCATACCAAGAGTATGGCGGAGGTAATGTCACTTTTGGTAGCAATCTCAAAAGCAAAATCATTGGCAAAGATACGATTGCTCATAACTCTCTAACTATTGAAAATGTTGCTCATGTGGATAGGTTAGGATTTAATCTACTTAGTATTAGCCAACTATGTGATAAAAAGTATAAAGTACTATTTGATGAAAATGGTAGTAAAATACTAAAAGATGGTATCACTATAGCTAAAGGAGTTAGGAAAAATAACATATTCGTCATGAAAATAGATAAAACATATAATGACAAACTTTGCCTAACAACATTAGGCGATAGCTCATCTCTTTGGCATAGGCGCTTAGGTCAGCTAATATGAGACTTATACAAAACCTATCTTCAAAAGAGTTGGTTAGGAATTTACCAAAACTAAAATATGACCAACACTTTTGCGGCGCTTGCAAAATTGGTAAACAAACACATAGTAGTCACAAATCTAAAAATATGGTATCCACATCTAAGTGTCTAGAATTATTACATATGGACTTGTTTGGACCATCCGCTATAAGAAGCTATGGAGGCAACTTATACACTTTGGTCATAGTAGATGATTACTCAAGGTTTACTTGGACATTATTTTTGAAAACCAAAAATGAAGCTTTTGATAAATTTGAAATACTTAGCAAGAAAATTCAAAATCTTCTAGGAATCAAAATTGTGTCGATCCGGACGGATCATGGTCGTGAATTTGACAACGAAACTCAATTTGGAAACTTTTGTGATACAAATGGTATAACACATAACTTTTAGGCTCCACGAACACCTCAATCAAATGGAGTAGTAGAGCGTAAAAATAGAACAATTCAAGAAATGAGTAGAACAATGCTTAATGAACAAAACATTCTTCAAAAGTTTTGGTGTACGCGTTGACACTTCTACATATATTTTAAATAGAGTCCTAATCACGTCCTTTCTAAACAAAACACCATATGAACTTTATAAAGGTAAAAAGCCAACATTAGGATATTTTAAAGTCTTTGGTTGTAAATGCTTTATTCTTAATACTAAGGATTATCTCACCAAGTTTGACCCAAAGTCTTATGAAGGTGTATTTCTTGGTTACTCTCAAACTAGTAAAGCTTACATTGTCCTAAATATAGAAACAATGATAGTCAGAATGGTTGAACATAACATTTGGCGAAGTCCACCTCCCTCTAAAACATCACCTTTGGTAGATGATGACTTAGTTGAAAGTCAAATAATTGAAAGTCAAATTAATAATAACAAGGAGGATGAACCATTAAATAAGGAAATTATCAATATAAAAGAATCTAAAAGTCATCCATTAGAAAAGGTCATAGGAAAACTTAATCAAAGAACCTTAAGATCACAAGCTCAAAATCAAAGTAATCATTTTTGTTTTGTATCCACCATTGAACCCAAAACCATAAATGAAGCAATAAAAGATGAATCATGGGTAATTGCCATGCAAGAAGAATTAAACCAATTAGTTAGAAATGATGTTTGGAAACTAGTTCCAAAACCCAAAGATCAAACTATAATTGGAACAAAATGGGTCTTTCGAAACAAAATGGGCGAAAATGGTGTAGTATCTAGAAACAAAGCTAGGCTTGTTGCACAAGGTTATAATCAACAAGAAGGAATTGACTATGATGAAACTTATGCAACGGTAGCTAGACTTGAATCTATTAGAATATTACTTGCTTATGCATGTGCTTATGATTTTAAATTATTTCAAATGGATGTTAAAAGTGCTTTCCTTAATGGGTTTATTATCGAAGAAGTGTATGTTGCTCAACCTCGGTTTTACGACTTTGAGAAACCACATCATGTCTTCAAACTCAAAGCATTATATGACCTTAAACAAGCACCTAAAGCTTGTACGACCGTCTTAAGACTTTTCTTATTGATAACAAATATACTATGGGATTAGTAGATAATACTCCTTTTACTAAGAAAAAGGAATCACAAATTATTATTGTTCAAATATACGTTGATGACATTATATTTGGATCAACTTGTCAAGAACTATGTAATGATTTCTCTAAAATCATGCATGGCGAGTTTGAAATGAGTATGATGGGTGAGTTAAACTTCTTTCTAGGACTTCAAATTAAACAACTAGAAGATGGTATTTTCTTTAATCAATCTAAATATATAAAAGACATGCTTAAGAAATTTGGTCTTGAAGATTCCAAACCAACTAAAACACCCATGTCCTCGGAAACTAAACTCATCAAGGTGAAGAAGGTGAATCCGTAGATAACACTAAATATAGAGGAATGATTGGTAGCCTACTCTATCTTACGGCTAGTAGACCCGACATTATGTTTAGTGTTTGTCTATGTGCTCGCTTTCAAGAAAACCCAAAGGCATCACACTTAGAAGCATTAAAAAGGATTTTTAGATATATTAAAGGAACAACGTGTTTAGGATTATGGTATCCCAAAGGAACGGGTATAGAAACCATAGTGTATGATGACTCGGATCATGCCATAGGTGATTATGTCGATAGAAAAGTACAAGTGGTATTTGCACTTTTGTTGGACATTGTCTCACCTCATGGTTTGCAAAAAGGCGGCTTAGCCATCTCTCTTGGCCGAATCGTCTCGGTAGGAAAAGCATGTCAACAAGCTCTTTGGATGAAGCAAGCTCTGTGTGACTCTGAATTCATCTCAGCGACATTGTGATACTGCGACAACAAAGGCCATCGATCTCAGCGAGAATCGTTCAACAACATGCTTCGTACAAAGCACATTGAAATCCGTCATCACTTTCTTAGCGACAATGTTCAAAAAGGAAACATTTCAATCGAGAAAGTATCCTCGAACAACATTGCCGACATCTTAACTAAGCCTCTTAAACGAGAACCTTTTAATCTTCTTAGACTTGGTTTGGGGTTAATGGAACCAAACATGTAGGATAAACATAGCCTAAAACATTAGAATAATCAAACCAAAACAATTTTGTGTTTGTTTTACGCTCTTTTGTAGCCACGGCGCAAGCGACAACACTGGAACCAAAAATTTGGTGCCGTGCGGTAGTATTCTCTGAAGCAAAACAGCTTATATACATCTTCTTCTCACTCACTCCTTTACCAAAGCGTGCAAAACTTAAACCAAGCTCATTATTGTCATCTTCCCACTCACTAATCACTTGAAGATAACATCATTGTAAGTATCCTAACTACATTTCATCTCTTAATTCAGAGTCTAGGATTCTTATTTATGCACAAAACTATCACAAATCATTACATGGGGTTTTATGTATGCTTTTATAACAAATATGAATTCAATTGGCAAATTGCATAACTAGTCATTCAAATTAGGTACTACATTATCATATTGCATAAACAAAATCATGTTTCCCACTAATTGATAGATAATAAATATAAGGCCTTATTCAAACAACCAAACACCCCATGTCAAAAGTTTTGAAAAGCTTCTCACTTATAGGAAAACATTCTTTCATTGCTAATACAAATAGAAGCGTTAAATTTTCATCACTTGCATGCTCTTGAATACTAAAGGTATTGCATAACTAATATGCACTCACGGGTATATTCAAATATAGCCACATTGAATTAGGAGCATTTGGGTTATCTCATGGTATTTGCCAAACACTCCACTAAAACCATTTTGTGCATAAAATGAGTCGAGATAACCGCAACTCCAAATTGTTTTCATATAGGCACACACTAGAATCAAAAACGTTAAAATTTATCTTAATTTTTCTTAACATGTTAACTCTTGTCCTTAGGAATAACCATGGTAGCCATAAGATTCTATGATCACAAAGACACTCTTAACTACATTCCCAAACACCACAAAACCAAAGGACTCACCAAGGAACAAATAGAAATATTTAGGGGTCTAGAATCAAGGTATTTCCACGAGGGTAGAACCATTCACTCATCCTTCCTTGAGCATACTAATCTTAGTGAAGAACTAGCCGCCATTCAATTCGATTGTCTTCTTGACATTGATGAACCAATTTGTCCTAGGTTAGTGTTAGAATTCTATGCTAGTGTGACCGGTTTTAGTGATGAAGATGATGATGAGTTTTGTCTTAGCTTTAGAATCAACCAAAATGACTACACCATCACTTTAAGTGAATTTGCTAGAGTACTAGGAATTCCCAACCAAGGAACTTGTGTCTACACGGATAAGTGGTCACTCACGCTCTTGATGCAATCAATGACCGCTCTCTTCCCTACATAACCCGTTTAGCCGATAAGGATGTCATCCGTGAACACCTTTTAACCCAAAGCGGATACAACCCGGAGTAACCCGAAGGGAAAAAGGTAGACCGAGATCCATATGGAATGGAGCTCAATGAACTTAAGCGCAATTTAAGAAATGGGAGGAGTTACTTAGAGCAAGCGTCATTAGCACCATAGGGAATAGGGATCACATAAACGCTTGTCTTTGTCACATGCTTTACAACTTGTCCACCCGACAACCATTCAACTTAGCCTACTACATAGCTAGGAGAATGATTGATATTCCAACTCAAAGATCCGTTGCTCTTCATCACGGGATGCTTCTCACCGTCTCTATAGAAACTTGGCTCCATTCCACCAACCCCAAAGGGATGCACCTTCACTATGAACTCATCCCTCACATCTTTGTACCTTTGAGTGATGATCGAGTTGCTAAGACTAAAGGCAAGAGAGCTAAACCTCCAACTCCTTCATCATCATCATCAAATAGCTCCGAGGATGGTCTTCCAAGCTCTCGTCTTCCACCTCATAGGTATTGCGCATCTCTTCGAGATTGAGAATGAATCAGGAGAATTCAAGCAAACTAAGGGAATGTTCAAGTGCCTTGGTAGGATGATGAACAAGATTTACAAGAAATTGGACAAATAAGGGTACTTTAAGGAGTGTTTGGAACAATGCTTTATCATTAATGTTTGATACTATTTAGTTGTTTTTATTATGTAGGATGATAATATAACTTAAAACAATGGTGTATGCTAACAAACTCATGCAAGGGGATAGCACAAGTATGCTATCAAATTTTACCCATTTTCACTATATTGTGAAAATCAATAAGCCTTGCTCTTAAACTATGCTCCTTTATGTTTACATATGTGTTATTTACTTTTCCTAACTAGAAATGTTTAGTATAACTTGAGTTTGAGAAAAATTTCGGGTTTAGAAAATTTCGGGTTTTAGAAACATTACATCCAAATTTCAGCACTCACGGATCAGACGGCACCATTATCTTGGTACCGTCCTTTATATATTTGAATGCCGCCATATCTTGCTATGGCGGACGAGGCGGCACCCTTTTTGGGTTCGTCAGGTGTATATTTGGTGCGGTGGATCCTCGGGTAATTTTCGAATTCGACTCTTTTGTGATTCCAAATTATCTTCCATCACTTAAAAATCAACCTTAACTAGTTTATATTGTTATTAGAACTAGTATTATTCACTAAGGGATGTAAGAAATCCATTTCCCACCAAAATTCAAAAATTTGAAAAATCCACCCAAGGAGCCCTTTTGGCATAAAGGAAGGAACCAAATTTTTGGTACCTTCAAATCCGTGGGTAATCTGAATATTAGGAAATTCCACTCACTAGAACACATTAATTGCATATCTTTTCTTCTTCACTCCATCTTCTTTGTATGGATTGACTTGGGTGATATGACTAGCATTCAACCCACTTCCAAATCATTAGGAACCTCATCTCTTCAATGGTTCAACATCAAATCAAACCTTTTCTCAACAATTTCTTAACTCTATAAATTGAAAGGCTTTACCATGATCATCCTCACACCTTCTTCATTCTCATTACTATCTAGCAAATCAAAACCCAAGTTAAAATGACTAAATCATCACCAAAACCTTGCAAGAAAACGCGCTAGAATGGCGTAAGGCCTTGTTGTTTTGTCAATCTTAGCTCATCATTCGAATCTTCACCACTCACAATCTCATCTCCCATTAGAGATGATACACACCTTACCTTAGCTACACCTACTTCATCACACATTGTGATCACCCCTCCACCACCAATAAAACACCTACTCCTCCACAGGCACCCATCCAAACATCAAAACACCCTCCACCTTCACCAGGTCTCCCACTCTCACTCCCATGGAGTTATTTTCAACTCCACCAACATCACCAAATCCTTGCCTAGAGGACTTGGAGACTTGCCTCTAGGCCAAGTCATCCACCACCATTGCCATCCTTTGGCACCATTGAGCCAGATCGCCATGATCACCTCGGTCATCCATTGACCCAAGCGCCCCATTAGGGCCAAGACCTCTCCTTTTCCACCCCATTCACAAGGACATTCATGGTCCTTTATACGAGGATCATCCACTTCCATCATCAATGTCCCCTCATATTGAGGACATTAGGAGAGCATGTGGGATGACAATCCCACTAGAGAGGAGATTGGCCGAACTCCACAACCTCCACCAATTCAAAGGCATGGTGGATTCTCATTTAAGTGAGACAATGCAAATAAAAGTGCTTTGCTTGCATCCATCATGACCACTCCAAACATTCCCAACACCACCAACACATCCACCATTCCACCACCACAACCTCCCAAACTTTCTTCCCTCCAAGGCATGGTTGCTCTACTTGTGAGCAAGCGGGTCAAACCGATGAATCGGACCGGATTATGGTCCATGACCCACGAAGAAATGAGGTTCATCCTCAACCACATTCTTGGCGTCTGGCGCTCTTTCCCATCCACCATCACTTTAGGATGGTTTTAAAATAGTCTTTCTTTTTATTTGCTCTTTTAGGATAATTTTCATTTTCTTGTACTAGAAACACATCATTGTGTTCTCTTTTCATGATCTTTACTCATGAAAATTTTAACTAATGAATGTTGTTTCTTATATTGTTGGTGTCATTACATAGTGTTTGGAAATGCTTGTGAATGATCATTATTACTAACAATTTTTTTTATTTTTACAATCCATGTATCTTCCTTAGCACCCAATTTAGGGGAGCTTTGAACAAGGGGAGATAATAGCTCGGGCTCATTACATTCCGCATAGCCTCTTCTTTTGTTGAGACAGGGGAGAAAAATATAGAACTTGGAAATTATTTATATTTGACTTCGAAAAAGTCAAGCTGCATACTGACTTTACAAAAAGTCAACATCATGCATCAACTAGTGAATTCTTTGACTTTCATAAACAGTCAAATTTCATACACTGCATTATCATTTTCTTTTCAAGCTCTAAAACTAATATTTTTATAACTCTTGTACAAACTTTGTTTCTTTTATAAAAATAAATTTATATTTTGTCCTCAACAAAAAGGGGAGATTGTTAATACAAATATCGTCATTAAGCGTTATTTATATTTTTGATCTTTGCCTAAGTTTTGTTAACGACAAAAGTAAATTTAATTTATAAAAGCTTAAAGCTTGTCAAGTTTATTAGATATTAAAACAAGCTTTCTTAAACAATATATTCATCATTCAAGCATTTACATTTATGATTAGTAACATCTTGATATGACTCTAATCATTATGTATGATAATAGTTTGTAGAATGTGTTAGGTTCTTAAAACCAAACACTACTTAAGCCTTTGCATATTTCTATTAATAGTAATACAACATTTGACATCATGTATTACATCATGGAGATCATTGGAAGATTCCATTAGATATTTTGTGAAGATTTGTACTCTTCATATCTTGCACAATCTTACTTAGATAGAGTTGACTTTAGCAAAGATTTGATATCTTGGTATGGGGCTGAGCACCATTTTGGTACGCAGGCGGAACCCTTTTAGGGGTCGCGGTCAAATCAGGCAGCTCTTTTGGCTATAAATAGCAATGCCAAGCCAAGTAGTTTCTCATCCCTTTCTAACATACTCTCATACATATCTTCCCTCTAACCCTTCTAACTGGTTTCATATCATATTAGTGATCTCTTTTGTAGCAAAGAAGATCAAGTCATATTCAAGCTTCTTGAGAAGTTGGAAGTCTTGTTTGTTTAGTGTTGTATGATCTAGTGTTGATTCATACTTCATTGTTGTATCAAACCATCATAATCTTGAGTGTGAGTGGTTAGTATTTTAGTCCTCAAAATACATTGTGTGTGGGAGTAGTTGTACCCTTGGAAAGAACTTGACATCTAGCTTAGTGTCGGAAATAGTGTAAGCGAGTGTAAAGGTTTTCTCGTAGGTGAAAGGAGCTTGTTGACTAGTGAAGTTAAACTCTCGAGTGTGAGACTCGGGGAGTGGAGTAGGGCAAGGAAAAAGAGTCCTTGTAGGTGCGAACCACTATAAACAACTTGTTGTGGTTTGATCATTTCTTTCCTTATTTACTCATTACATATTGCTTGCATATTTCATTAACATACTCAAGATCAATATCAATTGATCTTTCAATAAGTTTCAAAACAAAGTTTTTAATCGGTAAACTATTCAACCCCCCTTCTAGTTTTCTACAAAATTCATTTTGGGTACATTGGAAATATTTTGGGACCTATGTTTTGTAAACTCTGATTATTTTACTTAATCAAACGATATTTTCAAAACGACACTTTAGGTCATTCGATATAATTGTAACTTTGATGCTATATTGAGTCATCCCCCCAGTATTCCATTCCATTTGCCAAAGCAAGTGAATTTGGGTGTGACATTACATCCTTTGATATGTAGATTAAAAAGACTCCTTTAGTCTTTCCATGACTTAATACCTAGACAATGGTACTATTATTGGAACACTTTGGTTGTGGGAAGGCTTTAGAGCTTATTATGTTGGATGGACCACGGCGGCACGCACCTCAATGTTGATAAAGCGAGGTTTTGCCAAAGGAAGACCCCATAAGCATGCTTCACGGTGTTTTCCCGCCTAATATTGCTATACGGCGCATGGTGTCAAATTATTGGGTGGGCGGCTAGCATAGACTTTGAGTTTAGCAATGAGCTTTTATGAAGAGGTTGCTAAAACTATTGGCCTCATGGATCTTGTTGCTAAGCAGGACCCCAATGTGAGTTATTTGCTCCTTCGCGCTTGTGCCGGCATTTCAAAGTTATATTTCTCTATGCGCACATGTTCCCCTCGGGTCTTTGAGCGTGCTCACGTTGCTTTTGATGTAGCACTGCGTTCTTCTCTGGAGCGATATTGTTACCTTTGCCACGGGCTGGATTTGGCGATTGGCAATGGGCGGCCACCCTACCTTTGTATTTGGGGACTTGGTGTATATTAGTGAGGATGCCTTGAACTATGCATTCCTTGCGTCTAGACTAATCGGCAAACTACAAACTAAGCTTCTCGAACAATCTGATATTGTAACCTACGGACCGTCCCGAAGGAGCTGAACGCCTTTAATGCGAAAATGGAGATTGACCTTCGAGTAATCGGATGAGATCAGCTGCCCCAAACTCATGAAGAATTGGCGGATATATATTTCACTTGTTACCCAAATGGCGAGTCCACATTTTGCCTATCTCCTCGACAAATGGCACTGGAGTCGCAAAAGGAGGAACACCTTCGGGCGGCTTAGGGTGGTTCCGATATCCGAAATTTTGGGGACGGACTGATAGAACTTATAGGTGCGTGTATTATGTTATCGCGAGGCATTCCCCTTTTCTGCATTCGGATGTCGTGCTCAGCTTGCTCTAAGGTTTTCACGAGGGATATTTATGGGGACCATCTTTGTATTGTGTCTTGGCACTATTGGCATTAACATCGGCACAACATGGTGCAGCGATACTTTGGTTGATATCGGTTCTCGATCCGGGGTCTCGGCACGTAAAGGGTCGACATCGGGTTGGGTGGAGATAGGGAGAATCTTACGTCCAGCCAGATATCTTGCTCTATTCACTGGGCGGAGGCGGCGGGGCGTGTGTGTCAATCTGGCAGGGTGCGTCTCTCCTCACGCAAACCGGTATGATTGATTTTTGTGCGGGCCGTGTGGTGATTGATGCCGCCAAGCGTAAAGCGCGTCAAGTCACGAAGCTAAATGTGCGGATATTGGATATGGGTTCATCCCTTTCTCATTTTCCTCTTTGGGGAAACTTGATGCAGAATCGGGTGACCTAACTTAAGCGGATCCGAAAGTTCTCTATAACTCAAGATATTGGGGCGCGCATTGCTTCTCACATCTTCAGTATGATTAGTTTTGCTATTGCTAAAGGGGTGGGGGCCCAGATAGTTTCGCGGCTCCCTACTAATTTCTTGTAATCCTATGATTTTTGTTTCTAATGAAAGTTATGTTATAAAAAAAATAAAAATAAAAAATAAAAATAATAATAAAAAAATTGATGTTTGCGTCGATCTGACAGGGTCATCGCCCTTGACGCAAATTGGTATGGTTGATTTTGTACCGGGTAGTGCGGTGATTGAAGCGGTAAGCGTAAAGCGTGCACCAAATATATGAGGCTAAGTCTTGTGAATATTGGATATAGTTCTCCCTTCTCATTCTCTTTCTTTTGGGGAAGGGATGCGGTGACCTTCTTTGAAGCGAATCAGAAAATTCTCCGTAACCCAATACATTGGGGCCGTCTTTGCTATTCATATCTTTAGTATGATTAGCTTTGCTATAGCTAGAGGAGTGGGGGCTCAGCTTGTATCGCGGCTCCCCACTAACTTCTTGTAATTCCTATGAGATTCTAATAAAGTGATGTTTTATAATAATAATAATAATAATAATAATAATAATAAATGTCAAGAGTTGTGACTTTATTTTTCATAGATTAATTTTTTGTATCCAGAAGGGAGTTGAAGCCCAACTAGTGTCTCGGCTTCCCACCAATTTCTTGTAAATCCTTTTGGTATTCTAATGAAGTAATGTTTTATAATAATAATAATAATAATAATAATAATAATAATAATAATAATAATAATAATAATTTTTCAAAAAATAATAATTTAAAGTTAATGATGTATTTTATGATTTAAAATTTTAATAGAATAATTGAATTTGAAAATTTGTTACCAAGTCCATCATTTGAATTTACCAAGAAGCTAGAGCAAGTCCTAATTGAAAATAAATTGAATTCTTAATTGTGTCATAAAGGCCCTTATGTCCACGTCAATAAGCTTTACCGAAGGATATTACGGCTATGTTTGACACATGAGATTATGGAGATTATCTTATTTTCAAAATAAAATTTACCAAAATAATTTTTGTTTTGCAGACATAACTTATAAAGTTATATTAAAAAGAGAGGGTTTTGAAGTTAAATAGCTCTAAATCTTTTTAAATGTCTTCATTTTATCGTGTAATATTTTCAGTTCCACTTAATGTTAAGCATTACTCTCATGTTTTGTTCCATTTTGCGGCTAAACTTTTTTTACGAAACTATAATCACTATTGCCGTGTGCATGCCACGCGTCAGTTTTCACTAGCAAAATAAGTTAAATAATAGAGTAAATTACATTGATGGTCCATGTGGTTTGTCAAAAGTTGCAACTTTCATCCACAATTACATTTTGTCCGTTTTTATATATTTTCGTTGTTTTATACGTTTTAACCTGTTTTTTATCGTTTCTCACGTTTTTTATCAGTTTTATCCGCTTTTATAATTCCGTCTGTTTTTATCCATTTTCATCAGTTTTATCGTTTCTTACATTTTTATCGTTTTAGTTCTTTTTTATGCGTTTTTATATGTTTTCATTAGTTTTTATCCGTTTCATCACGTTTTTTACCCGATTCTATCGTTTTCTTACGTTTTTATTAGTAGTTTTATCGTTTTGTCAGTTTTAAAGGTTTTCTTACGTTTTTATTTGTTTTTATACGCTTTCGTCGGATTTATACGTTTTTCTTACGTTTTCATACATTTTTACCCCATTTTCAGTTTTCTTATGTTTTTACCCGTTTTTATACGTTTTTGTTCTTTTATTACGTTTTTGTCTGTTTTTTACGTTTTCGTCCGTTTCTTTACGTTTTCGTCTATTTTTTTCGTTTTCGTATGTTTTTTAGTTTTCATCCGTTTCTTTACGTTTTCGTCAAACATTTTACGTTTTCATCTACATTTTTACGTTTTAAATTCGTTTTTAATTTTAGGTTAGTTTTTGTTTTCATCCATTTCTTTCACGTAAAATAGAGCTAAAATGAAATAAAAAAGCGAGCGATAGCGTAAAGAAAGCGGGCAACGTAAATAAAAAAGAAGGCGAGCGTAAAAATATGCAGCTGCTATCAAACGAAAGGACAAAAGCGAAAAAATGAAAACGTAAAAAGCAGAGGAAAGCGAAAGCGGTGAGTAAAGAAGCGGATGAAAACTTTTACACCCAACGGCGAATGAAAAATGGAGATGAAAGCGTAAAAAACAGCGAAAAAATGATGAAAATTGAAAGCGAAAAAGCGGACAGCGGAAAAAATAAAAATAAAAAGGAAAAATAAGGTCAAAGCGGGGAAAAAATTATAGCGTAAAGCGGAGGAAAGCGTAAAAAAGCAGTTCAAAGCGTAAAAATAAAACGGCGAAAATGTAAAGCAGGGACGACAACGTAAAAATGACGAAAAGTTTTATAAAAATGGGGCCAGCGTAAACAACGGACGGAGCGTAAAGCGGATGAAAACGTAAAAATGGGCGAATCGTAAAAAGCGGACTAAAGCGTAAAGAAATGAATGAAAACTTTAAAAACGCAACGACCAGGGGCATTAGATGTTATTTAGACAAACAAGAAGGACTATCTATGTAATTTACTCCAAAAAATATGCACATAGTCATTTTGCGGTTTTATCATTCACTCCAGGTTCTTGTAAGCATCGTGCAAAATGAAACAAAACATGAAAGTATGCAAAATTAAGTGGAGCGGGAAATGATGCGTAGCTATTTACTTGTGAAAGCCCGTAAAAAAAAATAACTACATAATCTCACGAAAATAAAATGTTCTTTGGTATAGCTTATAAAAAATCTACGTTTATAATTTTTTCAACAATGACTATAAACCACCAGCATTAAGCAAACTTGCATACTGATTTATTTTTGTCAAACATACCCGTAAATTATATTAACTTGTTAGATTATAACGTTATTTCACAGTTAAGTCTAAAAGTAACCAAAGGAAAAATTCAAACCCATGCGTATTTTTGCACTATTTATATATTAGTCTGATTTTGTATTCACAAAAATTGATTTTAATTTTTACTTTTATTGAAATCAAACTCTCTTATTTGTTCGATTTGTTTTTTTCCAAAATAACTTTCGTATATTTCTCCAAAATAAGTGGTGTTGTCTTTTATTGTATTAAAGATGTTGAAGATACCAACAATTGAAACTTTACTTTAACAAAAGTTATAAAAATTAAACCAATAACTAATCCTAAAATCTAAGCAAACGAAAAAAGAAAGGGAAAAAATTTGAAAAGACTGCTGCTGTAAAATAACGCTCCTCCATTCTTCTTGTTGCGCCTCTCGTTAATAGCCAGTCAACTCA
>OU343221.1:59288602-59394215 GCA_910596185.1 Chrysanthemum makinoi
CATTAACAGTCCGTTTACAAACCTAAGTAGAAGGGGATCAAGTGATGAGGATAAGATGCCGCGGTGGGAATCTGTAATGGGAACGAGTTAGGATAAAATCTAAATCATAAGTTTGAAAAGGCGAGAATGATAGATACTACATACCACTGATGAAATCGCTAGGATGACTTGAGTCTGCGAGAGAGAATAAAGAAAAAATCTTTTTGAGATTTTGAAAATAAATGAAAAACTGCGTCAAGTAGCTAGGGGTTATAGAAAAAGTTATCTTTCAAGAATGCCAAGTTTCCACTTTAAGTCCCTGTATTTGTGTGAACGATTCGCAACTCGCTAGCAAATATAACTTAACAAGTCGCTAAGACTTTACTTGCCAAGTCGCTAACTCAATTAAAGGTAAGTTGCTATCAATCATTTCAAAAGCAAGTCGCTATCTATCATATTATGTATTATAGACACTTTCAATCCATGAACTTATCATATTGCAAACTGACATAGATAACATATAAGATAACATAATAAGATAAGAAAACTAACACAGAGGACACCATGAAACATGACAAGACAAAGACATGCATCTGAGCACAATACATATCCAACAATGATGCAGAAAAAAAATGAGATAACTTGTAAAATTCTCCCCCTCAATCAATGTCACCAATGAACATTGATTGAATGTGACTCACCCGTTATAAAACAAGAGTATATCTTTTGTTCGAACTTCATCTATGATCCCGTGTCATTATTGAATGACATTTCTAGGACTGTAGATGTTATCGATAACAAGAGATATATCTTTTATTAGATTGTGGGAAACGATTTAAATTATGAATTAAAAAAAATGATTTTTTGATATTAGTAAGAAAGAGTATAATAATAATTTTTTTTTTAATTTTTTAATTTTTTAATTTTTTAATTTTAAAAGAGATTTGTACACAGATTTATAAGAACGAGTCCTGATTCAAGTCGAATAGGAGTCAAAGTCCGAGGTACATCAATTACAAGCAATAACTCTTGAGTGAGCAATATTCATTTACGATGGAAACCAAGTCATGATGTTCCTAATTGAATTGAGCATTGTACCGAAAAGGCGGGGACACATTGCACTAGAAGCACATGTAGTATTGCAAATGGATGAGTTAGTGACATGAGTTATCTCACTATTGGATGTTGCACAGTTTGATCTAGGTGTGTCATTAATAGAGATCCTTTAGGGTTCAATATTCTTGAAGAGATTTCCTGTGGGCATCCACTTAAGGCAAGATCTAGGTATGTAAGTCCGTTTGGATCTGTAAACTTAAATAATCTGCCAGTGGGAATCCATTTGAAGCAGCTGCTAGTAGATTTGGATGTAGACACTTCCCTCTTTTGAATATTAGTCCTTTTGTAATTAGTTGGTTTCTTATGGGATTGATCAGCCATTTGATGCTTCTTATGAGAACTAGATGAACTCCTAGTATTCACGATCTTAGAACTTTGAACATTAACACGGGGTTTGTTATGCATCATATCGAGAATGAAGTAGTGAAGTGGCTGGTTTTGTCAAAACATATTCACATCAACTTGAGGCAAGCCTAGATTTCGATGGTTTAAATCTTTCAGTTCTAAAGCGCATTGGGCTACCTAACTACAATATGTTTTGAGTTGTTACGAACATTGGCTTTCCCAAGTTTGATGGTTTTGCAAACTTAGTGTTCACCCTATTTCCAATAGATTTCCTAAGTTCATTTTTAAAGGCAAAATAGTGAAAGCTCTTATCTGAATTTGGGCTTTGAGGGCATCAATGTCAGCCAACAAGGAGTTAGTTTGATCTATCAACTTGGAATTGTTCTCTAATAATTTCTTTCTTAAGGACTCATTTTCCCTCAATAGGTTGGACACACATAAAGCGGTTCATCATTCCTAGATTTGAGCGTGCTACTCATCTCTTGATAATCACTCTTATGCATATCTGAGAGTTGTAATTTCAGATTGCATATGATTGAGTCTTTGTCTGAATCGGGTTTTAAGTGGTTAATTTCAAAAATTCTAGAAATTCGGAAATTCTGATTAATGCAAGATTTTGAGCAAAGCTTTCTTCCTTTCGTTTGTATTGCAATTTCCAAGGAAATACAATGGTTTTCAAGAATTGAGTATTTGTTTGAAAGTTCATCATAAACCCCTTTTTCAATCATGTCATTAGTTTTAAAGGTTTTAGATTCAGGCTCAATCCACACATAATTAAAATTATGTAGAGTTAGGATCAAATTGATCAGATCCATTAGCACATGCATTATGTTGATCAGTTAAGGGTACCTCATCGCTTGAATCTTGTTCACTTGCAGATATGTCATCAGTATTCACCATATGCATAACAGGAGTGGTCATGTAAGCTATTTCATGCTTTTCGACTCGAGAATCTTTGTGTTGTCAGATCGGTTTCATCATCCTTTGTTGCAACTGAAATTCTGCATTCGGCATCATCCATTCTTTCAACTGATCCACTGCCCAACATATCACAACCTTCACATAACATAAATTCACACCCATTCAACTCATTCAAACTATCAATCTCTTGAGCAGCTTCCTTGTGTATATTTCCATATTACCCATAAGTTGAATAAATGTGTTAATGAACTCATGAATTTCCATTCTAGTATGTTTCTTGAATGAAATTCTAGTCAAATCATGATCAAAATCTGCGGAATATTCCCCATTGATAAATGGCTGAAATTGGTTGTAGATTACTTGAAGTCAGACATTCGAGTCTTCCATTAATACCTTCCTTTTGGTAATTTGAATCTTGGATGTTTCTAAGTTCACAATCACGGTTCTTGTCAATGTGGATAAGTCCTAGCGAAAGAGCACTGCATGTTCGATGCCTAGTTGTGGATAACAGATGTGTGAGAGTCTGATGAAGTAGTTGAAAAGGCTCAATGTTGCATTCCATTTGCCTTGCATCATTTGTCAATACCAAGTGTGACTCATTAGATTTTGACTCAGATTGCAAAGTGTGTTGATCATAAATTCTTGAATCAATCAAGGTAGAACATTGAATAGCAACCAGTTTCATTGTTACGTGAGGTATCATAAAGTTCAAGCACTTTGGAGATTAAAGTGATGTAAGACATTATGTTGATGGATATTAGATATGAGTAACTTGCATCAATTTACCAAATTGCTATATAGACAAGTCGCTAACAAGACAACTGCCCCAGAACCATAACACCAAGTTGCTATGAATTAGAAGACAAGTCTTTAAGCACCAAGTCGCTAAGAATTATGACAACAAGTCGCTAAGCGCCAAGTCGCTAAGAATTATGACAACAAGTCGCTAAGCACAAGTCGCTAGAGCAGTTAAGTTGCTAAAGAACAACTCGCTAAGTTCCAAGTCGCTAGTATCAAGTCGCTAACAATTTGCACTACAACTTCGCTAATAATTCACTGAAGCAATGCGCTAACCTCACCAAAGTAAGCTAGCCGTGGTGGAGAATCCACTAACTTGTACTATTTGTCGGCTTGTCTCAATAGACAAGTCGCTAGGCTCAAGTCGTAACAACTAACAACTGTAACTTCGCTAACTTTTCTTTGAAGTATTCACGATGAAAAACACTCAGAGAGCAGAGTCATTAGCAAGAAAAATTCAAAAACACTTTACAATCAAAACAAGCTCAACCCTTTGTGATTCAAGCTTACCAAATCAAAACCCAAGCACTTACAATGAGTCTAAACACAAAAGTACACCCAAAATTCAAACTTTAACACTAGAGATGATCCAAATGATGCAAAAACCACTAAACTTTCTCAAACTCAAAAACCATCTAAAACCACTAGAAATCCAAGAATATGTAAGAGAGGTGATCAAACCATGACTCTTGATACCAATTGTAGGATATTGGATTTCACAAACACACTAAATCATAACCAAGATAGGCGTACAAAGATGGTTTTAGAGAGAGAAAGTGGGATATTCAAGAAAGAGAAACTCATGGAAGGTTAGATTCCAAATGAACATCCAACCCTCTACCTTGGGAGGTAGAGGGTATTTATAGGTTACAAACTAAGCGACCTCGGACGGCGTGGATCGGGGATACAGTGGTAAAGACGATCCTTCCTCGCGGTGTTACACTAAACTATTCTACGCTACAAACTAACTACTAAATAACCAAGCGATATGTCTACAAGCTAACTTATGCTAGATAATATTTGGGGTGACCGACTCTTCACATATGGAATTTCTATTCCTAACAACTACAAAGGAAGAGTGAGATTTATGGTAGCTGATGATCTCAAAGCGGCTCAAAACTCATTATCCGTGGATCATTAAAGACCTCCACTTGGATTATCCAAAATTGCAAAAATGAAGAATCAATGACTACGAGCTACTGATCAAAGAACATGAACAAGAATCCAAGAACAATCTTAATGTAATATCATGCGTATTCAATGAAATTTGAGGTGACCTCCCTCGGGGAGGGGAGATTGTTAGGATTTAGTAAAATCCGTAGTTTATTAAAGTATGTAAGTCACCTGAAGTATATGTAATGAATTAGCTTCGTAGTCATTAGTTATTATAAGTTAAGTAGTGACTAAGTCAGGTCTACTCTGCTAAACCTAAAGTATGCCTTGTGTGAACATGGTTTTGATGTGTTTGTGAAATCCAATGTAACACCAATCTATTTTCCAATCCCATTTTTTAAAACTGAAACTAGGATGATGCTATTGTCATCTCGGATAATGTGATGAAGACATGCCAACGCCAATTATTGAGAACTCCATTGAGTATCAAGTTTTGGTGGGCGGAAAAATATTTACAGTCTAAAAATTGAAAGTAAAAGTGATGAAGATTAAAAGTAGAGCATCAATGGCTAAAAGGAAAGGTTTGGAGGCTTGAACTATGCAAGACATTATCTGGGCCAAACTTTCATTCAATGCCAAAATAATGGTTTTAGGAAGGGAATTTAGGCGGGTTTGTCGGTGCGTCAAGCATGGAACACGAGCACATATTGTAGATTCAAGTCTACGGATGTTACCTATTGGGCCTAGAATTAAAAAATCGGCTAACCATAAACATGAGGGCCTGACAAAACCATGGTTTTGAATTCCTTTTACAGTCATACGGAGTTGAAGTGGTCATCGATGGAAGCTATAGAGAGGCGAGGATGATATGACCATTCCATACAAACGAGGCTATCTCAAAAGATGCACTGTTCAATGAAATATTTGCTTCATTGGTCACCAACGCTCATTTGTGTTGACAACATTAATTACAGTTGATTGATATGTTTCCGAACGAAGATAAGTTTTACTATAGTTTTAATGAAGCGAATCGACACGAACAACTTCAATCCTATGGGTTTCTTAACTTCGCTCAGCGTTAGCGGATTGCCCCCTCACAATTTGCATTTGAAAATTGGATGTCCGATTAATCTTTAAGGAATCTCAATCCGACAATGGATTATGTAATGGCACGAGGTTGATATGTAAACGTTTTGATCATTATGTCATCAACGCTGAGATCGTTGTTGGCCGACACGCTGAAATTAGGATACTCTTGCCGAGAATTCCTCTTACTCTATCTAAAGAAGACATGTTCCCTTTCAAACTAAAGATAAAATGGTTTCATGCTGGCTTAGCTTTGCGATTACTATCAATAAAGCTCAAGGTCAGGCTATTCTAAATATGGGCTTCTAATTGAAGGACTCTGTTTCAATATTTTTTGATAATTTTTTGTATATGTTTTTTGATACATTTTAAAATATTTTTTGAGTTGAATTATGTAAACATGTTTTAAACCACAATATCACTTAAATATTTCTTCTTAAAAATCTAGTTATCCACTTGGGTAATGCAATTAATAAGGTTTCCTAGATAATTAAATGGGTATTCTAGCATGCCCCAAAATATATTGCACGTTAATTATACCCCACACTTTGAAACGTCGAGTTAACTCTTGAAACTTCTTTCTAGAGAGTAGAGATAACTGGCTCAATTGAATTTTTGAGCAATCTCATTCTCAATTCCACTAGTTTATCTTGTCTACATCAAAAAGATCAATATAAATTTGTTGAGCAACCTAAGCCCTCAATTTTGATGCATTAATGACTTTAATTTTATAGAAACAAAATATGCGTATGTTCAAAAAAAAAAAAGAAACAAAATATGCGCAACAGGCCTTGAAATATATTGTGTTTTCTTTTAAAAAGAAAAGGAAATAATGCGGATACTGAATTTTTTTTCTTCCAGAAATTATACTATTTTATAAAACCCAAAAGTTTTTTATAACATTAAAATGCTTATGAATTACTTAAAATTCAGCAATAAAAAAAATAAACATAAAGTACAACCATCTCAAACACAATCTATACAACATACAAATCATTACAAGTTAGAATACATACTTTACAACAATTTAATGCACAAACACATAAAAATACAACTTTATTAACACATAATATAACTATTTAAAGCACAAATACAACTATAAAATCTATTCAACAGGATACATTTAATCGCGTATTTAAATCATCTATTCATTAAAATATACATCCATTAACGATGTACGTCTAATGAAGCTATTATGTCAAAATACTTAAAATAAATCATTCAGTCCATTCTAAAACTTTGGCTACCACCACGGTGGTCGGTCGGCCGGCGAGTAAGCCGTCTTGGCCAAGCGTCACCACTGCAAATAGTCGGTCTTCGAAGATTTAAATTATGTACAACTCATATCAATCACTTTAGACTTTTGATGTCGTTAACATTTATTTTAAGATACCACCCTCGTCATTTCGCAGCCGCGAGTCTTCTCCTACTAATATAATAGTAAAGTTGAAGTAACAAACAATTATCCACTCAATTCTTTTTTTCGGCACATTTGTTTACTAACATAATTTACATCACAATAAGAAACTTGAGTTGTGTTACAAGGTCCCATACATTAGTGGTTAAAATTAGGGTTTTTGTTTTATTATTTTCTTTTGTTTTGGTATACAACTCATTCTTAAATCAGACTTAGAAAATACAACTTACTTGCATTAAAATATATTTTGTTATCAAAGGTGCGCTATAGTTTATTTGCTGGTAGCCGTGAATAACCAGTTGACGTATAAATATAAATTAAAATGTTTACCCTTTTTCGGCTACACAAGTGTCTACAACCACTAGTCCACCAAACCTCCCAAAGTCGTACTACTTGCGAAGGATTTATGGTTATTTTTTCAGGTGTGATAATTTGAGTCAACTTTCATTATCAACAAAGTAATTTTATTGGTGTCACTTATATATTTATGATTACTTTTCCATTAAATCTTATTTATGTTGGAGCAAATTAAATATAAAAAAAATTGATTGTAGATTTTATATCAAAGAATGTTAAAAGTATCACGCTTTTAACGTGGCTAGTTTGTATTATATATGATAAAACGTTGAAACTTTTTATTTCATGTTAACTATTTAGGACTCTATTTACATTTTCGTATAGAGCCTCTAAATTCTCGAGGACGGCCCTAACCACGACCCCTTTTTAAAGATACCAATGACCACTTAATGTCATAAAATATTTTTTAAGCTATAAAGGTTTGAAAAAGAATATACATTTAATGGAATTTATTACTACGTAGTAACGAAGAATTGATCAATCGGATGATTTTAACCAAGAATACGCATACATATATTTATGGGAGATTAGCGTGTATATCAACACTAGAATAATTCTGCGTATATAAACATACTTTGGTTTTTATCACGTAATCTTTTAATGCGTTCAAAGGATATATATGTAATTTTTAAAATAAGTAAAGACATATATGTAAAAGCCCCTATATTTATTTATGGTAGAACTAATTTGGTCAATGCATGTTATTGGAGGGTGTATTATTAGGCGTTTCAATGTGCTTGGCGTTGAAGAGCCAATCTTGGCGTTAAGCCGTTATTCTGCTAATTCGGCGTTATACTTGGCGTTAGTCACTGCCGTTAGTGGCATACTTGGATTTTTTTTTTTTTTTTTTTTTTTTTTTTTCATTTATGCCCCTAAATGAGGGTTGTTTTTGTAAATTGTTGGGAATGTTATTGATGTTATTGGGATGTTATGGTTGTGGGTGTTTATTGGGGATGTTAATGTTAAATGTTAAAGCTGACGTGAACGGTGTTATTGGTGTTATGATTGGGAATGCTCTTAACTAAAATATGTCAGCGTTGTGGGCTTGACTGGGTGGTAATTGCCGTGATCCAATTGTTTAATTAAAATAAGTTAAAAAAAATTGTTTAATTAAAAAAAAAAAAAAAAATTTTTTTTTTTGTCTACTTCTAACCAATTACTTGCATTACTTGGTTAATATTTATACAAGTAAATATCAAATAAAAAGATAAATAATCATGAAAAATGTAAAAAGATTTATAAAAATAAAAGCTTTTGGAAAGTTAAGTTTGAAATTTTACTCAAAGATAAAAAATGTCGTACATAAAAAAGTTATGAATGAAGTTGTTACAAGTTTTTTAATGCAAAAAAAAAATTTTAGTACATAAAATACTAAAATTTTTAACTTATATATTTTAATGCATAATAAAATTCTGATACATATAATAAAAAGAAGTTAGATGCAAGAAAAATATATATATTTTATGCACATAAAGGCGATTTACAAAATTTTAATGCATAAATGATTTTTTCACGATATTCATTTATGCAATTTTAGAAAATCTCCATTCACAATATTTTTTTATTAACCAAAAACCCCCATCTTGTTGAACTTTTTAAAAACTTTTCACTTTTAAATTTTTTTTACACTTCTCATGAATATTTGTTTTTCTTTTTAACTTTACCAATATCTATATAATCATACTGTAATATATTAAAAAGATTGTCTTTTTTTCTTTTTCTTTTGTTAACAAGTTATTAAAATCATTATTCAATACCAATGCTTCTATTAAAATATTTATAACATGAATTTTTTTTTCTTTTAATATTATGATCAATTTAACTTGATAACAAAAAGTTTTTAAGCAAATTCCAAAACAATTCATATCCAAAGTCATATTACTAAAGCTGACTTTTTTCGTATACTTTACCAAGTGACCAAAGATGTCACGATCACCTTTTCCATTCTCCACATGCCTGCTTCCATTCTCACATGCCCACACTAGGGGTGTTCAAAGTCAGAAACCGACGAACCGAGCCGAACCGGTCAATCCGAAACCGAAAAAACCCGAAACCGAAGAAACCGAAACCGAAAAAATCCGCTTATCACGGTTCGGTTTGGTTTTTTAACTATCATGGTTAACCGAACCAAACCATGCTTAATATATGAAGGTTTTTTTAACTATATATTCGAATAATTGTACAAGTATTAATTATACTACTACACTAATTTTATTGTATAACTCCCTTTTGCTCCTAATGTAAACATTTCAATACATTTATGTGTGAAAGTTGATAAATGTGATCGTAATATATAAATGTCGAATAACTATTATTTTGTTAATCGATTATGTATGGATATTTGAATGTAATTATTCTAATGTGATAAGTTTTATATGATTATTATCTATTAAATGTCATTTAATTTTACTAAAATAAACATTTTATGTTCTAAAACACGTTATTGTTTATAAGTTAAACTTGATTAAACTTCTAAAATGGTTAGTGACTCGAACGAGTGTGGTAACTTTCATTTTAGTTTACTTTTTCGGTTCTACCGCTTAGTGTGGTTCAATTTCGGATAGTAAAATTAATTACCCATGATGAATAGTTTAAATCTTCCATACAAGGCAGAACCGGCCTGCGACCACCCCTACACATACCAAGCTAATCTCAAACACTCCTGTTTGTTTTATTTTTCCACAGGCACACTGTACATGATAAATGTTCATGTTATTGCTTAGTATATGCATGTGAAATGTTGTGATCTTGTTGATTCCAGACTTGTTGCATGTAACAAAATGATAGATATTAGAGCTCGTTGATGTAATCTTCACGATTTCCAGCATCTCCACCTTCAACATAATGGTTCTCTTGCTTCTTCATAGAAAACTACCCACCTTTGAGACTCACTTTCGCCCGACACCCCATCCCTGCATCACCCATCTCACCGCCCATCTTCTCGCCCGGCACATCTTCCTCGCCCAAACCCATCTCGCCTAGGCAGCAGCCTCTCGCCCCGAGAACCTGCGTGCCTCAAATACTCTTTCTTGAAAAATTTCCTCTCGGGAAAATTTTCACTTTCGCCCAGAAATCATTATAATACACGTGTAGTGTTGGGATTTTTGTTTTAAGAGATCAACCGGATAACGTTAGAAAGTTCATTTTAAGTAAATACTTTTGTGTGAGCGCATTTGAGTAAACATGTATCAATTATAGTTCATTTTCATAATTTTTTTTTTTTTATTATTATTTTTTTTTTCTATTGTTAAAGTCCAATGAAAGGTGAGTACAAATTTATGAATCAGTAAATTTTACACTTAAAAGTTAAATTCACAAGACCAAACATTAGTTAATTATTTTAAGTTTTTGGATTTAATTGTAGACCACAGTGGCCACTCAAATCCAAAAGAGAAAAAATTAATCCCTCTGATTACATGTGTATTTTGTATTTATTCCACAATTTTGATTCATTGTTGGTTTAGTTTTGTTCCATACCCATTAATTAATCATGATTTTTTATTTTGCAATATATAGAAGATTTTAATCAAACTTGCATTATATTATTCACAAATAAAATAGTAATAACGTATCAATCACCATAGCACATGCATCATCATATAAAGAACATTAACTAAATATAAAAGAAACGCAGTTGCACCAATTATCTCCACTCATCTTTCCATGCTCTTTTCAAACTTATAGCTAGCTAACCCAACAACAAATCCCTTTCATTAATTTACCCCAAAAAAACTCTTAAATCACTATCTTACAAAACACAAAACTCTTAAGTTTTTGTTTGCCTTCCGCTATTGGCGGTTCGGGCGTTAATGAATAAGATAAATTTTCAAAAAAAAAAAAACAACAACAATAATATGACATCTTGTCTTAGCTTCGTTTCGCTATACGGATCGTTTATTCGTCGTTCTCTCGCGGCTTCTGGCCTCTCGTCGCAGTTTATCGACGTGGATGACGATACTAACGTCCATTTTTGGGGGCCCATTTCATCGGAAAATGACGTCAGCCATGGGAAACCAACGTTGGTTTTGATTCATGGGTTTGGTCCTCATGGTGTCTGGCAGTGGAGGCAACAGGTTAGTTACTACTCTCTCTATCCGTCTCAAAATATAACTTCATTTTGATTTTTTAAGTTTTTTTTTCTCCAATTTTAAAATTAACTATTTTTTTTCGTTGTATATGATACTTGATAGTAGTAAATATATAAATGGATTGAGTTTTAAATGTAGTTTCATCGGACACAAGAAATACGTGTTTACATTTGTGATTGTGTAAAATAGAGTAAATTACGTTATGGTCTTGTGGTAAAAATAACTGAATTATTGAACAGTCCATTATTGAATAGCAATTGTATTGTTTGATTCAGTCTTGGTCCTTCGAGTATGTAGTAATTACAAGTTTCGTTTAAACTATGTAACTAATTTGCTTTTTGGTCCCTAATATGTTGCAAACAACAGTGAAGAAACGCAATGTTTTAAAGAACGGGTTTTAATTGATCATGCCAAGTTCCCGATTTAGTTAAAACACCAGGTCAAACCGCTTTTTTCGTGTGTCAAAAATAGGTTTTTGGTAACTAAACCTGTTAAATCGACTAGAACACACATAAAAAATAAATAGAAGTCCATTCAAAAATGTTATTGAAAAAGAGGCTTCTATGGGGGCTGCTTAGAATTACAAGATTATCCCATTATATATATATACTAAAACCCATTGCTGGCCACTGTAGCTAGTTGTTGATACTAATTTTCAGTTTAAATTTTACGCTTAGGCATTAATCAAAAGAGTCCTTAACGCCCTCTACTAATAATCGTGGATTAAATTTGCAGCGTAACAATAACTGGGTCTGTTTCTGCAAATATTAGCAAAAAGTACTGAGTTAACTTTTTTTTCGCGTTAGTCCCTAAGGACTAACGTTGCAACAACCCGTCGGTTTAGGGACTAAAGCGAAAATAGCACCTTGCTAAGGTAGGTAACAGTGCCAACATGTTTGCTACAGTGCACATATAGTTTGGAATAGCGCAACTGTTCATCCGCAATTTACACTTTTAGTCCTTCAAATTAGCTTCCAATCAGACCGTTAGTCCCCCCGCATCTTTTGCAAATTTCGTCCTTAATAACAAAAAAAAAAAATACAATTTTTTTTTTCGACTTAGATTAAACACAACACCCCCGTCGCAACGCGCGGATGCCCCCGCTCGTTATTGGTATTAACTATATAAAGTTCTTGTAAACACTACCTTTAAGTATCAAAATCGATGTTTATTAAAATGTTGTAAAAACAAGAATGTCATTCCGAAAATGCAAAATTGCATATATATCCAAAGCATGCATAAAAACCATTGTACTATGTGCATAAAAAACTTGTACAAAAGATATATATGCAATTATTCACTTTGGGAGGGATATATATTCATTTTTGCCTAATTTTAGATAATTATGACGATTGACTAGAGACTAACTTTGTCGTTTTCCGTAGTATAGGGACCATTTATGTAAGTTATGTTTTTAACCTTCTTATACTTAAATACCTTTTTTTAAACATTTTACATCACGGTAAAATGGTAAAATATCTGGATTCTAATTAATAAACTAACAATTTAATTACACAGGTATCATTTCTGGCACCATATTTCCACCTATACATACCGGACCTGGTATTTTTTGGAGAATCCACAACAAAATCCTCGGAGCGGTCCGAAATCTTCCAAGCAAAAGTCATAGCAAAACTAATGGAAAAAGTTGGTGTTAACAAGTACTCGGTCGTCGGGACAAGTTACGGTGGATTTGTGTCGATTGGCTGAAATGTGGCCTGAACGTGTCCAAAAAGTTGTGATTGCTAGTTCGGGAGTTAATATGAGACCAATACATAACATCGAGTTGATGAAAAGAGCAAATAAAAAATCGACTAATCTGACGCCTTCCTGCTCAGCAACCTTCAGGAACGTGATGCGTTTGGCTGTTTATAATAATCGTGTCTACATGCCAGATTTTTTTCTCAACGATTTTATTGACGTAAGTTTTTACTTTATTTAATTTACTTTTATTTAATATTTAATATACGAGTATGTGTCATTTTCATGGTCCACCAGGATATATATAGTTTAATTGCATTTATTTAAAAATTTGTGAGTGGGCTCACTGGCTGTTATAATTGCAAGTCTTTCGTTTGAATTATTAAAAAATTGATTGATGAAAACAACAACATATTTCGACAAAAGACATATATTATTAACAGAAAACAAGAAGGTAAAACACTCAAGTGATAAAATAATTCATTTAAAAAAGAATATTTTGTCTCAACGAGTATCTTATTCTAACTTTTTGGACTAATTTTGCTTAAATATGTATCTTACTTGTCAATCATTTTAATAATTTTGTGTAACGTACTAAAACTTTTATTTAGTGTATCTTACATTTGAGTTTTCGTATTTTTATCATATTTCAATTATGTGTATTATTTTGACCATTTTCTCCTCCTCAGTTAGTAGAAGCCCGTGTAAATTAAAAGATAAAATAATTAAATAATACACACAACTCGAATATGATACACCAAAATGAAACTTTTCTAATACACTACATAAAAATAAGAAAGTAGCAAAAAATACATTTACCAGTAATTATCCCTAGTCTTTTTGATAAATTGTAACCTTTGAGTAACTTTTCATATTTGATCTCATATAAAGTCTAAAACTGCTTGTTCTTGTATACCTGATATTTCTGTCGTGTAACTTTTTAATTCTAAAGGATTATTGAACTTATGTATTGTAATTCAAAATGATTCGTAATGGCGTAACTTTGGATGCAGAAACTGTATTGCGAGAATAGGAAAGAGAAGCTAGAGTTGCTAAAAGGGGTGACTCTTGGCAAACACGACAGCCCTAACATTTCACCTCTTCAACAGGTTCTTTCTTGTAACTCCACTTGTAATTAGAATTAAGAGTAAATTTACTGTTACATGTTTAAGAATACAAATATAGATATGTAAATGTGTTAAATCGTGATCAATCATAATCGCTTATCATAAGTGACAGATTCGTTGGATAACATATCAGAACAAGTTTGGGAATTAAGGAAATACAAGTTTATGAAACTATGGGTCGGTTCATACCGGGTTGAAAAGCAAAAATGTTATTAGCTTAGAGGGTATTTTTATACAATTTAAGAGACTTTCAACCCATGTGACATGTTTACTGATTTAACTCATTTGACCCATTAGGGACAGACCATAACTGAACTTGCCCCATTCATATCTAAATGAGTTAAAACTGTTATATCATAGCTTTGCGACAAAATAAAGATTGGTAATCATGTATACTCACTTCCTTTGAGATACTTAAATAGTTGTTTTACATTATATGAAAGTTTATATCACTTTGAAATTTGATTTACTTTCTCTTAAGTGTTTTGAAATATTGTGATTTTGAATTATAGGAAGTGTTAATCATATGGGGTGAGCAGGATAACATCTTTTTGGTGGACATGGCCAAAGAGCTCAAAGAGTATGCATTCCTTCCCTTTCCTTATGGATTTATTGTCTCATTTTGTTATAGGTAAACTAGATTAGATGGTCGGAGTATGTTTATATTTAGTTAGTTTTGTACTCAACAAAAAAAATGAAATACTTAAACATACAGAAAGTACTAATTATATGTATTCATCAAACCTGATAAACATAGAATTAAATAAAGGAAAATGATTTAGGGACCAATTGGTATGCCAAAAAAGAGGCCTAACAAGAGGATGAGACAAAGAAAAAAATGAGGAAGTGATGAAAAGATAAAATGTAGAAGTGTTCGCGTGATGTCACTAATCAAAGGATGACACCCTCATTTACAGGCTTTTTAGGTCTATGAATTAGGCACCCCAGTCATCACTCTTAAATAAAAGGGGTTAAAATGCTAGACGAATCCAACACGATTCAAAGAACTATCCAGTAAGAACACTGCATGATTAGTCCCAAACCCATACACATTTCTAATGTGTCAAGTCATTTTAGTTATCGTTGACGATATTTTAGATGATATGATTAAGACGTCGGCACAATTGGTACGTAAGTGACTGAAAAAAGCGTAAATTCTTAGCTATAAGATTTATCAAGTTTTCTTATCACCAACAGACCTGTTTTGTTAACCTTATTTATATTTTTTATTTGTATTTTCATTTTGCATGTGTTAATGCTTACAAAGTAGTATTCTGGTTTTGTTCTAGATTGCTAGGAAAGAAAGCATCATTGGAAGTGATGAAGAAAACATCACATGTACCTCAGCTTGAGCATGCCAAGAACTTCAACAAAATTCTCTACAATTTTTTGTGTGACTCCACATGATGAACACACACATACAAGTTTAGATCATACAACTATTTCTATTAATCATTCATCGGTCATTGCTTCAACTTTCAGCTGTTTGTTTGCACAAAACGATTACTACGTACTCTTGGAAATTAGAAACCTCTTAAGTTTGTCCAAATGTTTGTTGGTTATCAAGATTATTCACCGGTTTCAAGGGATCAATACAATCTCAACTATGTACAAGTAGTTTACACTGTTCCTATATATAATCATAATTCAAATCGATTACCTATTTTTTGTCAAATGAAAAGTGCATTACATGAAACGTTGAGAAATGGCTTTTTGATGAAAGTATGGTAAGGTCGGTCGATGATAAGTTCTCTACAGCTTATTTTTTACAAGCCCTCAACATCACATGAAGGTGTTGTCACTATATACTGTGGTTTTAAATACTCTATGAGATATCATCTGATCCAACATAGCAAATTAGCAATGGTTACAATGTGATTGTCCTGTAATCTGTATGTGGACTACCCCTTTTAATAAATTGCAACATCCAACCAATGTTGTTTATAGATTTTTTTTTAAAACTATTTTTTTGCATATTTTATTTGTCAAGCCACTTACATTAAAGTTTACAGTTAATGTGCCCAGCTACATAAAAGTATCATTAAAAGATATTGCTGCCTCAACAAGAAACGAACTCTTCAATTTGTTTGACCTTATATAAAAAATCATATCAGATCATTATCAAGTTGAGTTCCAGAACATTGTAATATAATTCCAACTCACCGTTTGACTCGGTCTAGTAGACCTCTTTCGTACGCTATAGCTTAAGTGAGGAAGGTTATCATAACTCATCTGATATGAATGGAGATGAGAAGTTAAACACAGTGTAGGTATCAACATATTGAGTACTCAAAACTTTCAGCATACTTTTTAAGTTTTTAAGTTTAGTCCGGCCTTATCAAGTCAGTCCACTCCTTTAGCTATAAACCAACAACTATAACGATAATATGATGAAAGGGCCAAGCGCTGAAATCGTTAGAGGCTCACTATAGAAAGCAAACAACGATAACTTCGATCTATACATGTGAAGAAACATATCCTAACTTTCTTTTTTGACATGTCCACAGAGAAGTGTAACATATTGTCATTAACCATTTTTGCAGTACAACCAACTTTGATACTAAAGTTATCATAAATTAACTTTCTCCATGTACTATCAAGTTAATTATCAGCTTTACAAAGTAGTACCATTTTGGCTTGAAACCTCCGAGAAAGGATACATTAAGCGAAGAAATCAAACTATTATCTCACTCGTGGATTATGCATAGGATAACACTCCGGTTCCCGGTTGGTTAGATTGGATAGTTAATCCTTATTCACTTATAGCTTAACCGTATGTTTATTTTCTTTTTCCTTTCTTCCCTCTAGCTTTGCTAGAGTGTAATAAAATTTGCGTAAAAAAAAGGTACCATTTTGGCTACACATAAGCTTTCCATCAAGAAAATTTGGCACAAACAATTTTACAAATGCACTAACATTATATCATCTTGGGTTTCACTCTAACATTGTTGATGATTTTTGTATCATCAACTATTTGGTGTAATTGTGATTTACTATAAGACCAATAGGATTTCATTATGATGGGATACGAGTTAAGGAAGTGTGAAATGCACACTCATTTTAATACTATATGTTTCCACTACGACAAAGACGCATGAGTCAAGGAGGGTCAAGGGGCAACGCCTAGAAAACTAATGGTTCTTCTTAAACTAAGTTGTGACTGTTAGTTTGTAACTAATTAAACTGTCATAACTGTCAAATAGAATCTGTTTATTAATAGATTCATTGTCTCATTCTTACATATGAAAAATACATACAATTCCTCATTTTTTCTGCTTAGTATTCTTGTGCCTAAAAAACTAATTTGTTCTTTTTAAGTTATCCCGATATGGATTTTGTGATACCCAGACATCAATAGGGTGAAATACTCCTTTATAGGAAAGTGGACATACATGTTTTGAGAAGATATCCAAGGTTATCATTACATCCCTAACCCCCATTTCTAACAACAACATCTCGAAGTATTATAACCTAATATGATAGGAACTTGAGATCGTCAGAATAAATTATCAAAGCCCACCACATCTGCAAGGTTCGAGTTTATGGGATTGATTTTGTAGGACCCTTGGTATCAAGATTCTAATAAGATCAGGAGGTCTTGGAATGAAAGAACATGAAATGCATTATGAGTTTTCTAGAAAGAGAAAGTGAAGAGGGAGTGGTGAAGAGAAGTGAAATGCATTTCTTACAATGATTGAAGCACACCTCCTCATGGAGAGCATGGAGGGCTTATATAGGCGTTTACATGTGTAAGATCTCTAGTTATACAATAGTAGTCCCTATACTATGACTAACTTAACTTATCACTACAAATCGCGTAAATTTCTTCACTTAAAAAGCTAATAATTTCCCACAAGTGATGACAGAAGGGATTTGTTTACATTGATGTCTACAATTAAAAATAAAAAGTCTTAGGCGTAACAAACTCGAGGATGTCTTCGAAGCTATTTTCTTATTGTGTACCCCAACTTTGTCCTTTTTAACTTAAAGGCGAACAATGTGATGCTGGTAGTTAATCTCGGCGAGATCTCGGACCTAGGAAAAATATCAATTCCAAATCTTGGGGGTAAATATAGGAGCCGATTTTTTGATATCGGAGCCGTTATTCTCGGCGAAATTGGCCAAGATTTTTCCAAACCCTTGGAAATTTTTCCTTTTTCTTTTTTGGGGGCTATCGCAATTAAATTTCGAAGGTATATTGTTATTTCAATTGTAACCCCTCTTTGATTTTCGAAATCATAGATCACCGAAATTGATATTAGATTTCGTATTTGTGTTTGTTTTCTTGTTTGTGTTCGATTTTGTGTGTTAATTTTTGTGTGTGGGTTTGGTTAGTGTGAGTGTGTGTGGGGGTTGGGTTCTTGTGTAGGTGTTGGTTGGTGTGTAAAGTGATATAGAGATAAGAACAAGTGGGTTTTATTCTTCGCGTGCAGACAAGTGTGGTTTATTCTTGTTTTTTGTTGTAGACAAGTGAGTTTTATTTTGCTATCACTTATATGTATTCTTTTATATAAATTCATTCACTAGACACTAAATTAATAAATCATAAATATGAACAATGACATCAGTAGACAATAAATGTTTGAAAATAATTGTTATAGCATTGTTAGGAGTTATTTATTGTTTGTTTTATAAGTAAAATTTTAGTTAAGTGATGCAAGTATAAAAATAAACATAGAATATATATATATATATAGAATCCGGATCGATTGAGAATGTTTTTATTTTGAGAAGATTGAGAAGAGCTTTTTAACTTTGATTCATGTTTTTCAAGCGTAAAACTCATTTTAATGTTATTAAAATTCAAAATGTGTAAAAAAAATTGAATCAATGTTAAAAAACCGATTTTTAATGTATATGTAGAATACTAAATTATCTGTACAAATTTAATGAATCATCATCATAACTCGATTTTAACAATGATTTGTGAATCAAATTTGTGATTTATAGATTTGATTCACCATAAAATGATGTTTACTTGTGAATCAAATCAAAAACATGAATCAATTTGCTCAAAAGAAGATTTCTCAATCTTCTCAAAATAAAAAACTTCTCAATGGAACCGGAGCCTATATATATATACATATATATATATATATATATATATATATATATATATATATATATATATATATATATATATATATATATATATATATATATATTCCAGATAATATAAAAACCAATATCTTACCCCAATAACCGCTATTTCAAATCTCAGTCCTTGAACGATATTTGAAATTTGACTGAGATAACTGCATAGGTGATAACTAATTAGGTTTTACTCCCCTCAGTTAGTACGCCGTGTCTTGAAGCTTCTTCACATACTCTTTTAAAGTTTCTTAATCTGCTCCCCCCAAACTGACAACCCTTTTTGTAAATTCAAAACTTGATGTTGTAAAAGTATCTTATGTCTTTGTTTGCGAATGCGAAGTATCTTTTTCCTTTGTCTTGGAATGCGCAGTAGGAAAATGTAGAAGATACGGTGAACCACACTATGCAAGCTTCTATGTCTGTTGTGTTGAAAATAATGATTGTTAGTTTGGGGACATATCAACCCATCTTTTTCTTGTTATGAATACTTCACAATCACCAAACATACTTATTAATGATATATATGCCTCTAGCCCTTTTTTCATTGAATTGATGAACCTGAACAGAAGCCAGAAATCCAGTAAGGCATTAACCATGGTTTATATGCCTATAGCCCTTTTTTAGGACTTATGACCTATCTATCTTCCTTTATGTACACCATGTTCTCCCCCATGATGGATATGATCTATCAGAAGCATCATAAATCTATTTACACCAAAAAACTAGAACTATTGGAAGCATCATAAATCTGTGTATGCTCAAAACATTATCCCGTGATAAGATGTTGATAATATAAACCTCTTTTTATGTTTCCCCTCTAACGTATCTCTTTGCATACCCCTTATCATTTCAATGGCTTACTGTAGTGACCACTTCTAGAGAAAACCTTGTATGAAGAACTTGTGGTTGAAGTAGATTAGCCAAATTTGTGACTTAAACTCGCATACTTCGTGACTAAGAATGTTGTGGTGACTTTTGAGGCATTTCACTAGTCACTAAATACCTTATACTCCACCAAATGAAAGTATATATAGGAGTCAATAGAATGAAGCTCCTTGTCTATAACTCAAGAAATATCATCTGTATTTATGCCATTCCTACTTTCTAGATAGTTATAACCTATTAAAAAGGTATGTAGTACACAACCACTTGATCTATCATAAACTATGTGAGACATTGAATACTATAATGTAATTCCTAAAGGATATAGCTACCATGTGAGTCATTAAGAACCAACTTATGCGTTTATAGATCTCAAACAAATAACCAGATAGCCAAGTCTTAATGTGACAACTGGTAATTTTTCGAAACAAATTTTTATGCCACATCGTACTTGTGTCCATTGTTTTGGTATTTATGAGAACTTTCAAAACTTAATTGGTTGAGAATCGAGAGGTCATCTCGGATAATGTGAGATATTAGCACAACACGGACCGGCATGAGCTTACTATGTATTTTTATGTATATATATTTATCGTCTTATAAAAAATAGTCGCATTATAGTCATTTTGAGTGGAAAAACAATTTTAAGACTAACGACGTAACTTTCGTAAAATTTTGACAATGGTTGAGGGTCGAAACGAGCTCGATAAGCGTTATCGTGGAAGTTTGAGCAAATGGCGCAACTGGCCCCTCACAAATTATACCAAACGCACCCTTTAACTTGGATAATTACACTTTTGGTCCTCCTTGGGGTATAAAAGCCCCCACCCACACACACTTTCTCACTTTTACACACACCACGCTCTCTCTCTATCTCTTCTCTAACTAAAACTCCTGCGTGACCAAAATCCCTTCGGCCTTCTCCGCCATCATTCGACGTGCCAACGGAACTTTACACCCCATATATCAAACGATAGATCGGAAAAAGGTGATCATTTTGACATAGGGCACGAGAGGTATCTCTCACCGACACGCCCTAGATCTAAGTTTTAGATTGTTTTTTTTAGTTTTTGTCTTGCATGTTCTATCGTGCTATCGCACGCTAGACCCGTGCTCATCTTGTGGTTTTATGGTTGTTAGCCATGGGTTTCATGGTGTTTGCTTGAGTCCTTGTGGAACGGTTGAGTTTTTGATTCTCGTGGTGTTGTTTTTGGCCGCATAACCGCGCGGCAGTGGTGTTTGGTTGTTGGTTTGAGTAAGACAGCAACCGGAGGTTACCGTGCCTTGGCCTTGAGGTTGGTGTTGGTGTTCTTGAGGCTTAAGTGTTTCTTGGGTTAAGCCTTTAACTTGGTGATGTTTTGATGTCTTTTGGCACGGGTTGTCTAATCCATCGCCACCACCACTCGCTGAGTGGTAGCGGTCAGGTATATTTGGCTCGTATCTGGGTTGGTTTTTGAGACCAAGACACATTTGTGTCACAACATGGCTTGTGTTAAGTATCCGCGGGTAACCTCGGCAGCGGTTATCACACGAATGGGTACATTGAAAGCGAGACCAGAGTCTTCGGCTTTTAGCTGCGTATTGGTATCCGATTGGTTGGTTAACTTTGGTCAATCTTGGCATAAATTGGAGTAACAATTATTCAAAATGAATAATAAAAAGAAAAAGATAATAATAATAATAATAATAACAATAATAATAATAAATGTGTATGCCGTTATGATAATGTCGTGAAATTGAGTCGTGATGTTTGAGCACTTCGCGAGTCATCCGAAACCTCATGGTTCGGATTGGCCGTGAGTAGCCGATATGGACTATATATGAGTATGTGGACAATGTGGACTAATATTACAATTATTATTAGACTATGACCCGAAATATATACTTGACTTGGGAGACGGACTTGGGTTTAGATGGGCTCGAGTCAATTAGCGTGACTCGAGAAGGGTTGAGTCGAAATGATAGGTCGAATGAGTTAATTGTACCACATTTTGAACAATGAATATTGCATAATACAATTAAATGATGGTTTAATTGTACGAGTTTGATAAAGTAAACGTTTTTCTTTAATAGAGATAATAAGTAACAAAAAGGTAATAAATTTCGAGACACGAAACCCATGAATTTTCTTTAAGAAGCTTAATTTGAATTGGATTGCGGATCGGTTAACGTTAATAAAATTCTACCAACATGGTTATTTGGACTTATTGGATTGACGAATCCAATAAGGGCCTGATAAGTATCTTGAAGAGAAGGTTATTAACTGGAACCCATCCTAAGATCGTTATGTGCAACCTTTCAAGATTAACTTTGAATTAATAAGCGAGGCGAGAGAATGCCAATCTTATTAAGTTGACGAGTTTAATAAGACTTGACGAGTCATTCGAGCACTTTATTAAAACTTAGTCTAATCTATTAGACCCGGCCACTTTGTGACATATATGACGCACATATTCTTGTTTGTTGTCGTCGCGTGAGTTGCGTCATTGTTGAGTTGGTTGTCAAATTGATTATTGGGTCAAACTTCGTGTAATCTTGAGATTCGCGTGCGTTGTTTGAGTCCACATTCCATAAGTGACAAGGCCAAGTATTCCACTCTACCGTATTGCTTCGAATAGCAAGAATGTTTATGTTTCGTACTACTTTATTTTTGTCAACTTCATGAGGATCGATACTGAGTCACGTCTTTTTGCTATTATTAGGTTTTTCCGAGTCCGTTGTCTTTGTGATATTCTCGTTGTTGTTGTGCTATTCTTTAGAGTGATTGTTTTTGCATTTCTTTGTTGAGGTGAGTTTCATAGCCCCACTTTTATTCATACTTTTGCTTTACTAAATTTTGGGGTGAGAAAACATGCAAAATATTTTGATTGGACCAATTAAGAAATTGATTTTGTTGCACTTATTACGTAGTCAAGGATAAGGTTTAGCCTCTCTTTGACTTGCCACTATTAGGTCATTGATTAGTGTTATAGATAGATCTATCGATGTTGACCACCCCGTCTGGACTTGGTTGCCCAACTTGCCAGGGTTGCACCTGGATTTGTGGTTGCAACACTTGCCATGACCTATAACATCTTGGTTTTGGTATGAAATTTGAGTGTGATGGTTGCTCATGTTGTGACTTATGTTGTGTAATAAATAGCTTTACTATTTGCTCCAAATGTTTCGTATTTCATTTAAAACCTATGAACTCACCAGCTTTATGCTGACTTTTTAGCATGTTTTTCTCAGGTAATTGATATTTATAGCTTTGGTAACCTATTGGGAGGCGTTTGGCAGTGATGGCACGGTCTTGGATTCATTTCATTTTGATGTTATTTGGGACCGTTTTTATGAACTATTTTTAATGGGCTTACTTCCGTACTTTTCAATAAATGTAAAACGTAATTACCATCATTGATTTTGTTTTTAAGTTATGGATGAGTTTATTCTGTTTCGCTATGCTTGTGTTATGTACCAATTTCATAGCACCCCAAAGTTAGTAAAGTCTTCCACTGAGCCTATTTTGAGGGTGTTACACTTAATCACGTTCAGTAAAAATAATTTGTTTAACGTATCTTCTACATTTTCTCGATGCGCATTCCAAGACAAAGACAAAAGATACTTCTATAATATCAAGTTTTAAATCTACATGAATGGTTGTCATTTTTTTTGGGAGGGGTGAGGAGCTTATTCAGAAACTTTAAAAGAGTTTGCGAATAACCTTCAAAACAGGGCATCTTTATGGGGGGAGTAAAACCCAATTAGTTATAGTTACATTGTTCATCTTCAAGTTGAAAAAGACAAAGTTGGTGTACACAAGAAAAAAAGAGCTTCCAAGACATCCTCAAAGTTTGTTGCTCTTCAGAAGGATTTATTATTTTTACTTGTAGACATCAATGTAAACAAATTTCGTATGTCATCACTTGAGGGCGGGATTGTTAGCTTTCTAAGCGAAGACATTTATGGGATTTGTAGTGATAAGTTGAGCTAGTCATAGTATAGGGACTACTATTGTATAACTAGGGAACTCACACATGTAAACGGATATATAAACCCTTCATGTCTCTTTATGGAGGGTGTGCTTAAGTGAATCATCCTCATAATAAGCATATTTCTCTCAACTCCACACACACTCTTTCTACTTTCTCTCTTTAGAAACCTACACTAAGTTACATAATGTATTTCGTGTGTTTTCATCCCCCCCCCCCCCCCCCCGATCTTGTTAGAATCTTGATATAAAGGATCCTACAATTGGTATCAGAGGTAGCATATGATTGTTGGAGTGTTTGTTTTACAAAAACAAGATCAAAAACGTGTTTTTAAAACCATTCGAGACCTAAAACATGAACAGAAATAAGTTTTTCAAAAAACTTTGAGTCTTAATGGATGAAGTTTGTATCTTTATGGTTCAATTGCTTTTAAGGGTTTATGTTATGTTTCTTACGGATTAGATTTTGTGGTTTATCACAAAAATTAAAGGTTGGTTATGTTTTTGAAGAAAATGAAGTTTTCATGCATGCTCTTCGGTTGTATAAGGGTTTTTGATTAGTTCTTGTGTTGTTTTCTTGGTTAAAACATGTTTAGATGCTTCAAAGATAAATAGTTTTGAAAGTTTAATGGATCAAATCTTGCAAAAACAATGTTTTCATATTCGAAATTTTGAAGTTTTCTCGTTATTTCGGTATTGTTCCTTTTTTTTGGTACTTGCTACTTATTTTGGTACATCACCTTTCCCATTCCACCATTTTAAGAACCTCCACCCACACTTATAGTCCACACCAAGATAAGTTATATTGGTACCTACTTATCTTGGTACTCAACTTATCTCGGTACCTACTAATTTCGGTACTAGTGTCACTGCCGAGATATTGCTCCCTAAAGACCACTGAGATAACTCATTGATGAACCACATGGATAACCCATTAAAGAGATGCAGAGATAACTCCATGAGTACTACCAAGATAATCCCATTCCAAGACCACCGTGATAACTAATTCAAGAAACCACCGACATAACTCATTCAAGTACTACCGAGATAACTTACCACACGACAATTGAAATATTTCAAATCAAATACAACCAAGATATTTATTGGCTACAACCGAGGTAGCTCCAAGAACGTTACCAAGAAACACACTTACCTTATATGACAACTGGCAATTAGGGAGCCCATTTTAGGTAACCGCATTACGCTAAGTTAAACCGGGTAATTGCCTTTAGAACTATTTCGATTAACCATCACTTGATTTGATATCGTTTATTGATTTTTATGATTTATTTTATTATCGTATGAGTCGTCGTATGAGTTTTAGCTTTTTTCGTTAAGCACTATGTGATTCGGCACAATAAAATCCTATAACGAGAGATAACGTAACTTTTAAACCGTAACAAGAAAGTTGACAAATAAATAATCAAAACTCATGGAAAAACGTAAATAAAAGCGATAGAAAGTCGAAGGAACGTCGTGGGACACTCATAGGACAATATATGAGCTCGGGAGCGGGTAAACGAGTTAGTTTTACAAAAATTACGGGTTTGGCCCCCCGAAAACTATGGCCGGCGCCCCCTCCTCCCACTTTAATTATTTTTTAGGTCCCTAGCCCCAAGTATATATACCCCACCATTTACTTTCTCTCTCTACTCTCTCTCTCCTCACCAACAAAACCCTAACCCTAAAATAACACCACCCTCGCCGCCCACTGTCTGACCATTTTCCGGCCAAATCCAGCGAGTGTGATCTCACCTCCACCACCATTAGATAGATCTTTCTTTCCTCTTTCCATCCATATATGGCACGCGCCTAGAAGCCTTCGTTAACACCCTCAAATCTTGCAAAAACTATTCAAATCTTTAGGGTTTTGTGGTAACTTTGTAGATCGGGTTTGGAAAAGGTAAAAGGAACATGGTTATGGCTCGTTTGAGCTATGGTGATTCACGTACGAGCCCTATATGGCTCGTACATGTGGCGATCATGGTGGGTTTTTGATGAACATGGGTCTAAAACGAATTTATAACTAATTAAACATGTAAACAAGTGATTTGGTATCATGTGTTGTGTCATTTTATTGTGTTTTTGCATTTTTATCATTGTTTCATGTTCTTGGTCTAGATTAGTTGATGGGTTTGATGATTGGATGTTGTTTGGATGATGTTTGGTTGTGTTTGGTTATTAGAGAAGCCATTTGGGGAGTGTTTGGATGGAGTTGGTAAGTGAAACGAGCTACTAGGGCCTCGTGTGAGGCGTTGAAGTGGCGTACGTGACCCATGAGGACCAAGGGTCCGGGTCTGGTCGTTGTGGTAACTTGTTGGTAGTTGTTGTTGGTTTGTGGGTGAGACGCGTGGAGCCGAAAAGCTTCTAGAGCTTGTTTGGTTCACGTGGTCTTAACCGGGACCGTGTCAAGACCATTAGGGTCGTGACATTGGTTACGGGTATTTTTGGTAGTTTGTTTGGATGGCGAGATTGATATGGGTTGATTGGAGATTGATTTGCGATATTGTGATTATTTACTTGGACTTATATTATAAATTGTTAACTTTGAGCAACGTCGGTGTTACTTTGACTTTTTAGTCATAGTTGACCTCGACAACGTCGTAACATGGACTTTAGTATATATTGGACAATAGATTGTATAAAAGCCGAGAAGTCATGACTCGTGCTTGTGGACTCGAAATGAATAACGATTTGAAACTTATATTGAAATTGACGTAATATATATATAAACATGTTAATAAAATTAAGAAACATAAATAATAAATGGTTTTTATACTAAAACCTTTGATAACAAGACTTGTCTTGTTATTCGCTATTTTAAATGAAAACTAACGACTAAAAACGGAAAGGTTTTCTAATTAATGAGTAATTAATGTTTCGAGTGCACGTTTATCGAAATGTGCCATTTATGAGCATTTAATGCCATTTTCGAGCATTTAATACTATTTACATCTTGTGCATGGTTTACGGATGACCTAGCATTAATAGCGTCAATCCACGTGGATAGCGGACTTATTAGGTTGACGAATCTAATAAGAGCCCGTTAGGTATGTAGAATAACGTTATTAATGGGTGAAATATCCTTATGACTCGCTAGGATGTGACTGGTTTATGGAATAACAAGCGACATGAATAAATGATTGAGTTTATCGAGTTGACGAATTCGATAAGGTCTAACTATTTATTCCGAAACTTATTGGACTATGGAGCTTATCGCTTAGACGTCTCATTGTGTTGCATTGAGTCGCATTGTGATTATTTGAGTGCATTCATGATGTCTTGTTGAGTCGATACACACACACGACGATACCAAACGTTAGGACTAAATGGTGAAACAAGATATTTTTGGAGATAAAGAAAATGAATACATTAGGGTAGATAACGTTGATTTTGGAAAAATATATTAAGAATTGGTTTATATTAATAGGTTGTGCCGAGTCATTAGTTCTTTGAGCCGTGTTAGCTGTTATCTTCGTTGCTAGTGTTTGTTTGTGCGTTGCTTGCTTGAGGTGAGTTTCATAGCCCCACTTTTACCTCTCTTTTAACTAAATTGGGGTGAGAAATCATGCTACTCTTTTGGACCTTTTAAACTATTTTGATTTGCTTATGTGTTGACTGTTTAGATAGATATGTGGTAGCTGTTGCCTTTGTCTAGGGTAGCAATCATGTTGCTATGACACTTTCCTATCTAAGTACAGACTTCTACCTCGACCTAGTCTAGGGTAGCATTTGTTCTAGGCCTTGCTACGACTGCGCTGGCTAGAGTCGCATGGGGTCTGCTATCATGTTGATTATGTTATTGATGGTGTTATTGATTGTGATATTGGTATGTGATTGGTGTGATATTGTATATCTATCTTAGTCTCGTATAGCAAATAAACTCCTACAGGTCCACTATTGAATTTGAACTTAAACCTATGAACTCATCAGCATTAGTTGACCTTTTAGCATGTTTTTCTCAGGTATTTAAGTGATGTTTGGAATGCTTGTTCTGTGGAAGCTTGGCAATGAGGCATGGTTGAAGTTACGGATGAGCATTTCGAACCGAATCCCGGAACCGAACCGGAACCGTACCGGTACCGTACCGATTCTTGAAATACGGTACGGTACCGGGACTACGAAATAAGGTGAAAAAATGGGACCACTAATTGTTATGGGACCGGTACCAAATCAGGAAATTCCGAAAAGCGGGAAAACCCAATTTCGGTACCGATATCAGAATCCCGTTGATGCGGTAACCGGTACCACTAATTTAAGCTCGGGAAAAAATCGGTACCACTAATTCGGTACGGGACCGGTACCGTGCTCATCCCTAGTTGAAGGATCATATTTAAACTTTGATAATATTATGTGGATCTATTTTATAAATCATGTTGGGCCTTACATTTAACTATTTTGGGATGATTGTATTTGGATAATTAAATTTGGGATTGGTTTTTGAACTATAATATGATTATCTTGTTTGCTATACTTGTATGATGTACCAATCGATGCTTTCCAGAAAACTTGTTTAAGTCTTATGTCTTACGAGATTTGAGGGTGTTACAGATTGGTATCAGAGCCAAGGTTATAGAGAACTAGGTATTCAATAAAACTTAAACTATAACCACTTTTTTAGAAAAATTGATCCTTGACCGAGGCATGCCAACCTACCAAGCCGAAGCTTCTTTATTTGAGTATGGTATGAACTGCAATCTGATTGATGAGATATGATGAATTGTGAATTGATTATTGAGATGTTATGTTTTGGGATATGATTATTGATTTTGAGAAATTATGAGCTTGATTATATGATTGAGGTGACTTGGGATTATATGATTCGTGGATTATGTGATAGAATGGAACTTATGTGTTTGGTTTAAATGCATATTTTGTGTAATGCGGTACCTTTATTTTAAAGCTTTCATTATGTGATATATGTTTTGGTTGAGTTGATGCGCTTATTATAACTAGTCGTTTTCAAACACTTATACCTACCCTATGCCTTTGTCACAGACCATGCTTTCACTAGCTTATGATGTGTCTGAGGATGTCCTTGCGCTACTTCCCGGCATGGACTCGATGAGCTGATATTCAGCTTAGTGATCCCTATGCCTTTGTCACGAGACCATGCTTTCATCATCATCGATGTCATTGGCTCATCTAGGCGTTCACATTGCATCGAGTCTTATACGAGCCAGAATCCTAGAATTACTTCGTAGTAATGCTCGTATGTCTATCGACCACCATCATCACCTATTCACACTGTCGGCCACACTCTCTCGTCATCACCACCACCGGCATCACCATGTCCTAAGACCTAGATCCCTACTGTACCACCTCAGGATTCACCTTCACAGAGACGCCGACTCATTGACTCCCCCTCTGTAGATGAGGATGAGGAGGAGTATGTAGAGGAGGATGTGGATCCTCATAAAGAGGATGATTAAGATATCCCAGATGGGGGTACTCCACCATTCTTGAGAGTCCTGCGCATTCGGTGCATTCACCAGGACCAGGCTCTTCCTTACCTTTTCCTGAGCCTAATTCTCCTGGGCAGCCTTTTGACTTTGGCTCACCTCCTCACTCACCTGAGATAGGTAGCCCACTAGGTTTAGAGATACCATCAGAGATTGTTTCAGAGCCCGAGGATTATGTGGAGGCAGATTTGATTTGGGAGAGGATTACATCTCAGGGTGTTAGGCTTAGTCAGCTGATAGATCGACTAGTTGGAGTATCGAGGGCTAGTGTAGAGGATTTGAGAGCATATATGGGTTCTATAGTTAGGAGGACTACGATTCTAAGAGAGGGCATGTCGGAACTCCATGAACAGGTTGGGGACCTTCTGAGAGGGTTCGCGATAGCTCGAAAGGCAGACCGAGTGCTATGGCGCAAGGTAGGTGAGTTGGAGAGGGAGGTCTTGGATCTGAAGAGTGATCGCAACACTCAGCGTGTTGAGCTTTCATCTCTATGGAGGGAGGTTGACGATGTTAGGAGATCAGTTAAGAATGTTCGTAATCGTGGCTAGATTGTGTTAGATTCATAGCATTGTACCATCTTGAACTGAGTAGTCTCTAGTTTGAGATGTAGATCTATCCTATTTATGTTGTTAGTATCGTTGTTAGGATCGTTTTTGATTACTCTGCATCCTTTCATGTATTCCACTTCGAAACCTATGAGTTATTGTTATTAGAAAGTGCATCATTTAGTTTTGATTCGGTCTCTAGTTATTTCGTTATGATGTAGTATTATCCTTGCTGGCTTGATTATGTATTCGTGCGTTATTCGATAATCCTTGGAACCAAACACAGTCTTATAGAGCGTGAATTGTGAACTTATGAAACTATTGTTTTAACCTTCAGATCAATGGCACCAAGATGAAACCCACCTAGGACCAACCGAGCAGCTCCTGCTGTTGTGGTTAATCCGTCAAGTGAGGTCGTCGTCCGACCCCACCATTCCACTGTTGAGAACAACGATAACCCCGCTGTTAGGAACCCGAATGTTAATGACCGTCTTTGAGAATAGTCCTGTTCCACCGAACCCTCCGCCTTTGAATCAAGCCCACATCGACCAGATCATGAAACAACATGTAGCTGAACTTCTAGCTGAGTCTAATCACTCTAACACCTCTGGTGGAACCCCACCACTTAATTGAGCTCGAGGTTGTACCTACAAAGAGTTCCGATTCTGTGGTCCTATAAAGTTGGAGGAACAGGGGTGGTTTACCTAACAAGGTGGATGGAGAAAATTGAGTCTGTGTTTACCGTTAGTAGCGTGATGAGGATTCTAAGGTTAAGTATGCAACGTTCAATTCCACGAAGGACGGCGTTGACTTGGTGGAACAACTATCACAGGTCGAGGTGAAGTGAGATAGCCTATAGAATGACTTGGACCCGTTTAAGGCTCTTCGATCAAGACTTCATCGTCCAGGAATGAAGTAAAGAAGTTAGAGGTTGAGTTCTGGAACCATAAGGTTAAGGGTAACGACATGACAACTTACAACCGTCATTTCCAAGAGTTTTTATTTGCTTTGCCCGAAATAGTTCGTAGACTGAAGCCCTTAAGATTGAAAGGTATACTGATGGATTGCCTCTAGCTACTAGGAATGATGTCATCGCTGCGAAGCCGGCTAACTGAGGCAGTTATCGTGGCTTAGTGTTTGATGGACTCTTTTGTGTTAGAAGGAGGAGACAAGGGTAAGAGTGATAATTGAGTGATAAGAGGAATAGGAATGAGATTGTTAGGGGAAACGGCAACAAACGGCAAGAGACTGCCAGGATGTACGCTATATGTAATGGAGAGAAGAAGGGTTATGAAGGTAGCAAACCCTTGTGTAATCGTTGCAGCCGACACCACCATGGACCGTGCTCAATAGTGTGTTGGAATTACTCTAAGGTAGGACACATGACCAAGGACTGTAGGTCCCGTCCCCTTGTTGTGGCCCAAACTGCGCAAGGAGCGGACTGGAAGGCCACTGTCACCTGTTTTGGATGTGGAAAGAAAGGGCACTACATGAATGAGTGCCGAGAGCAGTGGGTGAGAGGAAACCCCTGTAATGGAGGAGGATTTGTTAACCGAGGTGTGAGAAGTAATGGCCATAACCTTGTGAAGCGAGAGGTTGAAGGGAACCAGGGAAATCAGGGTGATAGGAATCAACAGAGAGACGTGGGAACAATGCGAGTGTATGTCATTGGGAAGGAAGCCGGTGAGGACCCGAACGTAGTTCACATGCGTTCCTTCTCAATAACCGCTATGCTTCCATACTATTTGATCTTTGGTGCCGATATGAGATTCGTATCCACCACCTTTATGCCATTACTAGGAATTTCCCCAACACCTTTATGGTTAAGTTATGATATGGAGTTAGCTAATGGAAATAGGGAAAGGATAGACATTGTAGTCCGAAGTTGCACACTAAGTTTCCTAGACCACCCGTTTAGCATAGACCTTTTTCCAGTTACCTTAGGAAGTTTTGACGTCATCACCAGAATAGATTGGTTGTCGAAGAACGGTGCACACATCATCTGCGATGAGAAGATAGTGCGTGTACCGTGTGGCGGAAAAGTTCTGAGCATACAAGAAAATCGGAGCGACTGTGGAGGTCCCTCCCGGTTGAGCATCATCTCTTGTATTAAGGCCCAGAAGTACATCGATAGAGGAGGTTGTCTTTTTCTTGGCTCTAATTTCTGAAGAAAAAAAAAAGCGAGAAGAAGAGCGATGGACACCTTAAGGATGTACCCATCGTTAGAGAGTTTTCGGATGTGTTTCGATGATACGCAGAGGATTCCATCTGTCCGACAAGTGGAATTCCAAATTGAGTTGATACCTGGTGCTGCACCTGTAGCCCGGGCACCCTATCGACTTGCTCCAAGAGAATTGGAGGAATTGTGTAAGCAGTTGGCAGTGTTGTCAGAGAAGGGATTCATTCGACCGAGTTCGTCACCTTGGGGAGCACCAGTATTGTTTGTGAAGAAGAAGGATGGATCGTTCTGGATGTGCATTGACTATAGGGAGTTGAATAAGTTGACGGTGAAGAACCGATACCCACTACCTAGAATAGATGACTTATTTGTTCAACTCCAAGGAGCTAGTGTCTTTTCTAAGACCGAATTGCGGTCTGGATATCACCAGCTTAGAGTTCGAGAGGAGGATATTCCTAAGACGGCATTTAGGACTCGTTATGGGTACTATGAATTTCAAGTAATGTCGTTTGGTTTGACTAACGCGCCAGCGGTATTCATGGATCTCATGAACCGAGTGTGTAAGCCATATCTGGATAAGTTTGTGATAGTATTTATAGAAGACATCTTGATATACTCAAAGAATAGAGGGGAGCACGAAGAGCATTTGAGGCTCATTTTAGAGTTGTTGAGGCAGGAGAAGTTGTATGCCAAATTCTCTAAGTGTGAATTTTGGATTCCGACCGTGCAATTCTTAGGCCACGCGATAGATAGTCGAGGAGTTCGTGTTGACCCAGCCAAGATTAAGGTCGTTAAGGAATGGGCCGCCCCTAAGAACCCATCAGAAGTCCGCCAGTTTCTAGGTTTAGCAGGCTATTACCGGAGGTTCATTGAGGAATTCTCCAAAATAGCTAAGTCACTTCAAACCGGACGCTAGAAGGGCGTTAAGTATGAATGGAGAGAAAATGAAGAAGAAGCTTTCCAACTTCGGAAGAGAAGTTGTGTAGTGCCCATCCTAGCTTTGCTGAAGGAGCGAAGATTTTGTGGGTAATCGCGACGCTTCGCATAAAGGCTTAGGTGCTGTTTGATGCAATTATGCCTCCTGAAAACTTAAGAAGCATGAGAAAAACTACACCACCCATGATCTGGAGTTAGGTCTTTGTAGTGTATGCCCTTAGGATTTGGAGACATTATTTGTATGGGACTAAGTGTGTAGTGTTTACCAACTATAAAAGCCTGAAGCACATCTTAGACCAGAAGGAATTGAATATGATACAGCGTCATTGGTTAGAGTTACTCAGTAATTATGACTGTGAGATTCGTTATCACCCTGATAAAGCCAATGTCGTTGCAGATGCACTCAGCCGTAAGGAGAACATTCCACCTTTACTCGTTCGATCCCTAGGAATGACCATTAGTTCGCCTCTACCGTCTCAAATCTTAGTCGCCCAAGCTGCGGCATTGACGGAAGAGAACTGTCCATTTGAGAACCTGCATGGAATGGTAGAAAGTGAAAACGGCTTCTTGAAGCGTTCCGACGGAACCTTATGCTTCGGAGATAGAAGCTGGATACCATTTCATGGTGGAATCCGTGAGTTGATTATGCACGAGTCGCATAAGTCAAAATACTCTATTCATCCCGGAGCCGATAAGATGTATCATGACTTGAAGAAACTCTATTGGTGGCCGAACATGAAAGCCGACATAGCTCTGTATGTCAGTAAGTGCTTGACTTGTTCCAAGGTAAAGGCCGAACACCAAAAACCCTCAGGACTTTTAGTTGAACCCGAACTCCCTGTATGGAAATGGGAGCGAATCACCATGGACTTCATCACCAAATTACCGAGAACAGTTAGCGACAATGACCCTATCACGGGTAATCGTAGATCGTTTGACTAAGTCTGCTCACTTCTTGGCCATTAGCAAGGTCGATAGTCTCGACAAGCTCGCTCGGCTGTATATCAAGGATATATTATCGCGTCATGGAGTACCGATATCTATCATTTCCGACTGAGACAGCCGTTTTACATCCCACTTCTGGAAGTCCTTACAGTCAGCATTAGGAACAAAATTGGATATGAGTACTGCTTATCATCCTCAAACCGACGGTCAGAGTGAAAGGACCATTCAGACCTTAGAAGATATGCTTCGTTCCTATGTCATCGATTTCGGCAAAGGCTGGGAGAGATACCTACCTTTGGCCGAATTCTCCTACAAGGCTACAGTAATAGTTATCATTCTAGCATTAAGGCAGTACCATTTGAGGCATTGTATGGCCGAAAATGTCGTTCTCCAGTTTGTTGGGCGAAAGTTGGCGAGAGTCAGCTTACCAGTCCCGAACTCGTTCTAGAAACCACTGAGAAGATAGTTCAAATCCGTAATCGTTTGCAAACCGCTCGTGATAGACAAAAGAGTTACGCCGATAGGAGACGTAAACCCTTAGAGTTTCAGGTAGGAGATCGTGTTATGTTGAAGGTTTCTCCATGGAAAGGAGTGATACGTTTCGGCAAGCGTGGAAAACTCAATCCCTGATACATTTGTCCCTTTCCAATCCTGGAAAGAATCGGACCAGCAGCTTACCTTCTTGAGCTACCTTCGGAGTTGAGCAGTGTACACAATGTCTTCCATGTTAGTAACCTTAAGAAATGTCTTTCGGAGGAAAACTTAGTCGTACCTATGAGAGATATCCGTATTGATGAGAAATTGAATTTCGTTGAGGAACCGATTGAGATCATGGATCGCGAGGTTAAACGGCTGAAGCATAGCCGTATTCCGATTATTAAAGTTCGTTGGTACTCTCGTCATGGACCAGAGTTCACTTGGGAACGTGAGGACGTATTCCGTAGGAAGTACCCTAAACTCTTCGTAACATCAAGCAACTCGGAGTGAAACCCAGGATGGGTTTCTTCTGAGGCTGGGAGGCTGTGACAACTGGAAATTAGGGAGCCCATTTTAGGTAACCGCATTACCCTAAGTTAAACCGAGTAATTGCCTTCAGAACTATTTCGATTAACCATGACTTGATTTGATATCGTTTATTGGTTTTTATGATTTATTTTATTATCGTATGAGTCATCGTATGAGTTTTAGCCTTTTTCGTTAAGCACTATGTGATTCGGCACAATAAAATCCTATAACGAGAGATAACGTAACTTTTAAACCGTAACACGAAACTTGACAAATAAATAATCAAAACTCGTGAAAAAACGTAAATAAAGGCGATAGAAAGTCGAAGGAACGTCGTGGAACACTCGTAGGATAATATATGAGCTCGGGAGCGGGTAAACGAGTTAGTTTTACAAAAATTACGGGTTGCCCCCCCGAAAAGCCTATGGCCGGCGCCCCCTCCTCCCACTCTAATTATTTTTGAGGTCCCTAGTCCTAAGTATATATACCCCAACCCACCTCATTTACCCATTTTCTTTCTTTCACTAAAAACACACACACATCTACTTTCTCTCTCTACTCTCTCTCTCTCTCCTCACCAACAAAACCCTAACCCTAAAATAACACCAGCACCGCTGCCAACTCTCCGGCCATTTTATGGCCAAAATCTGGTGAGTGCCCTAACCCTAAAATAACACCACCACCGCTGCCAACTCTCCGGCCATTTTCGGGCCAAAATCCGGCGAGTGTGATCTCACCTCCACCACCATTAGATAGATCTTTCTTTTCTCTTTCCATCCATATATGGCACGCACCTAGAAGCCTTTGTTAACACCCTCAAATCTTGCAAAAACTCTTCAAATCTTTAGGGTTTTGTGGTAACTTTGTAGATCGGGTTTGGAAAAGGTAAAAGGAACATGGTTATGGCTCATTTGAGCTATGGTGAGTCACGTACGAGCCCTATATGGCTCGTACATGTGGCGACCATGGTGGGTTTTTTATGAACATGGGTCTAAAACGAATTTATTATGTTTTTGCATTTTTATCATTGTTTCATGTTCTTGGTCAAGATTAGTTGATGGGTTTGATGATTGAATGTTATTTGGATGATGTTTGGTTGTGTTTGGTAATTAGAGAAGCCATTTGGGGAGTGTTTGGATGGAGTTGGTAAGTGGAACGAGCCACTAGCGCCTTGTGTGAGGCGTCGGAGTGGCGTACGTGACCCATGAGGACCAAGGATCCGGGTCAGGTCGTTGTGGTAAATTGTTGGTAGTTGTTGTTGGTTTGTGGGTGAGACGCGTGGAGCCGAAAAGCTTCTAGAGCTTGTTTGGTTCACGTGGTCTTAACCGGGACCGTGTTAAGACCATTAGGGTCGTGACATTGGTTACGGGTATTTTTGGTAGTTTGTTTGGATGACTAGATTGATATGGGTTGATTGGAGATTGATTTGCGATATTGTGATTATTTACTTGGACTTATATTATAAATTGTCAACTTTGAGCATCGTCGGTGTTACTTTGACTTTTTAGTCATAGTTGACCCCGACAACGCTGTAACATGTACTTTAGTCTTTATTGGACTATAGGTTGTATAAAAGCCGAGAAGTCATGACTCGTGCTTGTGGAATCGAAACGAATAACGATTTGAAACTTATATTGAAATTGACGCAATATATATATAAACATATTAATAAAACTAGGAAACATAAATAATAAATGGTTTTTATACTAAAACCTTCGATAACAAGACTTGTCTTGTTATTCGCTATTTCAAATGGAAACTAACGACTAAAAACGGAAAGATTTTCTAATTAATGGTATTTAATGTTTCAAGTGCACGTTTATCGAAATGTGCCATTTATGAGCATTTAATGCCATTTTCGAGCATTTAATACTATACGTCTTGTGCATGAGTTACGGATGACATAACATTAATAGTGTCAATCCACGTGGATAGCGGACTTATTAGGTTGACAAATCTAATAAGAGCCAGTTAGGTACGTAGGATAACGTTATTAATGGTGAATTATTTTTATGACTAGCTAGGATGCGACTGGTTTATGGAATAATAAGCGACATGAATAAATTATTGAGTTTATCGAGTTGACGAATTCGATAAGGTCTAACTATTTATTCCGAAACTTAGTATACTATGGAGCTTATCGCTTAGACGTCTCATTGTGTTGCATTGAGTCACATTGTGATTATTTGAGTGTATTCATGATGTCTTGTTGAGTCGATACACACACACGACGATACCAAACGCTAGGACTAAACGGTGAAACAAGATACTTTTGGAGATAAAGAAAAGGAATACATTGGGGTAGGTAACGTTGATTTTGGAAATATATATTAAGAATTGGTTTATATTAATAGGTTGTGCCGACTCAGTAGTTGCTGAGCCGTGTTAGCTGTTATCTTCGTTGCTAGTGTTTGTTTGTGCGTTGCTTGCTTGAGGTGAGTTTTGTAGCCCCACTTTTATCTCTGTCTTAACTAAATTAGGGTGAGAAATCATGCTACTCTTTTGGACCTTTTAAACTATTTTGATTTGCTTATGTGTTGACTGTTTAGATAGATATGCGGTAGTTGTTGCCTTAGTCTAGGGTAGCAATCATGTTGCTATGACACTTGCCTAGCTAAGTATAGACTTCTACCTCGACCTAGGCCAGGATAGCATTTGTTCTAGGCCTTGCTACGACTGCGCTGGCTAGATTCGTCTGGGGCCCTGCTATGATGTTGATTATGTTATTGATAGTGTTATTGATTGTGATATTGGTATGTGATTGGTGTGATATTTTGTATCTATCTTAGTCTCGCATAGCAAATAAACTCATAAAGGTCCACTATTGAATTTGAACTTAAACCTATGAACTCACCAGCGTTAGCTGACCTTTTAGCATGTTTTTCTCAGGTATCTAAGTGATGTTTGGAATGCTTGTTCTACGGAATCTTGGAAATGAGGCATGGTTGAAGGATCATATTTAAACTCTGATAATATTATGCGGACCTATTTTATAAATCATGTTAGGCCTTACATTTAACTATTTTGGGATGATTGTATTTGGATAATTAAATTTGGGATTGGTTTTTGAACTATAATATGATTATCTTGTTTGCTATACTTGTGTGATGTACCAATCCAGTAACGCCCCGAAAACTTGTTTAAGTCTTCCGTTGTACCAAGATTTGGGGGTGTTACACCTTAAACTGAATTACATCACAAAAAGACACTTTAACAATTCTTCATACGATCAATCCATTATCAAGATTTATTTCACATGAAAAGGCTGGATTTTGTATTCAAACGACAAAGTGACTACAAGGTTATTCTTTATTACGAGTTTGGGATTGCCTCTGTATTTGACGAGTGCGTGTACTTCTCAATGTTAGCTTTGTAAGTGAAGACACTTACGAGGTAGTGATAAGTTAAGCTAGTCTTAGTATAGGGACTACTAGTGTATAAATAGGGAACTTACACATGTAAATGCCTATATAAAACCCTTCGTGTCACTCCATGAAAGGTGTGCTTGAGTGAATTATCCTCATAGTTAAATAATTTCTCTCAACTCCACTCTCTTTCTACTTTCTTTCTCTAAAAACCTACACTATATATTTCATGTGTTTTCATCGTTCTCGACCTCCCAATCTTGTTAGAATCTTGATACCAAAGGTTCTACAATTGGTATCAAAGCTAACATATGATTGTTGGAGTATTTGTTTTACAAAAGCAAGATAGAAATGTGTATTTAAAATCATTCCAGACCTAGAACATATACCAAAATAGGTTGGATTGTGCCGAAATAACTATGTGTACCGAAATAACGAGATAAATTCAAATTTTGAAACATAAAAACTTGTGTGTGCAAGATTTGATCCATTACATATTCAAAATTTTTGTCTTTGAAGCATTTAAACATGTTTTTTCTGAGAAAACAACAAAAGAACGAATCAAAACCCTTTCTACAACCGAAGAACATGAAAAGTGTGTTTTCTTCAAAACACGAGACAAACCTTTTATTTTCGTGATAAACCAATCTAATCTGCAAGAGACATCACATAAACCCTTATAAAGCATTTGAACCATAAATATACAAACTTTATCCGTTAAAACTCAAAGTTTTTTGAAAAACTTATTTCGGTTCATGTTCTAGGTCTCAAATGGTTTTAAAAACACATTTTTGATCTTGTTTTTGTAAAAATAAACACTTAAACAATCATTTGCTACCTTTGGTACCAATTGTAGGATCTTTGGTATCAAGATTCTAACAAGATCGGGAGGTCTTGGATCATGAAAGAACACGAAATGCATTATGAATTTTCTAGAGAGAGAGAGTTGAGTTGAGAGAAAAATGTTTATTACGAGGATGATTTAGTCAAGAACACTCTCTATTCAGAAACATAAAGGGCTTATATAAGCGTTTACATGTGTAAGTTCTCTGATTATACAATAGTAGTCCCTATATATACTATGACTAGCTCAACTTACTATTACAAATCCAGTAAGTATCTTCACTTTGAAAGCTAAAATAGATTTCCACTTTTGATTCCCAAAGCTGTAAACCAAACAATAGTATCCGGGAATTATTCCATCAATTGAATCCAAATCCATATATACCAAACAACCCTCAATGTCAGAATACATTTATTATGTTTGGCATATCAGTGTATAATGACACACAGCTTATCTAATGTTTAAATAGGCAGATATATCAATATTTTAGATGGTTAATGCTCGTATAAGTTATTCACAAGTCATACATCATCACGATCATAAAAAATACAATAATGTATCAATCATACATTCTATCATATAACGTACAAAACACTTGCATCTATAATATTTCTTTAACTCATCATTCCAAGTTCTTTCCAAACTTGTAGCTAGCTAAACCGGCCAACAACATTGATAACATGAGCTCTTGTTTCAGCCTTGCATCCTTGTACGAATCATTCATCCGTTGTTCGCTTACCGCTTCTGGCCTCTCGTCCCAAATTGTCGATGTGGATGCGGACACCACTGTCCACTTTTGGGGGCCTACACCATCCAGTTCTCAGTCCAAAAATGGCGTTAGTAAGAAATCGTCGATAGTTTTAATTCAGGGGTTTGGTCCGCATGGCGTTTGGCAGTGGCGTCAACAGGTTAGTACGATATTAGAATTAGAATATTGTATACATTTGTGTTGTGTCCTTTTTAAAATAAGTGATCATATATATAATTAGATGATGAAATGACTAATCTATAATTTTAAGTAACCATTAGATGTATATTACTTTTGTAACATTTTACTTGTAAATTATTCTTACATAGGTATCATTTCTAGCGCCTTATTTCAACGTGTACGTCCCAGACCTCGTATTCTTTGGAGAATCAACAACAAAATCCTCGGAACGGTCTGAAATCTTCCAAGCAGAAGTCATAGGAAAACTAATGGAAAAAGTTGGTGTCAACAAGTACTCGGTTGTCGGTACAAGCTACGGTGGATTCGTGGCATATCGATTGGCTGAAATGTGGCCCGAACGTGTTGAAAAAGTTGTGGTTGCAAGTTCGGGAATTAATATGAGACCTATAGATAACATCGAGATAATGAAAAAAGCAGATGTTGAAACGATCGACGAGCTGATGTTGCCTGAAACAGCCGGGCAGCTTCGGAAGTTGATGCGTTTCGCTGCTAATATTAGTCGTCTCTACGTGCCTGATTGTATTCTCAACGATTTTATTGAGGCAAGTATCATTTCTGTTGAGCTCTCGAATATATGGTTGATTATTTGTCGTTTTCATAGACTATCCTGACACTTTTTCTGTCTCAAATTTTATGTCCATTTTGACTTTTTGAATCAAACTTTAACCTTAAATATTTTTGTTTGTATTATATAATACTTGATGAAAATTATATCAATAAAAAATACATTTAAAACACAATCTATTAATATATTTTACATCAAGTAGTATATAATACAAACAAAAATATTTGTGTGTATTATTTAGTTAAACCAATAATAAACTAGATATAAGTAGGGATTGTCAAAAATTCCAACATTTTTGTTTCGATTATTAAAAGGGGAAATTGGATGACAGGGTCACGAACCAGATATTTTACTTAAAATGTATTTTTAGCAAAGACTTTTTGATGTGTTTAATTGTGACGTTTTATGTCAATATTACTATTTTAGGCATTGAAAAAAAAATTAAATTTAGAAGGCTTAAATATGATAGATTTTCAATTTTATTGCAGGTTTTTTAAATGTATAATTCATTTTAGTTGTAAATCTAATCCAAAAGTAAAAAGAAAGTTAAATCAATGTTGAAAATTTTACAATTTTACAATTTTACGATATAAGTACAATTGTAAAATATACTTAAAAAAATCAGTGAAACAGCACCATAACTCGATTTTTACAATAATTTGTGAATCAAAATTGTGATTTATAAATTTGATTCACTATTCACTGATATATAATGTTAAATCACATCAAGAATTATGAATTAATATCTCAAACGAAACGTTCTTAACTTTCTTCTCAATAGAACCGGATCCTAGTCGATGATACATTACATATTCATGCGAATCTATAAAAAGGGAGATAATTTGTATTCATTGAAAATATTTCTCATACAATAAAGTTTTTAGTTTGGTATTTTGTTAATTGCTTTATCTGCATATTGTGTCAAAGCTTGTACATTCTTTAATGCTTTGATATATATATATATATAAATATATATATATATATATATATATATATATATATATATATATATTTGTCGATAAATATATTTTTAAGCTACAGTGTGTGCAATATTACTTATTACATCCGTCATATAATAATTGTCCACTTTGACTTTTTAAAATCTTTTTTATTCAACTTTGACCATAAATATTTTTATTTATGTAATATAATATTTGGTGAAAAATATATGAATAAGTTGGATTTTCATTTGGTATAAATTTCATCAAGCATTATATAACACAAATAAAAATATTAATGGTAAAAGTTGAACAAGAAATACTAAAAAAAGTTAAAATGAACAATTATTATGGGACGAAGAAAGTATAACATTTATTCGGTATTGTAATGAAAATTAGAGGGTGAATAAGTAATTTTGCATGGGTGCAGAAATTGTATCGAGAGAACAGGAAAGAGAAGTTGGAGTTGCTAGAAGGGTTAACACTTGGCAAAAATGACAACCCTAACATTTCCCCTCTTCATCAGGTTCTTTCTTTTTTACTTCACTCATTTATGCTTTACCTATTTATATGTGATTACAATGGTCGGTATTAAAGAGATAAGTATTTGAATCATCTAAGTGATTGTGTGTCGATATTACTTGTCATTATTGTTAACCGATTTGGTGCTTTTGTGATTGCTATCATTCTTTTACAGGAAGTGCTAATCATATGGGGTGACCAAGATAACATCTTCCCAGTGGATATGGCCAAAGAGCTCAAAGAGTATGTAATCCTTCCTTTCCTATATCATGGATCTAATGTATCACATATTGCTACAGGTTAAATATAGATAAGATGGTCATCGTATGTTTATAGTTGGTTAGTTTCATTACTTGATATAAACGTAATACTAATAATACATACACAAAGTATTGATTATATCGTATTCATCGAATATAAACAGGGTCAAATTACGATATGTCTATATCCGGAAAGTGACTCCAACACGTTTTAAAGAATTATCCAAGCATATTATTGATTGGTACTAAAGCCATACCCATCAATAACATGCTGTTGTTTCAGTCATTGTTGACGATATGGTTGATGGTTCCATAAAGAGAAATTCATAAAACTGATATGATAATGAGACTTTAGTATGTGACTGGAATAACATAAACTTAGCCATGCTTTTATCAAATTTGCCTAACATCATATCCTTCTACTAGTAGTTAGTTTAACAGCCCGTCCACATTGTTAGAATGTGAGAAACTTAAAAATGTCATGAACATTAATGAATTTGTTTATTATCGACATCCTTGTTGTGTAGACGACCTTTTAATTTTTTTTATATGTATGTGTTGATTTTTATAGAGTAATATTGTTACTTTGATTAGAATGTTGGGGGAAAAAGCATCATTGGAGGTGATGAAGAAGGCATCACATTTACTTCAAATTCAACGGGCCAGGAACTTCAATAAAATCATTTACAGTTTCTTGTGTGCCTCCTCATGATCCACACACACTTGTCGTACGGAAAACTATTACTAATCAATGTCTATCATAGTTCAACTTTCCGATGTTTGCTAGAACAAAATGGTTAGTGCTGGTTTGATCTAATGTTTGCTAGAACAAAATCAATTTATGATTAAAGATTTAGGAAAACTCAAGTACTTACTTGGATATGAAGTTGTTGATACTGAAAAAGGTGTTTGTCTTAATAAGAGCAAATATTGTTTGGATCTACTGTCTAAATTTGGATTACTTGCTCGTAAACCAGTTGCAACTCCCTTGTAGTCTAAACTAATTATTACTGATGAGCCAACTGATGGTGATCCTTTACTTGAGAATATAACTTATTATCAAAAACTGATTGGAAAGTTGATTTATTTGACTAACACTAGGCATGATATTTCTTATCGTGTTCATTGTTTGAGTCAGTTTATGTATTATCCACTTAAGTCACATCTGAAAATTGCCTTAAAGGTATTGAGATGCCTCAAAGGATCTCCAGGTAACAGCATTCGTATTACAAATTATTCAAGTATGACTTTGAAAGCTTATTCTGATGTTGATTGGGCAAAGTGTGTAGTAACTAGAAAATCATTTACTGGTTACTAAGTTTTTTGTGTGTAGATCTTTAGCATTCTGGAAATGCAAAAAAACAAAATACTCTCTAAGTCATCTACAAAACTTGAGTATAGAGCTTTAGCTTCTATAACAATTGAAATTATTTGGATTTTAAAAAAATTTAAAGGACTGGCAATGTATAATTTCTTTTACATGTCTCTTTTTTCTTTGACATTAATTTAGCAATTAAAATTGCAGCAAATTCAGTTTTTCATAAATAACAAAACATCTTGAAATTGATTTGCATTCTTTTCTAAGGAAAAAATTATGGCTAGTGTTGTTGAAACAAAAAAAGTAGATAATGCAAGCTACATTGCAAATATTTTTACAAAAAGGTTGGATACAATACAAGATTATCTTTTAATTCTATTTGAGGTAAATTGCAAATAATCATTTAAAGGGGATAAAGTTTTGCTTTTGATCACTTTTTGAAAATTTTTGTTAATACAAATATCGTTATTAAACGTTATTTATATTTTATGATCTTTATCTAACTTTTGTTATAGACAAAAGTAAATTTAATTTTTATAAAGCTTAAAGCTTGTCAAGTTTAATAGATATTAAAACAAGCTTTTCCTCAAATAACATCTTCATCACTCAAGCATTTACATTTTTATTAATCATATTTTTTATATGTCTCTAAACCATAATGTATGTTAACATTTTTAGATCAAGCATGTTTTGGTTTCTTAAAACAAAACATTACATATGTATTTACATTTAACATATTTCTAAAAATAGAAAACAACATATGACATCATGTGGTGCATCATTGAAATCTCAAGAGGATTTCACTAGATATTTTGTGTAGATTTGGACTCTACATATCTTACACAATCTTGGATGGATTTGGTTGACTTTGGTAAGATTTTGGTAATCTTAATGGGACGGCGGACACAAAAACATTACAGGCGGAACCCTTTTATGGGGTCCGTGATCCGTGGTGGCTATTTGTTCATTTTGGCTATAAATAGCAAGCCAAACTAAGTTGTTTTCTCATCCCTTTTTAGCATAATCACATACATTCCTTCTCTCTAACATTTCTAACTCGGTTTCATATCATTATAGTGATCCTCTTTTGTAGCAAAGAAGATCAAGGCATATTCAAGCTTCAACGAAAAGTTGGAAGTCTTGTTTGTTTTGTTGTTGTATGATCTAGTCTTGTTCATACATCATTGTTGTACCAAACCATCATAAACTTGTGAGTGTGAGTAGTTAGTATTTTAGTCCTTAAAATACACTGTGTGTGGGAGTGGTTGTACCCTTGGTAAAGAACTCGATATCTAGCTTAGTGTCGGAAATAGTGTGTAAGCGAAGTATAAATGTTTCTCCGCCGGTGAAAGGAGCTTGTTGACTAGTGAAGTTAAACTCCCGAGTGTGAGACTCGAGGAGTGGAGTAGGGCAAGGAAAAAAGTCCTTGTAGACCGAACCACTATAAACAACTTGTCGTGGTTTGATTGTTTTCTTTCCTTATTTACTCTTTATATATATTGCTTGCATATTGTTTATTATTCACTAACATATCTAAGATCAATATCAATTGATTTTTCTATAAGTTTCAAAACAAAGTTTTTAATCGGTAAACTATTCAACCCCCTTCTAGTTTTTCACAATTGGTACCAGTGCCTCGTTGCTTAAGAATTTCTAAAATATATTGTATTTTATAAACTTGAAACGATCCATGGATTCCGAAATCTTTAAAGAATGGCAATCTATGCAAAGACCACCACTCTTTGAAACCAATGGATTTATCTATTAGAAAAACCGTTTTGAAACATATGTAAAATCAAAAGATATAGATATTTGGTTTATTATAATTAAAGGAGACTTTAGTTCTACAACAAAAGATATTTCTATTGATGATCAAAAGAAATTAATAGCTAAAAATAATGAAGCTAAAATGATGTTTTATAATGCTTTACCTAGAAAAAAATATGAAAGAATTTTGATGTGTGAAACCGCAAAAGAGATTTGGGAATCTTTGATTATAACACATCAAGGAAATTCACATGTCAAGGATAACAAAATTGATCTTCTTGTTCAACAATATGAACAATTTGTTATCCCTGAAGATGAAACCATTGATTGTGGATTTGCTCTCTTTAATAATATTATTACTTCTCTTAAAGCACTTGATGAATCTTTTCGTAGTAAGAACTTTGTCAGGAATTTCTTAAAGCACTCCATCCGAAGTGGAGAGCTAAAGTAACGACTATTGAGGAATCAAAAGATCTCTCAATAATGTCACAAGACGAGCTAATCGGAAACCTCAAAGTACACGAAATGCTGATGGAGAAAGATTCGGAGATCATCAAAAGAAAAAGAGAGAAAGTCAAATCCGTTGCTCTAAAGGCAAGAACGGAATCTAGTGATGATGATGAATCTTGCTCCGGTAGTGAAGATGAGGACTATGCTAGTATGCTATGGCCGTTAGAGATTTCAAAAAGTTCTTTAGAAGAAGAGGAAAGTTCGTAAGGCAACCTATAACAACTCGTAAATTTCCCTACTAATTTTTCGCGTCTAGATTTTTTTTTTTTCTTTTCAATCTATAATCGCGACCAGTTACAGTTAAAATATAAAAATAAACTAGCAAAGCCGACGACAGTATCTTATAACAGTATTTCGAAGAAGCTTCCAAAAATATAATTTCTATATTTTTCGGGTACCGGGAAGGTACGTTTACTCGAGGATTCGACAAAATACGGGGTACAGTTTATAATGTGTTATAATAAAACAAAAGAGAGAAACCCTATCTCCCTTTTCTCTCTCCCACGTTTCTGAATTTGCTGTCTTTCCTCTCTAGCTCTTGTCGACATACCCAGGAGTAAACAAACACAAGAATGGAGTTTTTCCTTCTTTTTGAAAGTCAAACTCAACAAGGATTATCCCCCCCCCCCCTTCTACATATGGATTTCCTAACATCCTAGCAGCCACATGCTACCCTTAGAAAATAGGTTAGGAAACGACTAGAGCCAAGAAGGGTATCAACCTATGCGCTAGTTCAAGAAAGCTAGGAGACTTCTTTCCCCTCCTCCATCTATACAAGAGTCAAGATTTTTACAGCTTCATCATCATCTTATCAAAAATTCAGAAGTTAGGGTTCCTTCAAGATTAGGGTTCTATCATATCAAAGGGGTTTTTGAAATTAGGTTAGGGATTTTGTAATTGGAGGTATATAGAGTCCGAATCTAGTGTCAATTGCAAGATTTCTTCAAGGTTTCAAGTTTAATTGGAAGTTCTTGTTCTTGTACACACTCGACTTCACACTTGTAAGGGTAACCTTTTACCAATTTCAGTTTATGTTAATATGAATCGGTATTTTTTTTTTTTTTTCGATTGATGTGGAAGACTTATTTTGTGATTTGATAAAAACTTGTGGCATAATCATTGGCTTATGGTTAAAGTGCTTATTTTATGATTAGTGTCTTTTGATTTTTAATCTTGGTTTAGTTTTTGGAAAGATTAAATTTGGTTAAGTATAATGTTGGTACATGTTGTTGCTGTTGTGGACGCAAGGAAAAACAGGAAATAATAATTTTTCGGTTTCATAAACTCTCGACTTAATCAGATTGCTTATCAGCTTATCTTTCGGCTTAATTGAATCCTTTATTAGCTTTTTTTTTTTCCGGCTTATTGAACCTGCTTAGGTATTTTGGCTTAGAAAGTTTATCAATTATTTTGAGGTTCGGCTAAGTTGTTGCTCGTCTTCTTTTTGCCTCGTGTTTATCCCAACTAAGAAGAAAACCCCTCTCGTAAGGGTATTTATCCTTGCTTGACTTGTGTTCGACTCGTACAACCCACACCATAAGGGTAGCGAGACGCGGGTAGTACCCAACTTTACTAGTCACTAGTCGAGCAAGACTCCTAGTGCCTTTATTGTTTGTTTTCAGTATACAGGAAACCCCAAGAGGATAGTAGTTTATGTTGGCTTCAATTCATCAAGTGTGCGTTTGTTCTTGTTGCTTCGAGTCCCGGGAAAGACGTTAAGTTTTGAGTCTTGTCGTGTTACCTGACCCCTTTTCTCCTTGCGTTAAAGCCGCTACCCAAACTTAGCAAAAGATCGTCAAACCAAGAGGTACCAAAACCATTTACAAATAATATCCACTTGAGTCGATATCGAACCACTTGGATCACTTTCCCTTTGCGTCAAAATACGAAACTTACATACTTTCTGGTATTAGTACTTTGCTCAGGTAGACAAGGACATGTAGTATACACCTAAAATTTGGGCCACAGCCCACTCCTAGAGTGCGTTTGGTTGTATGTATGTACAAGCCCAACCTTTTTCTAATATTCATGTGTTAGTCAAAAAAAATGATCCGAAGCCTAGTTTCTTTTGAGAGTCCGTTTGGCTGTTTGAACCGCCTCGAGCCATTCCCGTTTTGTCATATGTCAACTCGTCTTTACTTCGTTGCGACTCATCATACCAACGCCATATCTCGACATGCACGGCATACAATATTTTGTTCACACTAATACTTGAAACGAGATAATTTTTGGAAAACAAAGTTAGCAAAACAAGGGTTTTTATATATGGACTTGCAAACTATACGTAACGTAAACATGTAAAACATACATTTTTCGACTATTAGAAAACCGGATTATAAACTTTACTCACAACTTTTGACAATTGGTGAAACCGATTCAAATAATAAACGCAAGTTACTTTATTTTTCTACAACCATATACATAAACTATTTTTTACAAAATCTAAAACAAAATATATTTCACAAGAACTTATATTATATATATGTGAACCAAGTCTATATATATATATATATATATATATATATATATATATATATATATAACATTTTCCCACCGACGACGTCTTACTTTTCCGTATACTACTTTTGTTCATCTTTCAAGCCGAATTACATTCATCTTCGATATCCTTTCCAAGCCATACTTCCATAAGCCGGAATATACACAAACTTTTGAAAAAGCTATTTTAAACTTAAAACGCTGCCACACAAGCAACAACAACAAGAACATTTAAAATTTATAAAGTTTTATTAAACTTGATCGAGTCTTAAACATTAATAAAGACTAAGCTGTCATACTAATTTAGGTTGCGTGTTGGAGCTACTTGTTACTTGAATTCTTTGTGCTTTATTCACCAAGCTGCTAAGGTGAGTTTATAGCCCCACTTTTACTCTTATTTACTTGCTTTATAAAACTATGGGGTGAGAAACATGCAAAAACTCTTTTCGGACCTGAAACTGAAAACACTATTACGTGAAGCAACCTTGAATCCCACTATGCTACCGTTAGTTCCCTTTAGGGAGGCGCGATTGTTATGAATAGATCTATTGGGGATAACACCCCCGTTCGAGTTTGACCGGATAGGCAAACGTCGAACGTATATCATATCGATTACAAGTGTACTGGAAATACACTTGCCGGGCCCTTATATATCATGCTTCTAGATGCATGCACACTGTCGTAGTTTCGGTTGCATGAACTTGGTACTAGCGTAATAGCCTTTTTGCATATAGTGTCATTCACGGAGATGCTATATGTGCAACTGTGGTCCAACTTGATTTCTTTAAACTTAAACCTATGAACTCACCAACCTTTGTGTTGACATTTTAGCATGTTTTTCTCAGGTTTACTTATTGGCGTGGGCAATGGCAAAGGCATTCGTTGAAGACTGGCATCCGAAGTGTTTCCAAACATTCTAATACAAATTTTAATGGGACAACATATATTTTTATGGGCTTTACTTCCGCACTTTGAAACAATGATGTAAAACTATTTCTTAAATTAATCTATATTTTGAAAATGGGATAGAATTTCCATTATTTATTACCTTGTGTTGTGTATATTGATTTAGTAGCACCCCATGACCCGAACGCTTCCGCTAAGAAATTTTGGGGGTATTACACAACCTCGAGATGAAAAGAATCCATTCCAAAAAGACTGAGATGACAAAAGAGGAAAAGGTGAAAGTAAGTGCTTTAGATGCGGTGATAAAAATCATCTAATAGAAGATTGCCCCAAACCACCTAAAAGCAAAACTCAACGAGCTTTTGTAAGTGGTGCTTGGAGTGATAGTGAGGATGATGAAGAATCAAGCAAGGATGAGATCGCTCTAATGGCACATGAATCAAATGAGGTACATTCCGATTCATCTTACTCTTCTATTGATGATGACACTTTACAAAAACAATATAATCCATTGTGTGAGCTTAGCTTAAAAATCATAACTAAAAACAAGTTGTTAAAGACTTAAAAGGAATTTTTAGAAAATAAAATTTATGAGTTAAAAGAAAAGGCAAAACTATTAGAAAAAAGGAAAGCAAATGACGATGATTGCAAATCATGTCAAGAGCTTAGTCTTGAAATAGAAAAGCTAAAACTCGCACAAGAAGTTCTCATCGAACATAACTCTAAGTTTAAAAGGTTTAACAAAAGTATTGCTTGTGTCGATGAAATAGTTAGAATTCAAAAAATACCAGGAAACATGAATGGACTAGATTTTAATGAAGTACTAATTCCAAATAGTCAAACCAAAACGGATGAAAAAAAACAAACAAAGCAAAACTGCTTGCAATACAGCATGGACCAGAACGGACCCAAAATAAGGTTCCGTCCATTGAAAAATTTGGTGCCGTGGGGACTACATCAGGACAGAATGTTTGCTGACGGACCGTAGTGAATTTTTCAAGGTAACAAAGAAAACCAAGGATATTGCTAAACTAAAACATGTTGTTACATTAGGAGTAGGACTTGCTAGAAATGAATTTAGATCTAAACTACTCAACAACGGCCTAAAACACCTATTGCCAAACGTCCCTTTCCCAAGAGCAACCACAACATACAACCCAACTATCAACAAGCCGGTTGGAATCAAAACTTCCCTAGACCATATCAAACTCCAAGTTGCATGCCATGGAACCCTTACCCATCATTTCCATACATGAACCAAGTAAATGGTATGTTTAACCCAAACGGACCCATGAGATATTGGGGACCAAACGCTTGAGTTATTTGTGTCATAGGTATGCCTGAAAGTTGGATTAGAACCTGATGAATGGATAAAAGATAGTGGATGCTCAAGACACATGACGGGCAACAAAAGCCTCTTCTCAACATACCAAGAGTATGACGGAGGTAATGTCACTTTTGGTAGCAATCTCAAAAGCAAAATCATTGGCAAATGTACGATCACTCATAACTCCATAACTATTGAAAATATTGCTCATGTCAATAGGTTAGGATTTAATCTACTTAGTATTAGCCAATTATGTGATAAAAAGTATAAAGTACTATTTTAAAAAAATGGTAGTAAAATACTAAAAGATGGTATCACCATAGCTAAAGGAGTTAGGAAAAATAACATATACGTCATGAAAATAGATAAAACATCTAATCAAAAACTTTGCCTAACAACCTTAGATGATAACTCTACTCTTTGGCATAGACGATTAGATCACGCTAATATGAGACTTGTCCAAAACCTATCCTCAAAAGAGCTAGTTAGAAATTTACCAAAACTAAAATATGACCAACATTTTTGCTACGCTTGCAAAATTGGTAAACAAACTTATAGTAGCCATAAGGCTAAAAACATGGTGTCCACATCTAAGTGTCTAGAGCTTTTGAATATGGACTTGTTTGGTCCATCCGTTATAAGAAGTTATGGAGGCAACTTATATACTTTGGTCATAGTAGATGATTACTTAAGGTTTACTTGGACATTATTTTTGAAAACTAAAAATGAAGCTTTTGATAAATTTGAAATACTTAGCAAGAAAATTTAAAATCAACTAGGTGTTAACATTGTGTCGATCCGAACGGATCATGGTCGCGAGTTCGACAATGAAACACAATTTGGAAACTTTTGTGATACAAATGGAATAACACATAACTTCTCGGCTCCTCGAACACCTCAATCTAATGGAGTTGTAGAACGTAAAAATAGAACCATTCAAGAAATGAGTAGAACAATGGTTAATGAACAAAACATACCTCAAAAGTTTTGGTGTAACGCCGTTGATACTTCTACATACATTTTAAATAGAGTTTTAATACGTCCTTTCTTGAACAAAACACCATATGAATTATATAAAGGCAAAAAGCCGACTTTAGGATATTTTAGAGTGTTTGGGTGTAAATGTTTCATTCTTAATACCAAATACTATCTCACCATATTTGACCCAAAGTCTTATAAATGTGTATTTCTTGGTTACTCACAAACTAGTAAAGCTTACATAGTTTTAAACAAATAAACAATGAGAGTCGAGGAATCGTTGAACATAACATCCGACGAAAGTCCACCTCCTTCTAAGACATCACCTTTGGTAGATGATGACTTAGTTGAAAGTCAACTTGTAGAAAGTCAAGAAATAATTGAAAATGACAAGGAAGATGAACCATTAAATAAAGAAATTATAAACATCAAAGAATCCAAAAGTCATCATTTAGAAAAGGTCATAGGACAACTAAATCAAATAACGTTAAGATCACAAGCCCAAAATCAAAGTAACTACTTTTGCTTTGTATAAACCATTGAACCGAAAAATATAAACGAAGCAATAAAAGATGAATCTTGGGTAATTGTTATGCAAGAAGAGTCAAACCAATTTGTTAGAAATGATGTTTGGAAATTGGTTCCAAAACCTAAAGTCCAAAGTATAATTGGAACGAAATGGGTTTTTTTCGAAATAAAATGGACGAAAATGGTGTAGTGTCTAGAAACAAAGCTAGGCTTGTCGCACAAGGTTATAATCAACAAGAAGGGATTGATTACGACGAAACTTATACACCGGTAGCTAGGCTCGAGTCTATTAGAATCTTACTTGCATATGCATGTGCTTATGACTTTAAATTATTTCAAATGGATGTTAAAAGTGCATTCCTTAATGGGTTTATTAACGAAGAAGTATATGTTGCTCAACCTCCCGGTTTTACCGACTTTGAAAAACCACATCATGTCTTCAAACTCAAGAAGGCATTGTACGGACTTAAGCAAGCACCAAAAGCTTGGTACGATCGGCTTAAGACTTTCTTAGTTGAAAACAAATATACCAAGGGATTAGTAGATAATACTCTCTTTACCAAGAAAAAGGAATCACACATTATCATAGTTCAAATATACATTGATGACATCATATTTGGATCAACTTGTCAAGAGCTATGTGATGATTTTTCTAAAATCATGCACAACGAGTTTGAGATGAGTATAATAGGTGAGTTAAACTTCTTTTTAGGACTTCAAATTAAACAACTAGAAGATGGCATATTCTTTAACCAATCTAAATACATAAAAGATATGCTTAAGAAATTTGGTCTTGAAGACTCAAAACCAACTAAAACACCCATATCCTCGGACACTAAACTCACCAAGGATGAGGAAGGTGAATTGGTAGATAACACTAAATATAGAGGAATGATCGGTAGCCCACTCTATCTTACGGTTAGTAGACCCGACATTATGTTTAGTGTTTGTCGATGTTCTCGCTTTCAAGAAGATCCCAAAGCATCACACTTAGAAGCCTTGAAAAGGATATTTTGATACATTAAGGGAACGACATATTTAGGATTATGGTATCCCAAAGGAACGTGTGTAGAAACTATAGTGTATGCCGACTCGGACCATGCCGGTGACTATGTCGATAGAAAAAGTACAAGTGGTATGTGTACTTTTTTTGGACATTGTCTCACCTCATGGTTTGCAAAGAAAAAAACGGCTCTAGCTATCTCAACTACTGAAGCCGAATACGTCTCAGCCGAAAAAGCATGTCAACAAGCTCTTTGGATGAAGCAAGCTCTCGTGGATTATGGAATTCATCTCAACGATATCTCTATACTTTGCGACAACAAAGGAGCTATTGATCTCAGCAAAACTCCCGTCCAACATGCTCAAATGAAACATATTGAAATCCGCTATCACTTTCTTCGCGACAATGTTCAAAAAAGAAAAATCTCAGTTGAGAAAGTATCCTCCGAAGACAACATTGCCGACATCCTAACTAAACATCTCAAACGAGAACCATTTAATCTTCTTAAACTTGGCTTAAGATTAATGGAACCAAACATGTAGTTAAAACATAGTCTAAATCTTAGAACAACCAAAACAAAACAAATTAGCCTACATCTACTACTGTTCCCACGGCACCAAACGACCAAACGGACGGAACCAAAAATTTGATGTCGTCTGGTCCGTGGTGACAACAGTAGCAAATATTCTACTTACAAAACATCTTCTTCATCACAATCCACTTTACCAAAACGTATCAACAACATACCTAACTCATTATTAAGACTTTTTCTCCCACTAATCACTGAAGAAAACATTATTCTAAGTATCCTAACTACATTACTTCTCCTAATCCTAAGTCTAAGATTCTAATTTGTGCACAAAATCATTACATGGGGATTATGTATATTCTTGTACAAAATATGAATTCAACTGGAAAATTGCATGACTAGTTACTGATATTAGGTACTACATTGTCACATTGTATAAACTAATCATGTTTCCCACTACTTAAAATATAATTTCTATAAGGCCTTATTCTGATTAAACAAAAACCCCATGTCAAAATTTTGAAAAGCTTCTCACTTGTCGGAAAACAATTTTTTATTGTTAATACAAATAGAAACGTAAATTTTTCATCACTTGCATAATGTCTCTTGAATACTAAAGGTAATGCATAACTAATATGCATTCCCGGGTATACTCAAATGAAGCCACATTGAATTATGAGCGTTTGGGTTATCTCCCGCTTTTTGCCAAACACCCCCATTGAAAACCATTTTATGCATGAAACGAGTCGAGATAACCGCAACTCTAAATTGTTTTCATATAGGCACACATTAGAACAAAAACGCTAAGTTTGTTTTCAATTTTACTAAAACAAATAAATTATTGTTCATAGGAACAACCATGGTAGCCGCAAAATTCTATGATCACAAGGACACTCCTAACTACATCCCTCCACATCACAAAACCAAGGGCCTCACTAAAGACCAAGTTGAAATCTTTAAGAGTCTAGAGCGAAGGTTCCATGAGGGTAGGACCATTCATCCTTCTTTTGTCGACGGAACTAATCTCCGTCAAGAGCTAGCCACTATCAACTTCGATTGTCTCCTTGACATCGATGAACCAATTTGTCCTAGGTTTGTCCTAGAATTCTATGCTAGTGTTGTCTCTTTCACAAATGAGGATAATCAAATGGCTCTTAGGTTTAAGATCAATCAAAATGACTACTCCATCTCCCTAAACCAATTTGTTCAAGTGTTAGGAATTCCTAACCGTGGTACATGTTTTTACTCGGATACGTGGTCACTCACTATCCTTGATGCTATCAATGACCGCTCCCGTCCCTACCAAACTCCTTTGGTAGACAAAGACATCATTCGTTAGCACCTTTTTAACGAAAGGGTAGCTCCAACCCATGTCACTCGAGCGGGAAAGGAAGTAAACCGAGATCCATATGGTATGGAACTCAATGAGCTGAAGCCCGAGTTCAAAAAGAGGGAGGAACTCCTTAGAGCCAATGTCATTAGCACCATAGGAAATAGAGACCATATCAATGCTTTCCTTTGTCACATGCTCTACAACTTGTCCACTCGTCAACCATTCAACTTAGCTTACTACATTGCTAGGAGAATGGTAGATGTCCCCACTCAAGGCTCCGTTGCTCTTCCATACGGGATGCTACTCACCTGTCTTTATAGAGCATTTGCACCCATTCCACCAAATCCAAAAAGGTTGTTGCTAGATTATTCTCTCATCCCTCACATATTTGTGCCCTTGAGTGACAAGCGAGTGGCTAAGACTAAGGCAAAAGGTAAAAGGGCAAAACCTCCAACTCCATCATCATCATCATGAAATAGCTCTGATAAGGTTTTAAAATGTACCTTTTTAAGGGGTCATTTAAGCCCTTATTTGATCACTTTTGTATCCGTTATCACTTAATATCGTTCCTTTTCACTTTTTAGGTCTCTTGAAAGCAAATTGCTGTAATGGCACTTATTTGGGCCGAAAAGGCGCGGATATACTGAAAATGGCCAAAGTCAAGAATCGAGACACTCAAGCTATGAAATACAAGGTGATCGCGCCTGTATACTTAACTGCGACGCCGTCGGAGCACTTCGTGGCGGGGACGATATAGCCAAATTGCTTATTTTCAAGTGCGGTGTCGGGCTTTAAAGAGTAGGCGTTGCAACTTCGACGGCCTAGATTTGATCGAGCAGCGTCGCCAGAGGCTGAAGGGGACGGCGTCACAAGCACAAGGTGACGCCGTCGCAAGACTAACGTGGCCAAGACGAAACCCTAATGCGGCGACCCGGCGGCGTCACAACTCATAAGGTGGCGCATGCACATGTAATATTATATATAGAATCCGAATTTTTCAGTTTTAGTGTGTAGTCTTTTGGAGTAAAAACCTAAACCGAACCAGGGCTGTCTTGTACAGTATTTTAGGGTTCCAAACCCTATCTTACATCAAGATAAGTGCTTTACTTCATTAATTCAATTATGTCTTCAATTATTTGTGTGTATGCTTGCATGTTCTCCATTTCCGGCTAATTTACTTGTGTGTTTGCTTGGTTGTCTCTTATCTTAATTGTTAATGATCTAGTAATGCGATAGGTCATTCGTTGTTTAATTAATGCTTGATTAATCTTTGTGAACCTTAGACTATAACACTTAGAGCGGTTGTAGGCTAAACCACCCAAAGAGTGCCTTAGAGTTAGAGTTTATAATTCCTAGAGGTTTTTGTAGACGAGACCCTTTGGTAAGTTCAAAGAGTTAGGGATAAATGCATACCCTACGACTTTAGACACACAACGCAATTAAGAATAAGGACGTGACAATTCAACCATCAATAGGAGATAATTAAGGAGTAATAAAAGCTAAGTAAACACATTTTTAAACTATCATACGAGCACACAATAATTAGACATAGACTACATACACCTTAGATTAGATAATTAGATAAGTAGAGTAATCGGTAGAAATACCAACCCCAAATCCAAACCCGAGAATCGTACCTTTCCATTTTCTAAAAACATAAGAAAGATAAAAAAATAATCTTCCTCAACCCCAACCTTAGCGTAGTAACTTCTCACTAGCATTCCTATTCCCTAGAGAATGATATCGATACACGTGGCTTACCCTAATACTACACTACAACGATTAGGTTCACTGCCTAGGGTGTTATAAAACTTGCTCAAAAGAAAAGGAAGTTCCTTTGACCGAGCATACGGCGGCGTGTAGCGTTATCAAGTTTTGGCTAGCGGGGAATAGAATAGCTAGTTAGTAGTCCCTCGTTTAGGTTTCTTTGCTTGATTCCTATCAAGTAAATTTTTCTCATTTTTAGCTTTCTCGTAGTCTATCCCCTTCTTAAGTGACCTTTGTTCGTACACCCCATCACTTTTCATCATGGAAGGTGATAACCACCCACCATTTATCAACCCACCACCAAATGACCCGCCAAGAGTCCGTACTCTTGGTGAATACTCGAGACCAAGCCACCTAGGCTATAGGAACACCATTGAGCTTCCGACCAAGCCCAAACTACGGCCCTGCGATCCGACACCATCCGGTTGGTGCAAGCGGATGTGCATTCTATGGACTTCGTTCGAAGATCCAAATCAACGTCTAAGGGATTTCCTTAAAATTGTCGATTCCATCGACCTTGATGCTACTACTCCGAGACCACGCGCTGCGTCTCTTCCAATTCTCTCTGACAGGACCAAGCTAGTAATTGGCTTGAGAGACTTACCGCCGGCTCCATCTCAAGTTGGGATGATCTCACTTCTCGCTTCCTTGCTCAATTTTCCCACCGGGAAGAACCACTAAACTTAGGAATGACATCTTGATGTTCCAACAACATCAAGGTGAATCTCTACGAAGCATGGACCCGATTCAAGGACTTACTTCATAAAGTCCCTCATCATGGCATTGATCTTTGGCTCCAAGTCCAAATCTTTTATGATCATGTCAACTTCCCCACAAAACGATCCATTGACCAAGCGGCCGGTGGAAAACTTAGTGATCTCACCGCGGAAGAATCATGGGGCATAATAGAGGACCTTGCTCTCTATGACAACGAAAGTTGGAATGACCCCCGTGAGTTGCCCAAAACCGTTAAGGCAATATCCTTGCCTCCCATTGACTCACAATCTTCCGATCATAGGATGATCGAGCTTGAAGATCAAGTAAAATTCCTAATGAGCTCCTACGAAAATCCTAGGTCTTCACACCATGTGAACAAAGTTTCTTCCTCGTGTGAGCCGTGTAGTGATCCTCATAACACGCGCACTTGCACCCGATCCCCGAACATGCTTCGCCGACTCACGCATCCTCGGTACTAATGGAACGGGTGGAAGATTCCCTACAATACCCGGACCTAGGAATTTCAATGAAACCCGAGAGGCATGAAAGGGCAAGCCCGACTTCTATTGGGGACAAACCAAAGAATTCACCTCCAATGATTTCTCATGACCCCCATCTCACGGTCCTAACCAACAAAACATTGAAGGGATGTTGCAAAACTTAGTCGCATCCCAAGAAGCCCAAATAGCTAAGCTCTCAGACTGCTTTAACCAACAACAAGCTGAAATGGATAGGAAGATAGATAACCTTTTGAAAGCCATGACCAATAGTGATAGGAAGGTTAATGCTATCTCAACCCCGAGCCTTCCGGTATAAAGATTTAGGACCCAAGTAAGTTAGCTAAGCACGTTCAATTCGTCAATATCATCGCCTTAGTGAAACCTAATAGAACAAATGACGATGCGAACCATGAGATGATACTTAAGGTTAAGGAAACACCGATGAATGAAACAACCGCGGAAGTAGATGAAGTAGACAATGACTATTTCAATAAGTTTCCTACGGAAGAAGAACTATCTCGCCACCCTCACTTAGTGCGTGACCTCCGTCACATGTATGTTAGGAAAAGCCCTAGAATCAAGTTTGGGAACCCTTGGAATCTTAACATACCATGTTGCATAGGACACATTTTCGTGGCAAAGGCCTACATTGATCGCAAGTCCCCAATCAACATAATGACTAGTACCTACTACAATTGGGTAATGAAGAAGCTTATCCCAACTAGGCAAGACCCCGATAATCCTAGGGTTAGGTGCAATTTTCTTGGTAGAGTTAAGGGATTGCCCGTTTATGTAGGTAGTTTCACGTTTCCTACGGACTTCATAATTGTGAATGATATTAGTACATTATAGATCCTAGCTTGTCCCACGTTATTCTAGGAAAACCTTTCGTAGAAAGCACCGGGATGACCTATGACCCCTCGTTAGGAATAGTGCGATTCAAGGATGAGACCGATGACATAGCTTACCAAATGCCGTTTAAGATTGAGAATCCGAATTTTTCAGTTTTAGTGTGTAGTCTTTTGGAGTAAAAACCTAAACCGAACCGAGTACTGCTTGTATGCAGATTTTAGGGTTCCAAACCCTATCTTACATCAAGATAAGTGCTTTACTTCATTAATTCAATTATGTCTTCAATTATTTGTGTGTATGCTTGCATGTTCTCCATGTCCGGCTAATTTACTTGTGTGTTTGCTTAGGGAATATGAAACTTAATTATTGAATATTGATTGGTTGTCTCTTATCTTAATTATTAATGATCTAGTAATGCGATAGGTCATTCGTTGTTTAATTAATGCTTGATTAATCTTTGTGAACCTTAGACTATAACACTTAGAGCGGTTGTAGGCTAAACCACCCAAAGAGTGCCTTAGAGTTAGAGTTTATAATTCCTAGAGGTTTTTGTAGACGAGACCCTTTGGTAAGTTCAAAGAGTTAGGGATAAATGCATACCCTACGACTTTAGACACACAACGCAATTAAGAATAAGGACATGACAATTCAACCATCAATAGGAGATAATTAAGGAGTAATAAAACCTAAGTAAACACATTTTTAAACTATCATACGAGCACACAATAATTAGACATAGACTACATACACCTTAGATTAGATAATTAGATAAGTAGAGTAATCGGTAGAAATACCAACCCCCAAATCCAAACCCGAGATTCGTACCTTTCCATTTTCTAAAAAACATAAAAAAGGATAAAAAATAATCTTCCTCAACCCCAACCTTAGCGTAGTAACTTCTCACTAGCATTCCTATTCCCCTAGAGAAAGATATCAATACCCGTGGCTTACCCTAATACTACACTACAACGATTAGGTTCCTTTTGCCTAGGGTGTTATAAAACTTGCTCGAAGAAAAGGAAGTTCCTTTGACCCCGAACGACACGTGTAGCGTTATCAAGCTCCGAAGACGGTCTCCCTAATTCTCGACTACCACCTCAAGAGTACTATGCATCTCTTCCCGAGATTGAGAATGAATCGTCGGAGTTAAAGCAAACCAAGGGGATGTTCAAGTGCCTTGGAAGTATGATGAAAAAGATCAACAAAAAGTTGGATAAGTGAGGTTTCAAAGGAGTGTTTGGAACAAGATAAAAACAATTATGTATGATACTATTTGGTCGTTTTTACTTTGTAGGATGATAAACTAACTTGAAACAATGTTGAATGCTAACCGGTTTATGCAGGGGGATAGCACACGAGTGTTATCAAATTTTACCCATTTTCACTTATATGTGAAAATCATTAGCCCTTGGTCAAAATCAATGCTCCACTATGTTTGTGTATACTTTATCGATTTCCTAACTAGAAATAATTAATGTCATATGTTTTAAGAAAAATTTAGGTTTCGGAAAAGTCCACGATGGTTAAAAATGGAGTCGTGAAGAGGTCTGATCACCACAGATCGACGGCACCAATTTTTGGTTCCGTTTGTTATAAATTTTGGTACCGCCAAACCTGAACAGGCGGACCAGGCAGCACCAAAATTTTGGTTCCGCCTGTGTAAAAATTCGGTGCCGTAGAACCTGTAGGTAACTTTCTAAATTTCGCTTATTTCAACATTCCAAATTACCATAATTTTCTTCTAGGACAGTTTTTACTAGTTTTATCCATATTAGAACTAGTTTAACACACTTAGACATATAGGATATCCATTTCCCACAAAATTCCAAAATTCACCCAAGGAACCCTTTTTCATAAAGGAAGGAACCAAAAATTTGGTTCCTTGTAATCCGTGGGTGATCTGATTCTCAAGATCCTACAATCATTAGAACACATTTATTGCATATCTTTGTCTCTTCACTCCATCCTTCTCTCTTCACTCCATCCTTCTTGTATGGCTTGACTTAGGTGATATGACTAGCATTAAAAACACTTCCAAATCATTAGAAACTCCCTTCTTCTATGGTTTAACATCAAATCAAACACATTTCTCCATAATTTCATAATCCTCTAAATTAAGAACTTCTAAGATGATCATCCTCACACCTTCTCAATTCTTCTGATCTACTAGCACAATCTTAAGCAAAAATGACTAAGTCTTCTCCATCAAACAAACCTTGCAAGAGAACGGCTAGGATGAGCGTTAGACCATGTTGCTTTGTCAACATAAGCTCCTCTTCCGATTCCTCTCCCTTAACCATCTCATCTCCCATAAGCGATGAGAACTTCCTCACTCTGACTACTCCTACACCACCTCCAAAATCACCTATTGTAGTCATTACTCCACCACCAACAAAGACTCCCATTACTAGCTCACCACCACTGGCTCCTATCCAATTATCCAAGTCACCATCACCTCATAAATCTTCAACTCTCATACCATTAGAGCTATTCTCTACACCACCTACATCTCCAAACCCATTTTTGGAGGACTTGGGGGACTTGCCTCCTAGGCCCAATAATCCACCACCACTACCATCATTTGGTACAATTGAGCGAATAGCTCATGTGTCTCCACGTCCATCCTTTGACCCAAACGCCCCGTTAGGGCCTCAACCTCTTCTTTTCCATCCTATTCACAAGGAAATTCATGAACCTTTGTATGTGGATCATCCACTACCTCCAACATCTTTGTCTCCTCATATAGAGGACATCGATGAATCCATGTGGGATGATCACCCAACTAAAGCGGAGATAGAAGCCGAGCTACACCATCTTCACAAATTCTCCAATATGGTGGACTCTCACCTTAGTGAAACCATGCAAATGCAAAATGCTTTGCTAGCCTCCCGAATCACCACTCCAACCACCAACACCAACAGTATGTTAGGTTACATTTTTTCTTTATGTTGTTTTTGCTTCAGGTCTTGGAGCAAAAAGAAAAGAAAGGTTAAAATGATTTGCTTTCGGTTTTGTTCTTTAGCTATAACCATGCTGGTATGTTAGGTTAAATGTTGTTGGGCTATTAATGGAGTTATTATATGATTTTTGTTAATTGTGATGATGGGCCTAGTGTTTTAATACCTAAAATGTGGATGGTATCTAGTTATAAGGATTATGGGATGGATTTTTGGTCAACTGTTGTTTTTTTTTTTTTAATGAAAAAATTTAAGTTTAGTTAAACGTGTTGGTTTATTTGAATATATTTAAATAAATGAAAAAGAATGTGCAAGGGTCTAATTACCACTACAGCGGGCATGGCCTGATTTTATAAGAGAGAGGGGTTTTGGTATTGTGAGAATTTTGATGTTATGAAAAAATGTGATGATATAGCAACACTTTTTCTCATAGTACCAATGAGACGGCACGAGAATACCTAATGCTGTGAGGACGATTGTTACCTCAATGATCAACGATTCTTATCTTCAAGAATTAAAACTATGTACCAAGTGTTTTGGACTATTCTAATTGATACTATCTCATTCATGATTCAAATCCATTACCTTTATTGTCAAATGAAAAGTGGCATTACATGAAACGTTGAGAAATGTCTATTTAATGAAAATATGGTATGGTTGTTGCAAGAGGATAAGGTCTCTAATTTATAGTTCAAAAAAAAACTCTAATTTATTTGTCTAGTACAAACCAGCACATGGGTATGTAGTCTCAACTTCACATGATGGTGTGGCCACTATATAGACTATAGAGTATATACTTATTCTCTCTTAGAAACCATTTGATCCAAGGTAGCAAATTAGCATTGGTTACAATGTGATTATTGTGTATGTAGACAACCCCTTTTATCAAACAAGTCTCACACTTGTTCTTTTTGCATATTCTATCAATTAGAGTCGCTTATCTCTAAGTTCAGAGCTAAGGCCAGCTACATTAAAATATAGTGTTGCCTCAACAACAAACGAACTTTTAAATTTGTTTGACTTCTTATAAAAATCATGTAAGATCACTGTCAAATTGAGTTCTAGAACATTGTATTTTATCACCAACTCATCATTTGACCTGGTCGAGATATCTTCATCTAAAATAGTGACTTGTCGACCTTATCTTCAAACAAAGGTTTAAATCGACGAGAAAACCTGACCCGTGCGCTCCTTTTGGGAGCCGAATGACCCTTCCCTAACGATCTAGCAATGGGCACCTGTAATAGCTCGTCTCACATAAATACTAGTGGGGAATGTTATAACGGTAAGAGATATGATTGATTGATTATCGCAAATTACATCGCACATATAAATAGCATTATATCCGAAAATGCAAAATTGCATATATATACAAAGTATGCATAAAAACCATTGTATTACATGTATAAAAAACTTGTACAATGGATATATATGCAATTATTCACTTTGGGAGGGATATATATGCATTTTTGCCTTATACAATAATATTCTAAACTCGTGCTTGGACCCGTTACAACACTACAACATAATACGGGCTAACACTTTCTCGCAGTCCGAGCGGCGAAATCGCGAAAGCTCAGACTGAAAATTAAAAGCTAATAAACAATAAAGTAAAACTAATAAATAATGGTTGAATAAGACATTCGACAGCAAGGGGAAGCACATCTTCAAGCAGTAGCAGACATAAACACGTAACAAACCGGATAAACCAAAGTATCTGTATCAAACAGGACAAACTAAAGTATCCTGACCAAAAGGGATAACACAAAGTATCTCTTGCCAAACAGGATAAACCAAAGTATCCTGGAAAACGGGATAACCCAAAATATTCCCCACAACTAAAACAACGAAAATTACAACTAAAACTCATTCACTTCCAAAAAAAAAAAAAAATTGTTCTAAAACTTCAACCCCTAAAAAAACTTTTCAAATAAACAGGGCGTATTTTTTTTTTCAGAAAAACATAAAGATCCACAATTTTTATTTTTTATTTATTATTATTATTTTTTGAAACGCTAAATTAACAAGTGATAATAATAATCAAGCGATAATCCAAAGAACGATAACATCAAATAGCACGCTTGTAACCAAAAACTACAGAAAAGAAAAAGAAATTCGTCCTTATCAAAAGAAATTCGTCTTTAATCCCATGATCTTCACATCAAAACGACCGAAACAAATGCAGCACAAGCGAGTGCAGTTCCAAAGGTTACAAACCGATTGACCCATCCTTCAGCAAATGTACCACTTGTTGGAACATCAGTCGATCATGGTGATGGAGTAGGTGAAGGACTTGTTGATGGAGCAGCGATAGTAGGAGAAACATGAGAAGATGGTGTTGGTGACAATAAACAGATCAGCAAAACAAGCATGCAAATAACGACTGGTAACACATGATGGAGATAAGGATATTCGTGCTTCGGACTGTCGGCCGAAAAAATTGAAGTGGCGGCTGTTTTAGAGTTTTAGATGATTGTTACCCTCTCATACCATGTAAGAGATACGATTGAATAATTTGATTGATTGATTATCACCTACTAGCAGGGTACCTGCGCGATGGGCGGCGGATACCCTGAAATTAAAATTTTCTATAAACCATGCTTTATAATCTAAAATGTTTTATGTGACGATAAATTTGCGGATGCCAAAAGTTTCATGTCGCATATTTCAACTCTTTAGAATATTATAGTAGGGTACCCGCGCGTTGTGATGGCGAGTATCAAGTAATAAAATTTTCGGCAAAAAATGTTTTCAATTTAATATTTTCTCTTACAATAACTTTACCAATAGCGAAAACATAATGAGTTTTAGTAACTTTAAAAAAAGTGATGGATAATATCAAACCAATTCATATAAAAACAATTGAAAGCGGCGTGATTTTACGTTGCGGTAGTCAATAATATTATGGGGTTATGGTCAAATTAGTTGATAGTGGTCCGTAGTCACAAGTAAGTAGAGACATTTTTTTTATGAAATATATATATATATTTGAACATGTTTGTATAATTAGTATTGTTTATTACATTTGTCCCATATAGATAAAAGATATAAATAAAAAAGTACTTATAATATATAAATCTTGTAAAATATATATTTATGAAAAAATGTTTGAACCATTAATATTGATTATAACACTTATCCCACATAGATACAAGATATAAATAAGAGAATGCTTAAAATGTAAAGAAAACTTACATGTTTAAACAATCATTTAGAGTTATTCATGAAAAGTATAATAATTAATATACTAATATATTAATCATTGAATTAGCACTTAGCACTTTGCACTTTGCACATTTGCATCATTTGTCTTAAAAAAATTGTCCCGACTTTTACAAAAAAAACGTTTTTTACTTTTGTGGTTATTTTTATTTAAAATAATTCAAAATTTATTTAGATTTGTTCTCGAAACACTCTTACGATATAATAATAGTTTTGGAACTTTGTATTTTTGCATGCATTTTAAAATCATATTCATTTATATTTGCATTTTTGCATTAAAACTAAACTAATTCAAAAATAAATAATAAATGAAGCATTAAAATGTTGTGGAAGATAAATTAGTAAAAGCTATTTACTGTGTACATTATGCATTAAAATTTGTAATGCTTAAAAAACACATTAATGACATCTTAAAAATTTTTAGGAGAGAGGGTCATCTCTTCATTATAAGTAGTATAGATATGTGTAATATGTATAAAATCAAATAAGTTATCACTTGTGAATTTACATCTTTGCATAATTTGTCTTAAAAAAATTGTCCCGACTTTTACAAAAAACCGTTTTTTACTTTTGTGTTAATTTTATTTAAAATAATTCAAAATTTATTTAGATTGCTTCTCGAAACACTCTTACGATATAATAATAGTTTTGGAACTTTGTAGTTTAGCATGCATTTTAAAATCATATTCATTTATATTTGCATTTTTGCATTAAAACTAAACTAATTCAAAAGGAAAATAATAAATGAAGCATTAAAACGTTGTGAAGATAAATTAGTAAAAGCTATTTATTGTGTACATTATGCATTAAAATTTGTAATGCTTAAAAACACATTAATGACATCTTAAAAAAAAATTAGGAGAGAGGGTCATCCCTCCATTATAATTAATATAGATATAGATATGTGTAATATGTATAAAATCAAATAAATTATCACTTGTGAATTTACATCTTTGCGTCATTTGTCTTTAAAAAATTGTCCCGACTTTTACATAAAACCGTTTTTTACTTTTGTAGTTAATTTTATTTAAAATAATTCAAAATTTATTTAGATTGGTTCTTGAAACACTCTTACGATATAATAATAGTTTTGAAACTTTGTAGTTTTTCATGCGTTTTAAAATCATATTCATTTATATTTGCATTAAAACTAAACTAATTCAAAAAGAAATAATAAATGAAGCATTAAAATGTTGTGGAAGATAAATTAGTAAAAGCTATTTATTGTGTACATTATGCATTAAAATTTGTAATGCTTAAAAAACACATTAATGACATCTTAAAAAATTTAAAAGAGAGGGTCATCCCTCAATTATAAGTAGTATAGATATAGATATGTGTAATATGTAAAAAATCAAATTAATTCTCACTTGTGAATTTACATCTTTGCATCATTTGTCTTAAAAAAATTGTCCCGACTTTTACAAAAAACCGTTTTTTACTTTTGTGGTTAATTTTATTTAAAATAATTCAAAATTTATTTAGATTTGTTCTCGAAACACTTTTACGATATAATAATAGTTTTGGAACTTTGTAGTTTTGCATGCATTTTAAAATCATATTCATTTATAGTTGCATTTTTGCATTAAAACTAAACTAATTCAAAAAGAAATAGTAAATGAAGCATTAAAATATTGTGGAAGATAAATTAGTAAAAACTATTTATTGTATACATTATGCATTAAAATTTGTAACGCTTAAAAAACACATTAATGACATCTTAAAAAAATTTGGGAGAGAGGGTCATCCCTCCATAATAAGTAGTATAGATATGTGTAATATGCATATAATCAAATAAATTATCACTTGTGAATTTACATCTTTGCATCATTTGTCTTAAAAAAATTGTCCCGACTTTTACAAAAAATCGTTTTTTACTTTTGTGGTTAATTTTATTTAAAATAATTCAAAATTTATTTAGATTGCTTCTCGAAACACTCTTACGATATAATAATAGTTTTGGAACTTTGTAGTTTTGCATGCATTTTAAAAGCATATTCATTTATATTTGCATTTTTGCATTAAAACTAAACTAATTCAAAAGGAAATAATAAATGAAGCATTAAAATGTTGTGGAAGATAAATTAGTAAAAGCTATTTATTGTGTACATTATGCATTAAAATTTGTAATGCTTAAAAAATACATTAATGACATCTTAAAAAAATTTAGAAGAGAGGGTTATCCCTCCATTATAAGTAGTATATATTACATTGTACACACAAATAGCACTATACATAATATTCTAGACTCGAATTTGAGCCCGTTACAATACTACTACGTACAACATAATACGGGCTAACAATAACCACACGCTCATCTGACATGGATATACATATGAAAAGTTTAAACACGTTATAGGTATCAAGTTGTTGATCACTTGTAACTTTCCGCATGATTGAAGTTTAACTCGGCCTTAAAGTCACTCCACTATTTTAGGCTTTCGGTCATTTGAATGTTACAGAACGACAACAATTGAAACTTTGATGTGCTGAAAGGACCAAAAACATACTGAGATCTTTAGAGGCAAGAAAGCAAACAACAATAACCAAACTTTTTCGTTTAATACGTCAAAGTGTTAAACATATCATAGCATTCTCTTTTCCATATGTTCATGTTGACGTATGTGCCGGACGATCCAGCGTCCGGCCATGCGCATCCGCCGGACGTGTTTTCTGGCGTCCGGCCAAGGAGTGGCAACTACCGACCATGTCAGCAGATTTTAGGGGATTTCCTACCACGTGGCCTACTAGGTAGAGTGGCTATAGGCCTGCAGAATAGTATCTGAACAGTAATAGAATAGTGACATGAATAGGAAGTTGGGGTAGTATAAATACCCCAACGCATTTAATACTTGAGTTCGAGTTTTTTTCACCTATATTTCACCTACATTTACTCATTCACACACCGGAGCTTGGTCTCGGAGTCACATCCGAGGCGAGGCTAACGGGTTCATACTTTGTGCAGGAAGTCATCTTTCTACCGGACCGTTGAGGCTGAACGAGGACAAGAATTTGCTTCAACAAATTGGCGCCATCCGTGGGACCCTGATCCATTCTACTCGAAGATCGGATGACAGGCCCAGGACCACCAACTCCGCCGGAACCCGATTCTCCTCCGGGACATATAGGGGGAAGCGGGGTTTTCAATACTCAAACCGCTGGGTTACCAGAGGAAATACAAGCCCAGATGGCCTCTTTGGAGGCTCTCTTCAGAAAATACAACACCACGGGGGCCGGCGTCATCAAACCGACTCGTCTCACCTTCACAGACGATGATGAGATGGAGGAAGACACCGCGCCAAAACCCAAGGATGATCTCAGCAAACCCTTTAAGGAATTGGCCCGGTCACCATTTACAAGAAGGATAGTAGAGTTCGCCGGTCCTAAATGCATAATGCCTACCAACTTGAAGCTGTACGACGGGTCAGCTGATCCGGATGACCATATTAACCGCTTCGTCGGAGCAGCAAATCAAGGAGAATGGCCAATGCCAGTATGGTGCCGGATGTTCCAACAAACCATGGATGGAGCGGCACAGGGCTGGTTCAGCAATTTGGAACCAGGAAGCATTGACGGATGGGGCGAACTGAGGGACCAATTCACCACGAGGTTTGCCCTACGGCAAAAGAACCTGAAGGATCCCACAGAAATCACCCGGATTGTTAGGCAAGCAAACGAGGCTCTTCCGGTATTCAAAGAGAGGTGGACCGACGAGGCCAGCCGGATCCCGGGAGTACCGGAGCTCATGAAAATATCAGCGTTCATGAGCGCTCATCGGTGCCCCGACTTGTCTAAAAAATTCTCTGATCAGGTCCCGAAGTCCGTGAAAGAAATGATGACTAGGGTGGACGATTACATTCGAGCAGAAGAGGCTTATAAGAACACCGAGATGCCCAAGGGGGAAACGGTTGAATGGTCTAGAAGAGGAAACCTTCAGATCGCAAGGGATAAGAACCTCAGGGGGCCGGACAGGAGAAGGAGTGACAGGAGAGCCTGGGAAAGAAATGACTCTAGACACCGGGAGGTGTTTTCTCCGTATGTGGCTCCAAAAGCAGACGCTCGGCTTCGAAGCGACTTTCGACGAAACGAAAACAACAAACATGATAATCAAAGGGTCATGCTCTCCGTCCTATCCAAACAGCCTAAAGAAATCTTGGCTACTGAACATCACCTGAACCTCCCTTCACCTCCACCATTACAGGGAAAACCAAGCAAGGAAAATGAGGACAGATTCTGTGAGTATCACGGAGAGAAAGGTCACCTGACCAACGATTGTTATCACCTGAAAAAGCAGTTGGAAACAGCCTTGGAATCGGGAAAATTGGACCTTTTGGTAAAGAACGTCCAACAAAGGGGACGAGAAAGGCCGAGGGGAAATCATGGAAAGGGAAAAATGATCAACATGGTCAATCACTATGTTGAAGACCGCAAAAGAAAGGCTCGGTACTACGAAGAGGAGTGGCTGAACGTCCCTATATCTTTCCCACGCATAGCTGCAGAAGATTTATCGGAGGAACCCCTCATTTTGGAAGCAGAAATCGAAGGATATTTTGTCCGGAGGGTATTTGTAGACGAAGGTGCTTCAGTCCAAGTAATGTATGAGCACTGCTTTAACAACTTTAGTTCATCCATTCAATCCAGGCTGCAAGAGAGCAACTCACCACTAGTGGGATTCTCGGGGGAAATCATCCAACCTCTAGGAAAGATCGAGCTTGAGGTATGCTTCGGAGACCATGGGTTATACAGAACTGTCATGATGAAGTTCACGGTCGTAAGATCCCCGTCACCCTACAACGTGATTCTAGGGCGTACAGGTCTAAGAGAATTAAGAGCCATACCCTCAACTATCCATGCCATGATGAAGTTTCCTACGCCCGGAGGAATAGCCACTTTGGTTACCAAGAGGGCAGTTGTCATGGAATGTAGAAGATTCGAGGAAAGCCGGGACCCCAGGGAAGATTCCTCTCCGGAAAGGGAGAAGGAGGGTACGAACCGGGAGATGCAAGGCTTAAGACTGACGGAGAACGTACTGGTCAATGCCGCATACCCTGAACAACGTGTGACAATAGGAACAGGGTTCTCCCGGGAGTGTAGGAGGCAACTCATCGAGCTGTTGAGAAAAAATAAAGAAGTATTCGCTTGGGAGCCAGCAGATATGACCGGGGTTCCAAGACGTTTCGTCCAGCACTCTCTTAATGTGAATGTATCAGACACGCCGATCGCCCAAAAAAGGAGAATGTTCTCCCGAGAGAAAAATCAAGTGATTGCAAGAGAGGTTGAAGAATGGATAAAAGCCAGAATAGTTCGTCCGGTAAGATACCCCACATGGATTTCCAATCCGGTACTAGTAAAGAAATGTGACGAGAGTTGGCGGATGTGCATCGATTTCAAAAATCTGAATTCCTCCTGCCCAAAAGACTATTACCCTTTACCAGAAATTGATTGGAAGATTGAATCCGTGATGGGATATAAATATAAGTGTTTTCTGGATGCATACAAAGGATACCACCAAGTCCAGATGGACAGAGAGGACGAGGAGAAAACGGCATTCTATACAGAACAAGGGACGTACTGTTACACCAAAATGCCCTTCGGGCTGAAGAATGCAGGGGCAACATACCAGCGCCTGGTAGACTCTGCATTCCAGTCGCAGATAGGGAGAAACTTGGAAGCATATGTCGATGATATGGTCATAAAAAGCCGAACGGAGAGGGATATGATAGCAGACATAGCGGAAACATTTGACAACCTCAGAAGGATCAATATGAAGCTGAACCCGCGGAAATGTTCCTTCGGTGTAGAAGAGGGGAAGTTCCTCGGATACATGGTAACCTCCGAAGGTATAAGGGCGAATCCCCGAAAGACGAAGGCCATCATGGAGATGAAATCTCCAGGGACGTTGAAAGAAATGCAAAGTCTAAGCGGGAAGCTGGCGGCCTTGAACAGATTTCTGTCGAAGTCAGCAGAGAGATCCTTACCCTTCTTCGAAACTTTGAAAAATATCACAAAGGAGAACAAGGTGGAATATCGGTGGACGGAGGAAGCCGAAGCAGCTTTCCAGGAGATGAAAAACCTGATATTAAAATTACCTTCGTTAACCACCCCACGGCCGAAAGAACAACTATCCGTTTACTTAGCAGCATCAAAAGGAGCCGTTAGCGCAGTTCTAGTAGTAGAAAGGGACGGAAGACAATTACCGGTGCACTACGTAAGCCGAACCTTGCACGAGGCGGAAAAAAATTATGCGCCGATGGAAAAGTTAGCTTTATGTCTGTTACATATATCACGGAGACTACGAAGATATTTCGAGGCCCATCCCATTCGGGTTATCACCGACCAACCTGTTAAGCAGATATTGTACAAACCAGAAGCTTCAGGAAAACTGGCCAAGTATGCCATAGAACTAGGAGCTTACAACATCACATACGCTCCTAGAAATTCGGTCAAAGGTCAGGTATTGGCAGACTTTCTCACAGAAGTGCAAGTCGAATCCGGACACCCAGGCCGCCGGAGAGACAAGTCGAATATAATGGAAGTAGGGGAGGAAGGAGAATGGCTGTTATACACGAATGGGGCGTCCAATAGCAAAGGAGCCGGGGCGGTGCGGTCCTCATCAGTCCGGAGCAGGAAGAGCTTACTTATGCTTTACGGCTCAACTTTCCCAGCACCAATAACGAAGCAGAGTACGAGGCGTTGCTGGCCGGACTCCGAATCGCAAAGAAGCTAGAAATTAGAAGGCTGGATGTGCGAGTTGATTCCAAATTGGTTGCCAGCCAGATCAACGGAGAATTTACAGCTACAAAAGATAATACGGGAGGTGCACGAGGGATGCTGTGGGATGCACTCCGGACCAAGAACCTTAGTGGCAAAACTTATGAGGCAAGGATATTATTGGCCCACTATGCACCAAGACGCGCGAGAAGAAATCAGGAAGTGTGACTCTTGTCAGATACATGCTCCGGTACCCAAACTTCCCAAGACGTTATTAACCTCCATCATGGCTCCGTGGCCTTTCTATCAGTGGGGAATGGACGTATTGGGTCCCTTCCCAGAGGCACCAGGCCGCTTCAAATATGTGATCGTAGCGATTGACTACTTTACAAAATGGATAGAGGCAAAGCCGCTAGTAAAAACAACGGGAAAAGAAGTTATAAAGTTTGTCTATGAGAATATTGTGTGCAGGTATGGCCTCCCCGGGGTCATAGTTACCGATAATGGGACTAACTTTGTGAATGACCCGTTTAAAAAATGGTGTGAAGGTTTAACAATCAAACAGATAAACACGGCCGTTGCGCATCCGCAAGCCAACGGACTGGTGGAACGAGCCAACAAGAGTTTGATGGAAGGAATAAAAGCAAGATTAGGACGAGAAAGAACCGGATGGATGGACGAATTTCCTAATGTTTTATGGGCACATCGAACCACACTCAAAACAAGTAACGGCGAGACCCCGTTCAGTTTAACATACGGAAGTGAGGCCGTGATACCGGCAGAAATAGGAATGCCTACACATCGAACGATGATGTTCCGAGAAGATCAAAACGAAGAGGAACAACGTTTGAACTTGGATCTACTACAGGAAAGAAGGGAAAACGCCGCCATACGGGAAGCTAAGTATAAAACTCAGGTAGAACAGTACTATAACCGGAGGGTGAGACCCATGAACTTTAAAGTAGGAGATTTTGTGTACCGGAGGAACGAAGCTAGTAGGGTGGAAAACCAAGGAAAACTGGGACCCAATTGGGAAGGGCCCTACCGGGTGATAGGAGCAAATCAGAATGGCTCTTATAAGTTACAAACCATGGAGGAGAAAGAGGTCCCTCGGACCTGGCACGCTATAAACCTCAGGAATTGTTTCTTATAATCGTTATTATGATAGGAATCCTGCGGTCACTATGTAACCCGATCTATTTATGTATATTATTGCAATGATGAAAGTTTTCCCACGATAAGGAAAACAATTTTCCGGAAGTTTTGATGTGATGCATAGTTATTCCGATGGCTGGCCCCCGTCGAGTATAAATGCTAAATATTTACCCGGATAATATTACCGGATGCCCGAGAACTTTGCTCGGATGCCCACATAGTGGACGCCCAAAAGTAGAAAATAATACTATGGACGCCTGGGGGAATACCCACCCAGATGCCCGAGCATCCTTGCCGGATTCCCGAATAATGGATGCCCTAAAAAACATTAGGTTGCCCGTACACACGGATGCACGGCTTATACGCCGGATACCCTTTGGAAAACCTCAAAGAGGGTTAACAAAGTAAAGCGGAACGAAAAAGTAAGGTATACAACATACACAAAGTTTCGGCTAAGAAATACGCGGTTATGCCGCAAGAGATAATCAACACAGGTCACAAAAAAGTTAAGTACTAATTATTACAATTGTAATTGTTCGAATTGCTGTTCACAAATACACGACAAATTTATCTTTCTGTACTGGCCGCTGGATTTTCGGTGGCCGGAGTGCTTGCTAGGGTGACATTGACTGGAGGCTGAGAAGGACCGGCAGGGTCTTTGCGAAGGGGATCGGGCTCCATGTTCAACAGGTCGCCTAGAGGTAGCCGGTAGGAGTCCGCTAGCTTCTGAATATAGGGATATTCGGCCGTAAAAAGATTGTTGAATTCAGCTTTCCATAATTTCGGAGCATCCCTGTTTATGTTTTTGATACCCTGCAGAGCGGTAACAATTTCCTCCTCCTTCCTACCCACACTTGCCCCGGTTACAAACCCCGCTTGATAAGTCAGGCTGTAAACTTTGGCCATACTTTTCTTATATTCTGCGCTGGTGAATAGCCGACGAACGGCGCCGGGCAGAAGGGTACGAACGGTGTTTTGCTTTACCACCTCCGCCTGAGCCACCTCGGCTGCTAAGTTCCCCTTCTCCGCGGCCAATGATTCCAAAGATTGATTTTTAGCGTTTAGTTCATTCTCGAGCCTCCTTATCTTTTCGGCCTGGGATGCAGATGTTTCTCTCCATTCTTCCCTCTCCCGGGTCACCCTATCCACCTCGTCCTCCAGACTCTTCGCTTTATCCAGGACAACCTGATGCTCGGTTCCCAATTGCTGCAGCTCTCCGGATAACCTCCTATTCTCACTTTCGGAGGCCGATAACCTGTCTGCCAAACCCCGGCAACCCTCATGAGTCTGAGAAAGCTCCCACAGTGTGGATGACATACCAGTGAATCTCTTCAGCAGTTCGCCTTGAGCAATAACACTTGTGCCAAACTGTTCATAGGCCCGGCGAGTGAGCTCGATGTTGTTCATTCGTTCCAGAGCCTCTTGCTCGGCCGGGGTGGGAAGATTATCAATAAGCTCCTTGCAGGACCGATAAGAATCTATCCGAACATCATCTCGTAGGGCCCAGGGAGGGATGAAGACGTTCGTGGCTTCATCTACATAATAATAATAGTCAGACATGCACGAAAAATAGAGATAATAAGAGGACAAGCGGAAGGCCATAACACATACCAGAATCTAGGTTGACTTTGTCAATCCGGCGGCCGAGAGAATGGTGAGCCGAATGACCTGCAGGACACAACATGATGAGTAGGAAGAAATCACAAGTATTAACAACCAAACAATTTATACGTACCTTCATCGACGGGTGGCGTTTGACCCGCTTCTCGAACCGGGGAGACATGCATTTGTCGCGGTTGCTCACCACCACCGGCAGCATTATCACCCATCCCTTCATTGGCGACGTTGTCTCCTCCTTCCTCAGCAGCCATGTTTGGAGCCCCCTGCTCTTCATCAACGTTCACATCCTCCTGGACATCCTCAGGATGGAACTGGTTCAGGGGATCCGGGTTATCAATAGGTTCCCCAGAAGAGATCTGCTCAATGAATTGGCGGCGCGACTTCTTCTTCTTGCCGTGCGCATGGGAGGTACCTTCTCCGGCAGTCTTCCTCTTCGCTTGACGAGCCAAGGCTTCTCTCTCTTTTTTCTCCCTCAGAGCAACGACTTCAACATTTGCCTCTTCGGCCCTCCGAGTTAAGGGATCTTTGGGGGGAGGGTTCTCCCCCACGGGAAGAGGGTCCGAGGTCCTTTTAGGGATTTCCCTGTTTGTATCAACAGGCGGACCCTTACTCACCACCGTTCCTTCCCAATCTGGAAGCTCAAGATACTCCGACATGCTAACAACTGAAAGAAAGTACAACAACAAAAGCAAGTTGATTAAGAAATTTCAAAGGACAGAACCGGGGAGACAATTGTCAATCCCAAGATGACAAGACTAAAACAAGTGATTACCATGACCCCGGGCATCTTTTAGAATGGGCTCGAACTCAGGATTCTTGAAAACCGTGGATAGGTGGCACATCCATAAAAGACTCATTGTCGGACTACGCAATTTAATAGGATTTTCGCTAAGTCTCTCGGCATCTTCTATCGGAAATCCGGAGGGAAATGTATCCGTGATTTTCGAATCCTTGTGTCTCCACGCCATAGCGATGGGGATGGCCCGCCTGTCAATCAAGAAAATTTTTTCTTTCCAGTGTTTTAGGCCGGACAGGACCTCCTTGAAACACTTGTACGAACTTTTACCCGTCCGGTTCTCAAAAGAAAACCAGTGACCTTGTTTACATAACCGATAGAACGCCCGGAAGAGCGAGACCTGAGGCTGTATACCAAGGCTATAACATCTAATCTCGAAAAGCATCACCCGATTCAATCCTAGCGGGACTAGCTGAGATATATGTACCCTAAAGTGTTTGATCACGTTCAGCAAAAGAGTCGAGAAAGGAACCCTCACTCCCCCTATCTCTAACTGCTTAGGGTAGACGCCTATCTTATCTTCCGGCAACTGATCCATAGTCATGTCGTCCGGTGGTAGGACTGGACGTAGATCAGTGGGAATACCATACTCAACTACTATCTCATCTAACTCAGATTGTGTTAACCTAGAAGTATGTATGTGCATATCAAACTTAGGGACGACCGGTTGTACGATCTCTTCGTTAGTTTCTTCGGTAGGACGGACGGATATGTTTTCTCTAACAGGAATATTCCCCGCAGTTCCAATATCGGCCATTTCTAAAAGATGCCGAGACAATTTACAAATATTAACAGAGAAAGAGCGAGACAAACCTTAAAGAAATGAAGAAGACGTCCGGAGAGATGGAAACAGTTGTGTGTGTGAGAAAAAAGTGAAAACCAAATGAGGGAAAGGGGATATATATATACCCAAGAAACCCTAGCTGACTGACAAGGCGTCCAATCAGTCAGAGAGGGTGATGACGTGGCCTTATGAGGATAGTACACGACAGAAGATGGGGCAATAACGAGCGCGGGAAAGCCCAAAAGGCCTTCAGGCCCAACTAACCGGCCCATTCTCGACGACAAAGCTAATTTGACCGTCAGGGTACAAACACCTTTTCCCTCCGGCTTTCCAAGAGAGAACTATATCAAGTGTTACACCATCGGCTTTTTTCCAATAATATAACACTGGGGGGACATGTTGACGTATGTGCCGGACGATCCAGCATCCGGCCATGCGCATCCGCCGGACGTGTTTTCTGGCGTCCGGCCAAGGAGTGGCAACTACCGACCATGTCAGCAGATTTTAGGGGATTTCCTACCACGTGGCCTACTAGGTAGAGTGGCTATAGGCCTTCGGAATAGTACCTGAACAGTAATAGAATAGTGACATGAATAGGAAGTTGGGGTAGTATAAATACCCCAACGCATTTAATACTTGAGTTCGAGTTTTTTTCACCTATATTTCACCTACATTTACTCATTCACACACCGGAGCTTGGTCTCGGAGTCACATCCGAGGCGAGGCTAACGGGTTCATACTTTGTGCAGGAAGCCATCTTTCTACCGGACCGTTGAGGCTGAACGAGGACAATAATTTGCTTCAACAGTTCACAATATAGTTTACATTTCGGGTTTTGGCCGTTAAATAGCTATATACTTTTTCAAATGTGTCATTTTGGTACGTGTACTATTTTTCATTCCATTTTATGCAGTGTACTTTCATCTTTTGTTCCAATTTGGTACGTGTATTTTTTTAAGTTGTATAATATCAATGTACTTTTCATATCATTTTGGTACGTACGTACCAAATTGAAACACTTATGGAAAGCATGACGTACCAAATTGAAACACTTATGGAAAGTACATTGTTATTCTACAGCTTAAAAAAAGTACACGTACCAAAGCGAGACACTTGAAAAAGTATATTGCTATTCTACAACTTACAAAAAGTACACGTACTAAAACGAGACATTTGAAAAAATACATTGCTATTTTACGACCGAATCCCTTACGTTCTCTCTTCATTAACCATTTTAGAAATAAAATCGACTTTGAATGATTCACTACGCATCAGCTTTACATCTTACACATTTGATACGAAACAACTTTTCTATGTAATAACTTTGGATATCGGATTTAACTCAACTTTTTTGGGCAAACCCACTAGCAAAGTAGCAATAACATAACTTTTATAGTATAACACATGAGCAGTAAGCCCATAGATTACATTTTCTACTTGCACTTTACTATAAACAAGCTATCAAACACCCCTTTTCATCATAGTCATACTTTAATTAACAACTACGTCTTGAATCAAAATAGCATAAATCACACTACTCACGTTTCTATTGACTCGTCGCCACATAAGTCATGGGACTCTTTTTAATTCATGAACTTTCTTACGATCACAGAATACCTTCTCACTTCTCCAATAGTTGATCAAGTCGTGTTGAGGACTCATATTGGTTTCCCCAACAGTTTACTAGCTAATTCATCTAGTGACACTGAATTTGAAATACTAATACACCAAATTTCATTAACATTTGAATGTCTTGAGTTTGAATATGAAGGACAAAAATGCAAAATTCCAGAAACTATACAAATTTGAAAAAATGGAGATGCGGGGTATCGATCCCCGTACCTCTCGCATGCTAAGCGAGCGCTTTACCATCTGAGCTACATCCCCTTTCATATCTACTTTATAATAAACTATACTACTACTTTCCTGGAAATTAAATAGAACAAATAGCAAATCTAAGTTATGATCATATGGCTATTTTGAAATTGACTTTCTTTATTACATTAAAACCTCTATAAATTAATACTCGATAAAATTAATAATTTGTCCAGTCCCAACTTGGGATCAGTACAAATTTGAACCCCAATCAATAAAATAATAAGATAATAATTTTTTGAAACCAAGTGTATATATATTGGTCCCAACGAAACTATAAATTAATAATTACTAAAAAAATCATATATATATATATATAAAGGCCATAAGTAAATGGAAATTGTAAAAATTCATATAATTCAATTAAGGTCATACCTGATTGAAACTTGTCCCAACGAAACTAAATTTACTTATTTACAATGAACTTGACAAATTCAATTAATTTGTAAATGTGAATTCATAAAATGTTAATCAGAACTTTTTTTTATATAATTTATCTTTCATCTCTAACTAGTATACATTGTAACTAGTATATTTGATTTGGAAATTTAAATGTCATACGTAAAACCTCTTGAAATTAATAAATTATTAATTTATCGATATAATAATATCTCGCTAAATTGATAAAATATCTCGGTCCCAACACTATTAATTTATAGAGGTTTTACTGTAGTTGTTAGTTTGTTACAACGGCGTTGGCAGAAAGTTTGCTCGAGGGCTACACTTGGATAAGGTTTAAAAACTACATTACAAATTGATTTTTAGGAGATACAAATTAAAAAATAAAAATAAAAATAAAAAATATTAGAAAATTTAATACTACAATTTTTTTTGCTAGGGAGGCACATGCCCCCGTGCCCCCTCATGTCTCCGCCCATGCTTAGCGTATAATTTTTATATTTTCAAAAGTTTGATTAAAGATTTTAAGGTCCAAATTAGTTACAATAGTTGGTTATATAATCAACTTGTATGCACCTTTGGAATATCCATTGGTGTGTTTGTATGTATTAATGAGTCTAGTTGAGTTATAAGAATTAGCATCTCTATCTATCCTAGTATGTTGCATAGTAGTTGGGATGTCTTTGTTCGCAATCGTATATGTTAATTGCGGTCTTTTTCAAATAACCTCCAAATTTTGTTCAACTATTAGAAAACTATTAGAATTTTTATTTCTTGCGCTAAATTTTGTATAGTGACATCGATTTGGAAGTTGTACAATTCTTTGTCATGCTTATTGTTAAGTGACTCACCTAAGACTTTCGTAGAGTCTAATGATCATCCTGTATGTATTATCTTATTATTGAGAAGTAACTTGAATAATCTAATTTAATGTTTGAGCATTAATAAAAAGTATTTGCTAGTCATTGCCAGCTTCTATAAGAATGGGTTTAATGGTCTCGGGTTGGGTCGGGTCGAGCTTGAAGGGTTTTCGTCCGTTTTCAAAGGATTTTTTTTCGTTTCGTCTTTTTTAACGTTTTCTTCCGTTCTTAATATTGTTTGGCGCGTTTCGTCCATATATATGTTTTATTTTCGTTCGTTTTTTTTATTTTCATCCATTTTTGTTTTCCATTTTATTAACGTTTTCGTCCGTTTTTAACTGTTTTTTTTTGGTGCGGTTTTCATACACAATGGTTTTTTTGTTTTTTGTTTTTTTTGCGCTTTTTTTTGTCCGTTTTTTTTATTCATGAATCTTTTGGGCGGCGTTTTAGCTTGGTCGGTTTTTTTTTTTATTTTCTCTTTTTTTGTTTTAACGCCATTGTTTCCACTTCTTCGTTTTGCGCGTTTTCGTCCTTTTTTTATCTTTGGCGTTTTTGTCCATTCGTTTTCGTCGTTTTTACATCCGTTTTTTTTTTTTCGTTTTTGTTGTCCGTATCGTTCGTTTCTTTTTTTTTTTGCAGATCCGTTTTTTTGTGCGCGTAGGAAGGTCCGTTTTTTTTTTTGTCGGTTTTATGCGTTTTTTTTTTTGACGTTTTTCGTGCGTTTTTTTGCGTTTTCGCCGTTTTTTGCAGACTTTTTTTGCGTGGGATTTTCGGCGTTTTTGCGCGCGTTTAATTGGAGCGAGTGTCGTAAAAAAATTGACGTTTCGGTAGTCGCAAAACAACACGAAAACGTAAAAAAGGGACGAAACGTAAAAAGGACGAAAACTTAAAAAAACATACGTTTAAAAAAACAACAAAAACTAAAAAAAACTAAAGGTAAAAAAACGGACAAAACGAAAAAAAACTAAAGAAACAACGCAAAAACCGTTGATAACGTAGCTAAAAAAAACGACGAAAACGTGGACGAAAACGCCAAAACCTTTCTTTAAAAAAAAAACGGACGAAAACCGCCAAAACGGACGAAAACGTGGACGCAAACCGCGCAAAACGGATCTCCTCAGAACGGAAGACAGCGTTGTAAAACCGAAAAAAAACTGGGGTGAAAAACGCGCAAGAACCGACAAGAAGCGCAAAAAGCAGACGAAAACGCCCAAAATTATCAAAAAGTAAAAAAACAACGAAAACGCGCAAAACGGCCGAAAACGTTAAAAAAGGGATGAAAACGTAAAAAATTTTTACGAAGTAAAAAACGAAAACGTAAAATAACGGACGAAAAACGCGCAAAAATGGTGAAAAACTCGGCCTAAAAAATGACGAAAATGCGCAAAAACGGATGAAAATGTTAAAAACATAAAAGAACCCGACATCTAATGATGATGAACCCTCAACCATAAGTTGTTATTTTTGACCCAAGCAACCCATTTTCTCTAAATGTTTTTTGAAGGAAAGGAAAAATATATATATGTTTTATTTATGTTTTCTTATGTTCACATCGAGATAGGAAGGATAAGACTTAGTGGGATAATTGGAGCGGGGTTTCTTTCTTTGGTCTCCTCAGAACTTTTAAAAAACATCATTGAGTGAAACCGTCGGTTTTCCCTGTAATGGCATAAGTTTTTTTCAACCTTTTTACTTCCTTTGCAGTTAAAGTTCTGGGATGGTTCTAGAATTTGTAGATTTTTGTTTTTTTAGAATTGTATTGTTATCTTGGATCCTAACTCCTTGCTAGTGGTCCTTTTTTATATATTTATATATTCTTTTTGCCGTTCAAAAAAAAACGAGACATAGGAAAAAAAATTATTTGTCACTTAGAATATTTTTTATAATTTTGTTTTTCATTTGTTTTGGAAAACAACTTTTATTTTACTTCATTTTTTTTACATATAAAGCTTCTGGTCCCATTTTTTTTATTTTCTTTTCCTTTCAGAGATTAATCGAGAACCCCAATCTTTTTTTGTTACCTTCCACTTAACCTACAAAATTCATAAACAAAAATGTTTTGTAAATGTAGTTAACAACCACTTTTCATGGTTATTTACCCTTATAGTGATAAACATCATCATTAAAGTTACAACTATATTATATTCAATTAACGTAACAATTCAGGATGAAGTAGCAATAAAATACTTGTGACTGTCATCACTAAAATGAGAGACTGTAATTTCAATTCATGTTAAGCACAAACAAACCTGAAGTAATCACGCCAATCTTCTAAAAATAAAAGGTTTTACCCAATTTAAGTTTGTGTGATGATGGGTTCAAATTCTGTAAATTAAACGGCCAAAAATTCCAAACCTAGTTGCCCATAAAGAACAAAATATTTGCCTGTACTATAAATACTTCCTTAACGCAACGACAATATATACTTTTACTTTTGGATTATTTTACCGGTCATATGTACAAAACGCTATACGTGATAGATGTTGAGTATTTAAATACTAGACGAATATCCATGTATAGCGGCAAAATTTTATAATTGTAAATAGTTATAGGTGCGATATTTTGGTTAAATGTTTCGTGTAACTAATTGAAGTCTTTTCTAAAAAAATTCTTTAACTTATACTGGTTGGAAGCTTTTTCAACAATGACATAAACCTTAATTAGTCACTAATTTTTATTAAATTTCATATTAATAAGAAAAATGATAAGATAAAATTATAAAAGGTTTTAAAGCATTAAGTTTTAAATTGTAAACACTAAAAAAAAAAGGTTTTTGATGGTCATTAAAAGCATTAATGATAAAAGTCAATATGGATTTATGCACATGTTGAAATATAAAAAGATGGTCATTGATACTCCTACACCAAACTAATAATCCATATTTTTCGTTCGGGATATCTTAATTTAATTGTCCAATGTTATAAATAGAGAGAAAGTTTGATCGAGTTTACCATATTATTCTTACTTGAAATTATAATTATGATTTTTAAAGAATCATTAAATAATTAGTTAATGATAAAACTGTCATTTTGCAAAAAGTAAAAAAAATAAATAATAATAATTATGTTTTTTTTAAACTTATGTATTTTTTGTCGCGTGACAATTATTTTAAGGTGACAAGAGTATAAAAAGGTTTTTTTTTAGCACAATAGAGTGTATTAATCTTTTCTTAGTTCTCATATTGAGAGTTTTAAGTAAGAACAAAATTTAACTATTTATACTACTTATAATAGAGGAATGCACTTCTCTCATATTAATTATTTTAAGATTTTCATATATAAAAGTTTAAGCAAATACACTATTAAAAACATCCCTTCATTCAAAAATACATGTGAAAAAACATAATTTACAAGTAGTTGAAGCACAAATAAAACAAAAAAACACTATTCAACACATACAATTAATACACAATTTAATTCACTCATTCACCAAAATATACAATTATTTAACCACAATGTACAATCTAATTAAACTTCCAAAACATAAATCTGAATCCAGCAGCCCAAAACAAAATAACATTTGTTCGCCGAAAAATTTAGTCACAGAGTACCCGCCGCCGCATCGCGCGGGTACCCTGCTAGTTTTATATTATATGTAGTAGAGATAAATTCAAATAAAAAGTAGAGTAAACTCCAAAATACATCTCTGTGGTTTACCTCGTTTCGCACCATACATCCCTCTCGCAAAAGTTTCAACAGATACATCCCTCCGTTAGTAAAGTTGGCACAAATACATCCCTCCGTTAGTAAAATCAGTTAATGAGGACTAACGGTGCAAATATATCACCGTTATCTCACATTCGTTAAGAGATATTTACGTAAATCGTCCTTGTGGCAAGGAACAAATTGCAACCAAAGTCCCTATTTAAAGTTAAAGTTATTTGCATAAATGGTCCTTGTGGTTAGGCCAGTCAAGTGCCACGTGTCACCACCAGAGTAGTGCCACGTGTCATCGGGTCGGGTCGGGTCGGTAAATGGGTCGGGTTGGTAAACGGGTCGGGTCGGGTTGCCACGTGGACCAATGAGATGGTGCCACGTGGCATTGAGTATTAAAAGTCTTTGCATGGCACGCTTGGGATTCGAACCCGAGACATTTGAGTCACAAGTGAAGGATGCACCAACTGGTGCATACCTTCCTAAATATTATGCTCTTTCCATTATTTAACCAAGTTTAAGGGGTATATGGACTATCAAAAATAAATAACCATTGGATGTCATTTTAAGGGAATATGGACTGTAAAAAAATAAATAAATATACCGTCGGACTCGTTTTTTCGTGCTCTTTCAATGGTATGCTCGGAGAATTTTTCGACTTCAAGCGAACCTCGAAAAATGCGAAAATCATTGTTTTTCTTTGTTTTCGCATTTTTGAGGTCCAAACCAAGTCGAAAAAATTCCCGAGTATACCGTCGACTCGTTTTTTCGTTCTTTCCAATGGTATGCTCGGATAATTTTTGACTTCCTTTGAACCTCAGAAAAGGACGTTTTCGCATTTTTCGATGACGTTTTTGCATTTTTCGATGACGTTTTTGCATTTTTCGAGGTTCGTTTGAAATCGAAAAAATTCCCCGAGCATACCATTGAAAAGAGCACGAAAAAACGAGTCCGACGGTATTTTCCTCAATTTTGAACCGCTCAGAACCCTTTAAATGACAGGTCAAATTTCTATTTGACCTTTTTTATTTATAAAAGACCAAGTAAGATGGGTTAAATATAACCAAATGGACTAATATACATGAAGGTATGCCCATCTCGATGGTATCACCTTTGTCTCCCACTCAACCCTCCTGGGTTAGATCCAGCGGAGGTAAAGTTATGATTTATTTTCTAACGCCACGTGGCATCTCTTGTCATTGGCAACCCAGCCGGACCCGCCGATGAACGTGCACTACTGCTGGTGGTGACACTGGCACCTTGGGCCTAACCACAAGGACCATTTATTCAAATAACTTTAACTTTAAATAGGGACTTTGGTTGCAATTTGTTTCTTGCCACAAGGACGATTTACGTAAATATCTCTTAACGAATGTGAGATAACGGTGATATATTTGCACCGTTAGTCCTCATTAACTGATTTTACTAACGGAGGGATGTATTTGTGCCAACTTTATTAACGGAGGGATGTATCTGTTGAAACTTTTGCGAGAGGGATGTATGGTGCGAAACGAGGTAAACCACAGGGATGTATTTTGGAGTTTACTCTAAAAAGTAAGATCTAATTTCATGGTTGAGATTTCATAGTTACATGATCTTAAAAAACACAGTTCTTACACGCTTTAATTGTTAATATAGTAGTATATTTGTGTAAAGCGGCGATGACAAATATTTTTTATGAGTACTTATTGCGGTTGTCGAATCAAGTTTTCCAACAACGATGCTAGCCGGAAAAAATCGCACGTTCCGGAATAACGGAAGCCCCTGCCGGAAAAAAGACCATATCCGCAATTAGCTTCGACTTTGGGGACTAATAGTGTAATTTACCCAAGCTAAAATCATATAAATAGAGACAATATTTAGGATAAAGAAAAGCCATCACACATTCACACTATCTATGTCCATATATAAAGTAAAAAAAACACACACACAAAAAACACACACTGATTACTCCTATAAACTGTGGCGCCCATTGTTACAAGTTACAACCCTCATATAATATAAAAACTCTAACATTCATTCATTCATTAAAAACCCATACTATGAAGCTTATAACAGAAACCATCAAACCAACTAATAACTTTACGATGAACATGATACAAGAAGAACAAGAAGAAGAAGATCGTATTTCATCTAGTAGTAGCTCATCTATTGGAAAAAATAGTGACGATGATGATGAAGACCAAGATCATGCATCAGATGCTGAGAGTACGTATAGATATGATCATGATCATAATGATAGTAGCAATAATAATATGATGAGAAATGGATCTATTGATGATGCTATACAAGCTATTGAGGAAGCCTTGCCTATCAGGTTTGTTTATCGTTTTTCGCACTTTCGTGATTCATTATATTGTGTACAGAGGCGGACCTAGGGGGTTCCGGGGTTCACGGAATCCAAAAGATGTTTGTCGCATTAGGGTAAATTTTATTTTCATAAATGAACCTGATTCCAAAATTATGTGTCACATAAACACATGTCTTGTTTAGTTAGTCAACTACGGAGTATTATTTTAAAAGAAATGACTCTCTTCTTAATTTGTTTACTAGAAATGGTACTTTTAAGTTTATTTTTATTTCTCTTATAGTCACTAAAAAAAATTGTGCGCCCGGTGACTTAGAATCTGATTGTGTGTATTTGTGTTTATGGTTTATGTATTGTTTTTAAGTGTTTTGTTTGCCAGGATTAATTGTATGTGTTAAGGTTAAGGAAAAGGATGATGTTTGAGTAATGTGATTCATGATGATCATTTGTGACAAATTTGATTATTGCGTTTTCAAAACGTAAATAATACTAGTAATAAAACAGTGTTTGTCAATCATTTTGGAGAATTTGATTATCTGCTTTTTGTTCGAGACAATAACACAAAAAGGAGGTTGAGACCTACTTTTTGAAAAACGCTGTTTTGAAAACGCATAAACTGTTTTGAAACAATCAAAGCACTCCTAATACGGAGTATTTGCTTTGGTGATTCATTTTGTCTTTTTAGTTTGTTGTGATAAATTATATGAATCTAGAATATTAATGATATTCCAGTAATATGATTCATAGATCATATTACTCTATGCATTAGCTAAGGATCAAGAAATTATAGTCATGGATTCATGAGATATGTAATTCATAATGATCTTAACTTGTAAGCAATATTTTTAGCTAACATTAACAAAAAATATATAGTTACCATTAGTGATTTGCATCATTTCTAACTAACCCTTTTTAATTTAGGGAAGATTAGGAAAAGTTTGGTGTATGATAAGGATGTGCTATCTTCTGGAAGCTACTACTCTCTCTACAATTGATTGTAGGTGATTTTTGTCACAATATTTTGGAAAATCCTAAATTCTTTTTGTCAAATCTTCAAACAGAATCCTTAATGATCTTTAGATAAGTTTTTCAGTTTTTATATTTATATAAGGACTATCATGATTTAGTATTTTATTAGATAACTTATCTTGTACTCAGACTTATATTTGGGCTGCATTCAGAATCCAAAGTATTTTCCAAACATGAGTGCTAGTATATGTTTGTCTTATGCGTTAGGTCATATTGTGCTTGTTTTAGTTGATTTTTCTTGCACATTGAAATCGTTGTCATGTCACAAACCTAAATGAACTTTTCATCTTTTGATAAAAGTTGCAACAATTGTTGTCTTTGACAGATAGACTTAAAATATTGTTAATTAAATCTAAGGATTGAGATCCTTTTAAGTTCATATAAACATGACCGGTAATATTTTCTCACGATTAAAAAGAAAGGTCCCTCAATAGGACCTACTGTTATGTTTGTGAGGAAACATTACCGGTCATGTTCATATGAAGTGTAGAGGGTCTCAATCTTAAATCTATCTATGCATTATCATCTTAGAAATTGTTTGTCACTGATATTGAAACATGTTTGAGTATGAAATGAACTTGTTATATCATGTAGGATTAAGAAATAAAGTGTTCTTATTTTCATTAAAATTGATTAAAATATGATAATAATGATATGTTATATGATTGTCTAACGTGGGGACCTTGTGGATTAGTGTTATCCTGTTTTTTTGCTTATTATTATGATAAAGTAAAGGATAAGATATAAAGAAAAGATAAGGAGTGGGGTAAGTAGAGCCCAAAAATAAAGTTAATCAGCCATTGATTGGGGTGTGTTTTGTGACTGATAATATGTACACAATTGCAACTTTTCTTGTTTAGTTAGGTTTTGAGATCATCCATGGATCATGGGTGCACATGTGGTTCATTAATCTATTAGCTGGTCCAACTTGTACCACAATTCTAAATTGGGTTATCTTATCCAAGAGTTATGTTAAGGGAATTTTCATGGATGTATGTAGACATCATAATCTCAAAGCCATCACATGTGTACCTACTCTTCTACATATAGTTCTATCTTTACTATAAATTATAGGTTGTGGGATAATGATAATCTTTCACAGTTTTGGCTGATTTGGAGGTTATAGCTTGTTACTAATAACGAAAATTTGTATGGATTTTGTTACAGAAGGGGGATATCCACGTTTTACAATGGAAAATCAAAGTCTTTTACATGTTTAGCCGATGTGTGGCCTTCATCAACACCGTCAATAAAAGACATTGCAAAGCCAGAAAACGCCTACTCTAGGAAACGAAGAAATCTTCTTGCATCCACTTTTTTGTCATCCAAGAACAAGAATCGTGCTTCTCAACTATCCAATATCAACACTGGACGGATATCAAAGAAACCCAAAGCCACCACACCGCGCTTTGCTTTAGAAAGTAATGAGGATCCCAAACCATTGTTGTTAGCGAAGCAAAATTTATCGTCCATGAGATCATTTTCAATGGTTAATTTGAATGTGTGTAGTCCTAGATTTGGCTTAAACTCGACAGGCATTGAAAATTGTTAGTTTTAAACTTGGGAGGATGATCCAGGGAGATATACCTGTGCAGTGGATGAGAAAAAAAATAACTAACATAATGATTTAACACGACGATATTGATGGGAAGAAGAAATTGTATGTGAACAATTACTAAGTTGAGATCTAAAAGGGGAAATATGTGTACACTTGGTTTAAGACCTGTAGTAAAAAAAATGTTTGTTTGAATCAGAGAAAAATTTCCTTGTAATAATTTTTATTGACCTATTTGTTGAGTTTTTCTACAACAATTACACTTGAAAATTTGGTTAATTATTGTCAACATACATCTAGTAGATTTACCTCCATTTTGCTACTTTTGTATCTTATCTTTGATTTCCTTAACATAAGCTTACTTTGTAGCCAAAAAATAAAAAATGTGGATTCCTGAACTATAAATCGATGGAAGAAATGGAAAGAAAATTCTGGCCTGACAATCCATATTTGAGTTTATGAAATAATATTTTAAACACTTAGTTATGAAATAATATTTAGAGTTTATGATCAATATGTAAATCTCATTCATTCTCAAGAACGGAACCAGGACCAAATATGACTAGATGTAAAAAAAATTGAAACCGTAAATTAGAAACACATTTCGATAGACCGGGTGCATTTAAAATGCATTTAGGAAAAAATGAATGTTTTTTTCAAAAATTAACATTACATCAAAAAAATTCATAGAGGGTCTCGGGCACCCGCGGAAATCCCTGGTTCCGTCCCTGTTCATCCTCTTACTCTTTATAGGTTTATTCCTTAAGTTACTTAACATGTGATAACACTTAATTCACGGACTGTAATCAATTTGATAGTTGCATTCATACTATTTTAAGTATATATAGTTATCTTATTCTTATCAACACAAAAGCTTACCTATCAATTTCCTGTATAAGATATATATGGAATCTTATCTTAATATGTGAATGTGACTTTAGAGATTGTTATCAAACCGTGTCTTGTTATTTCTTACATCGTTGTCAAAAGTACAATCTTTTACTTTGTACCTAATTTTGGTTGATACTAAACACAAAGACAAAGAGGAAACTGTCAATCTCAATACATACAGTATTATCTAACTCTACTTTTATAAACAAAAGAAATGCTACCCAAAAATATCAAACGCCATGAAAAAGAAACAACTTTCATTGATACGAAAAATAATTACCAAATCTTGAAATGGTAACACACCAATTCAACGAACCAACTGATCGTGGAATAGAACAAGCAGTATTCAAAGTTACCATCCCCCAAAACGTATATATTACACGTCTCATCGGATTATACATGAGACCAAACTCCAATTTACAGTCTAACTAGCAACACCCAATTTGCTTGATATGATATTATAAGATAATTACAAAAAAAAAAAAAAAAAAAAAAAAAAAAACTTTTTGTGACAAATCTATGAGCTCATGACATTCCTTCCAACAATGTTCACACGTTGTGCAATGCTTTGTCGTCCCTCAGATATAGTACAACAATAAAGGAATGCATTTGTATTCAAAGTAAGGTATTTCACCTGCCTGAAGGCTTTTATTATTATAGCAGCGCCACTACATAAACATCAATATATATAACATATGTTTCATCAGTCCAACTAGCCGCGCGTGCACTCTATATTTAGCTGCTTGACAATGATACAACAAGCTCAAGCACTAATAATTCGCCTAAGCATTTAATTTCCTCTAGTTACATAAATTTATAATGAATTGGAGCTCAATAAGAGCTGCATCAAATCATAGACCCACAACAACAAATTGTCGGCAGATAGAAGTACCTCACTTCAGTGCAGCGGTAATCCTTTCTGCTATAAAGATGTAGATTCAATCAGCTTATCACTCGTGTTAGCAGCTTTCTTTTTCATTTTATCGTGAGACCCATGGAGTTGTAGTAGTAGTGAGTTGCTAACAACAAATATTGAGCTAAATGCCATCAACCCACCTACCAAAACAAAGATTTCTCGTTAGTTACAGGTTCTATATGTCACATTAAAATTCCAAGGTATTAAAAAAAGAAGTTATGAACATCATGCAACAATAATAAGTGTACCACCTGAAATTGAAGGTGTCATTGCAAAATCAAAATGTGGAAGCAGCACACCAGCTGCAACGGGAATTGCAACAACGTTATATGCTACGGCCCAAGACAAATTCTGATGAACTTTTGACATTGTTGCTTTTGCAAGATCAATCGCGTCTACCACCTACCACAATACAAGTCAGTAATCGAAGTCAAATAATTACAATGCAGGAAATTACATTATAGTTTGTAATGTTTTTATAACTATTTGTTCAAAAAATTAAATGTATCGATAAAAAGTCTCGGGTCAACCCAACATAACAGATTTTAACCAGTATTATAAAAGATGTCTTTTGTATCCCAAACCCTATTAGACGTATTAAGTTGACCCCAAAGCCAACATTCCGGGTTTGGGCCAACTTAATACGTCTAATAAACCCGTTAATATCTGTTACTCAACCTCCCCATTTTGCCACTTTTAATTCTCATGTCATGACAAGAATACGGAAAATCAGCAGAATACAAGACAGTCTTGAAATGAATTCTGCTTTAACTTGAAGAAAGTTATACGTCGAATGCTTACTTGTGAAAGTTTGTTCCCAAGAAGTATAATGGATGCTGCATTAGAGGCAGCGTTCTCTTGTCCTTCGACTTGCAGAGCAATTCCAACATCAGCTAGAGCCAAAGAGGGTGCATCATTGATTCCATCTCCAACCTTTTGGAAGTTAAGTTATGTTAATACTTACAAGGCTAACACAATAAACAAATCATTACATAGATGGATTCATAAATACACAGTAGTATTGATGCTCATCACCTAGCATTAGAGGTTCAAATAATCTGATGGTATAGTATTCATGGTCTCAAATTAACAACACTTGTGAATTCTGAATCCCATTTAAGTGTCCAGGTAACGCTGATCTAAAAATAGTTCCAAATTTTTGTTCCAGCAGAATGATAAAACTTTTGTTCAACTTCCCAATTTAAAGAAGGTAATCCTTTAGAACCATCAGATTATTATCACCATAGTTGTACTGATATAAAAGAACAGCACCAATCTAAAGCAGGGACCCCTTAAGAACCTAAAACTTTTGTTAATAGGCATGTCAGTCATCCTGTCCAGTTTATCACACATTTCACTTGTTATTGCATAATACTCATAAACATTCTGTGGAGAAAGGAAATTACCATAGCAACACAGTGGCCAGAGCTCTGCAGAGTTGAGATGGCACCAGATTTTTGTTGTGGAGTCAAAGATGCATTGATAAGATCATTTCCTATGCCTACAGTCTTTGCTACACTTGCAACTGCCTCTTCCCTGTCTCCTGATAAGAGAATTGTCTCAATCCCCTTCTGCTGCAGCCTTGAAAAATGTAAGAAACAAACAACGCAACAAAGAACGTTAGACAGGTCACACCATTAAGCTTCAGGATGACATGGCACGAGTTCAGGTAGCAGAAAGTTATGTTCAAGAAGATGAAGACAAAAAAGGATTTGCTATTTTACATATTCAAATCTTTAGTCAGGGGTAATATACTAACATTGTCTATTCAACAATAAAGATTCAGTGATACTAAAATAGTACCTTTTGACGGTAGACTCAGCATCTTGACGTAAATTATCAGAAATTCCAATAGCACCAATGATTCCTTCACCTTCCCGACCAATGAAAACAACCGTCTGTGAATAATTCGATGAAGAACGACCCTCAGATGATTTTCGCATCACATCTTGCTCCATTTTCATTATATCAGAAATGTCTTTTCTGTGCTGGAAACGTTCATGAACCCATTTCATAGATCCAACAGCCACCAGATGCCCATCTATTTCTGCCATGGTCCCAAAACCTGGTTCTGCCAACTGCCTACTTGTAACAGGAATATCCAAATTCAATGATTCTGCTTTAGTTATGATAGCCTTTGCAATAGGATGTGAAGCTGTTTTTTCTACTGCTGCAGCCAACTGGAGAATCTCAGCTTCTCCATGACTGAAAGACGCAACACCAGAGACCGTAGGTTTTCCTTCTGTAAGAGTCCCTGTCTGGTAATAGCAAATGAGAAGACAGGTCAGCAATTGTTCCTCTGCAACTACTAGAGTTGGGAAATTGGACGGGTCGTGTCAAGTGTCATAACAGCTAGTAATACTTAAACACGGGTCCAAACAGACCAGGTCGGGTTGAACCCAAACAAGTTTTCTTAAAAAGCAGTTTTTTTTATTAACAATTTGTGTAGAGATTACATTATTTCAATAATAATATATTCTTCTAATATAGGGATTTAGGAGGTTTTATGCACTAAAACTACACTTTGGTGACTTTTGACCGGTTCAACCCATTTCCTTTAACTGTTATCATTTTTCATATAATCTTCTAACCTTTAGAGATAAAACATAAGCTACAACGACTCATTTCTAAGTAAATGTGTCAAAATTTCCACCTCTATTCATACCTTGTCTAAAGTAATAGTGTCTATGTTCGCCAAACGTTCTAACACATCACCTCCTCTAATAAGGAGTCCCTGCTTAGCTCCTGCTCATATCAACAAGATAGCAACAAAAAAGAAACAATTTAGAAGATATTAACAAGTAAAGTTTCTTGGCTGACTAGACACATTGGGTATATCATTAAAAGTATCCTATTTATTTATTTTGATTATTAGGATTAAAGCTATTAAGGGTGTTGTCAGGGTCGGGTTGTCAGGGTTGATTTGAGGTTTTCTCATGAAAGCGTGACCCACAACCCGACCCGATAAGGAGTCGGTTTATCGGGTTCAGGTTGTTATCGGGTTGGGTTATTTCGGGGTCGGGTGCTTCGGGTTTGTCGGGTTGCTTTTTTTAACTCAAACACAAAAGAAAAGTATAAACAATATAAAATGTACATCTAAAAATGGTGACAGTAAGCTTACAAACAAAAGAAACAATAGTATGATCAAGCGTATATACAAGTTGATACCCACAGGCCACAGAAGCCCAAAATATAGTGTTATGTAAATGTGTTTCATAGAAAAAATTACAGCGGCAGTAGTTGGCGTTGAACAAGATAAACATTGATGTAAAACAACATATATTAAGCTAATGGACTATCTTTTAACTTAAATATATGAGCAAAAATAACTAATTAAATACTAGTTTTAGAACTTTCGAGTCTTATCGGGTTAACCCGATACCCATAAGATAAATAACTCAAAACTAACCCGACCTTTAACAATATCCGGTTATCCGGTTCGGGGCAAACTAACCCGATAAGCGTTTTCAACCCGATTAAACCCGACCCTAAAAGCCTTATCGGGTTGTGGTTCGGGTCGGGCGAACCCGACCCTATTGACACCCGTAATTAGAAGCATAGGCTGGATGATCTTTAAACAATGAACAGTTATCCACCCTAAACCTCAGCAACTTTGAAGGTCCATCTAGTAAATGTAACTAAAGAGTTTTGTAACATGATAGCAAAAAAAGGTAGCCAATTGAAAGATAGCAACCATTTCTTGGGTCGATGCGTGCCTAAAACTACCCATTTTGACCCGTTATCAAACCCGTCTGCCCCACCCATTTCCACCTCTACAAACTAGTACTATAAGATCTGAGCAAGAGAAAGAATCAAAAGAGGGCCACTTAAGTTAAATGATGTACCCAGAGAGGTTCCAACAAGAATTGCAGTGGGTGTTGCAAGGCCTAATGCGCATGGGCAAGAGACAACCTGAAAAATAATTTTATTTATTAATAAAGTGGGGTGTAATTTACATTCAAACATGTAGGTTATTTTGTTTGCGATAGGGAGCAATTATGTTCATATTGGCTAGGAAGTATAAAATAATCATGTTGACTGACTACTTATATCATGAAGCAATAACAATATTACTTGGTAAGTTAACAATATTTTGTGTTCCCTGTTTATTACTCACCAAGACATCCGTCGAAAGCTTTAGGCTCAAAAGCAGAGGATTTCCCTCTGGGCCAGAAATGTCATTAAGCAGCACATCTGGAAACACATGTACCCCAAAATAGTACCTTGACAACAGAGACCATTAAACTAGGATAACTCAGTAAAGATTGTACATGATAACAAGCTATATTTGCATATCATGTTGTCTTCTAGATCCTCATTAACATCATTAATAAAGGTAATTAAACAGATGAATATCTTCCACTTCTTTATAAATATTATAGAATTTTGCAATATTATGGTAAACAATTACTACCAGAAGGCAAATGTTGCTGCTGATAAAGTCATAACAGTGTATACAAATGGCCCAGCAATCGAATCTGCAAGCCTCTGTATAGGTGCTTCACGGCCTTGAGCATCCTCTACCTAAAGAAGGTACAAAAATGGTGCCTTAGACACTGCAAAAATAGCATCTTAGACAACCTTTAGAGGTGGCATTTCCGACCCATTTACTTGCAAATAGTTTGATTCGGGTTATGTACCAACAAAAACAAACACAAAATCAATGATTCAGTTCAAAAGTCGCCGTAATCAAATTTTAAATTGCATAAACCTCCTAGATCGGTTTTATTTACATAACTATATGATTTTTGTAATCATATTTGGCACTAACTACTGTAAAATATTTGGACAAAAATGTCTGGTTCCGACCTGACCTGCACCAGATGTTACCATTTTGAACCGAACTCAATTTGACCTACCACCCAACTCCCCCATTTTGCCAGCTCTAAATCACGCATTAACATGTTCATGTGTCTAATAAATTTTTCAAGACTGAACCAGAGCATACACAAGTGAACTTGCTTATGCGTGAGATACTGAGATGTAAAACTTTAGAAATGTATTGCCCTCGAATATCTGAAGAATATGGAAACAGATACTGACCATTTTGACGATCTTTGTTATTGTTGAGTTGGAGCCAGTAGAAGAAGCTTCAATTTTCAGTGGACCATCCTGAAGACAAATCATGAAAAATGGTCATCGTCAATGTAGGATCAGCAAAAGCAAAAAATAAATAAAGATATCCATCCCTCGACACTATTAACACCTTTCTACTTTGATATTGTAAGAAACATACTGCACTTCTTGTAAAAAAAAGTTGTAGTTGATATGAAAATATAAATATCTAAACTAGTTGGAGCAGCATACCCAGTTTATTGTTCCAGCTGAAACTGAAAGACCTTCTTCCTTGAAAACAGGAAGGGACTCGCCAGTGAGCATGGATTCATCCACAACACTTCGCCCTGCAAGAACTCTTCCCTGCGCACAAAGATTATAAAAATTATATAAACGCTAACTTCTTGATGGAAGGAAACAGTAACTTTACATAAGAAAATACTATTAAACAATGTCACTTGATAGTAAACTTACATCTACAGGAATAGTTTCTCCCGGCAAAACCAATACCATATCTCCAACTCGTATATCATCAGTGGGGACTTCAATACAGATTGAATCAGAGCTTAGTATGCTACCAGCAGATATATTACTTTCAGGAGGAGATATCACTAGTCGTGACTGTGTGGATATCAGTGACTGCAGACATAAAACACGTCATATAAGTTTTTATCGTCATATAGAAAGAAAACCTCATGCAATTTATGAATAGGATCAAGTTGTTGTCTGAAGCTGCCACTTAGTAGCAAGTTTGATGAAATGACTATATGACTAATCTAGAAATATGGAATTTGGGTTTGATTTCAATACGAACTCGATACGCACATATTTATCATTGGCAACAAGCATATTAGTTCATGTATAATGCAAAAAAATGATACTTTAATGTTCAACAAAGAGCAAACTCATTCTGAAAACCAAGGTTATGGATGGCATACTGTACATGGAGGTGAGCACGTGTGTTCTCTTGTTTTTTGTTTGCAGGTTATGCTGACAACTTATAGGGTGTTTTTTTTTTTTTTTTTTTATTGGTAGCCATGATTTCCGACCTTTTGGCCGACTAATCCACGGGGTTTGCACCCACCGCCACACAGACTCAAACCAGGTAAAGCCCTCCCTTTTCAGGAGGTTGGCGTGGCCAACTTATAGGGGTTGCAATGTGATATAAGTGAGGATTGTTGCAGCCTGATAGATAAGATGATTTGGAAGAATAATAATGGAACTTGCAACTAACAATGAACCAATGATACATCAAAATCCCACATAAGCTTGTTCTATATTCTCACTGGGCAGATTTAATGATGAAATTAACTTACTAATAATTCGTTCATGTCGCTTGATGCCCTAAGTCTTGCTCTTTCTTCAAGTGAACGTCCCAAGAGAACAAAACCAAGAAGCATGACCTGCATACTAAAGAGAGCACCCTTCATGAGGAATTTATCATTCAGAATTAATAATCAATATGCCACTGAATGAGTACAAAGCAGATAAGATATTGAGCAATAAATATGTGACAATATACAGACCGGCTCATCAAAAAATGTGGCATCCCATCCAAGCTCAGGGTTAAGAAGTGAGACCTATACAAAGGAGCATATAAGTAGTATGAAACATGCAACAATTGTAAAATTAACAAAAATAATATGCAAGAGAAGCTCACCGCACTTATCATAAATGCAGCAATGGATCCGAATCCAACAAGAGAGTTCATATTTGGAGATCCCTTAAAGAATGCCTTCAGACCATCAGAAAGCAAGTCTGAAAAAGGTTTCATTTTTTACGATCAGCTGAGTGATGACTCCAATGCATCAAAAAGATATAAAAAGTAATCCCCCGCCTCCAAAGTTATCTCATATTGTCTAATTCTAGTACTTTTTGCCTTTTTGGAGGTTCGTAAATGTATTGTCGTATATCTTGAAGGGGCACCATTAACTCACTGAAGACATGTTATCTCTTTTATATAACTTAAATAATGCATAATATTTTTTGTTTGCCATATTTTGTGACAAGGTAGCACAACAAATGAAAATTACACTCCTTCGTGATCACCATAATTTTCATATTAGGCACTTGAGATCTAAATACCAATTTCTGAATAAATTGAACCAATATTGTGGATCAGGGGCGTAGCCAGGAATTTGTTTATGAGGGGGCCGAATATTTTTTAAGGGACATCAACAAGTACTAAAAAAACATCATGATATATAACTATGTAAAAATGTTGAAACAAATTTGTTCAATTATCGCTTTAGTTGCACACGGCGCTCATCCGCATCATTAAAATTATCTAAAAGTGAATCTAAACTAAAATCCCTAGCTATATCTTTCTCAATGTAAAGAACTAGACTATCATAAATGAAATCATCATCCATTCTGTTTCGGAGTCTATTTTTCACAATTTTCATGATTGAAAATTTACGTTCACTAGTTGCAGTTGACACAGGGAAAGTCAACACAAGTCGGATCAATTTGTCAACAAGATAATAAAACTAATTGTCAAAAATGATGTAAAGCACTTATAAAATTATATTCAATTAACACACAAAACTAATTCAAGCTCTACGAAAGTACGAATCAGTTTAATGAATTACACATTCAATTGAATTATATATAATCTACATTGTAAACAAACAATTAACTAAAGATGAGCTAGTATAATAACTACGGAGTATATCAGTTTTGTGGTGGGCCAAAAAACAACAGTATAGACACTTTACCATATTGAGCTAATACATATGTACAGTTGTTAAAGATTTGTGGGTGGGCCATGGCCCACCTTGGCCTCTACATGCCTACGCCACTGTTGTGGATTGTATTCAACATTAACGCTTATGGAACATATCAGTTTGGCAAGAATAATGCCTTTGTGAATAGTATAGTTCAGCTGTCCTTAATGTAACTTTCTATTTTAGTTTCTAGTCATATCCACAAGATAAATGTATTACAGATTGTGTCAAATAAATAAGCTGAACTATACTATTCACAAATGCATTATACACGACAAGACTTTGTATATATTTCAAAGAAACTTGAAGCAAGGAATGAAACACCAACCTCTTCCAGGTCCCAACAACGCACCAACAGCTAAACTGCCTTTAAAATAGGAGTTGTGAAGTAACTCCATAAATGCACCTATAAAAGACAAGAAGTTAAAAGTAGATAGAAGCCAAAGTGCTATACCGGGAAGCAGTCCACATTATCTAGGTAGCATTATTAAAATATTTTTTGCTTGATGCCAACTCCCACTTTGTCAACCTCCTAAAAATAGTCTCCACATAAATCACAAAACAATTACTAGTAAAGAGCTGAAGATAAGTCCAAATATGTAAATTACTTAGAGGGACGAACAATTGTAGCCATTTTTGTTGGCTTAGCTTTGAGAATGATAATTATGGTTGTAGTAAATAGTAATCCAAGTTAAAATTTGAAAATTCGATGACCATTGTACTTGAATTCAGCTTTCAACATTATCATTGTCGTCACATATTGCCGCAAAAATGTTTCAGTTTCCTATTATACAGTTTTTTTAGGAATTCCTACAAAGTTCACAGATGTTCAGTAATTTTGGAACTCCTATTATACAGTCCCCTGAATTAACAATCTTTAGTAATTACTGAACTTCTTGCAGTAACTCCTAGATATATCTCGTGCGAATGATCACACCGCCTGAACATCTCTAATAGAGTGGTAGGGCAAATAAACATTCCTTTAGGGAGCTAATCCTATATTTTCTTCCATTCAGTTAGTAAATCATACACAACTATTTTTGCAATCCACCAAAATTTACCAACCGATTTCACAGTCATTCCCTGCATTTCACATGTTGATTCACAAGTTAATACAAAATATCAAAGCGTGAAACTTCAAACATTTACCATCCGACTTATCAGTCATGCACTACATTTCTCTTGCTCATTCACAACTCCTATTTTAAAGAATGGTCACTCATAAGGAAGCATTTCCTACGTTTCACTTCACTCCCGCCAAAGTTCAACTAATCAGTGGCGAAACTTAAACATTTCTACTATGAGCTAATCCTTCATCGCCTTCTAATCCTAATAAAGTTAGCAACTCCTATACAGCTATTTTCGCATTCAACTAATAAGTAATAATTACTCAAAACTATAAAAAAAAAAGAAAAAAAACTACCATGACCGATATGAAAGCCGATAGAATGCGCGATATGACTCGCATGCGAACCGCAGCACAACGCAACCAAAGTCCAAGCAAACACAACTCTATTCCTACTCTCAACCATCAACTCCTCTTTCCTCACCACACTTTCCCGCCATTTCTTCACCTTCTCCTCAATCCCCAACCCGGACGCTCTCTTCTTACTCGGAAATCCACACTCCGTCAGCTTCCTACCTAACTCCTCCGCCACGTCATCACCACCTCCATCCACGTCATCCTTCACCTTCACAGCAGCTGTCTCCGTCAACATGTTGACCACGCACGACTCCACGCGCGCGTCGGATGAGAGGATTGACTTGACGCGTGTAACGCACGCGCCGCACATCATCCCGGTCACGTCTAGCAGAACTGACGGAGGTTGTTCGGCGCGTGGTTTGGTTAAGTTTTCCGGTGAGGTGTGTAATGGTGAGGTGAGGTCAACTGCTTTGGCTGTGATGACGTGGAGGCGTGACGGTGGACGGAAAAGGTGGACGTGACGGCGCGTGGAGTTGACATTGGTGGTGAGAATGCGGTGGTTTACGGTGGTGAATTTTGGTAAGAGTGGTGGTGATATGCGGAGAAGATCAGTTGTCATTTAGTGTGTGTTTTGGGGTGTGTGTGTGTGTGAAGGAGATTTGATTTGATTTGATTTCATAAATTTTATAAAAAAAAGCGCGTGTGTTGGTAGTAACAGATAAGTTTTACTTCTCATCCTTATGCTATTCTTTATTATAAACATAACCTTGTTAGTTAATCTTCTCGTATGTGTAGGTGGTTTTTTACAGCTATTTTTTGCCAGTTTTGTAGACGAAATATTAGACCATGTGTAATGCTGAGGTCGAAGGAACATTTGACCCTCCATGTGCGGCGTGTTCCCTTCCGTCCCAACCATTACACGTCTCTCATGGGGACACATCCCGAGCAAGAAAAAAAAGAAGTCGGTCGCATAAGTGATCGAGTTAAAAGGCAAAACAAACTCCCACAATTTGATTGTTTGGTTACTTTGTTGGTCTTCTTATTACATTAAGTTGGTAATAAAGTTGTCCTGAAAAGAGAAAGTTGATGTGACAATAATATTTTCTTTCTCTTGATGATCATCGTTACATCCACCCTTATATTCTTGTCAATTTAGAAGTTGCTATAGATACTTGAGTTGAGCTCCTATATATCTTAGAGAATTTATTATGTACATTCCTCTAGCCTCGATGATTTGAACACTAGTGAATTCATAATGTACATTCCTCTAGCCTCGATGATGTGAACACTAGTGTAGAATGTGCTAACTTACCAGATTTCTATTTAGCTTTGTTTATTCAATGATTGTTGTTCAAACCGAATTTTGGTTCATTTAAGAACAAAAACAAGTTCCTCCTTGCTACTAAGAATTCGAAGAAAGATTTTGCTCATAATTACATCAAACTTTACCCTTTTACCTAGTATTATATGTAACAGATCTAAAAATATTTCTTTTAACTGAGTTGAGTGGTTTAGTAACTTTTGTGACACTTTTTCCAATCAATCACATGTACGAAATAATTTCTTTTCATATCTTCTTGCTAAATTTAATATTTATATAAAGCAAAAATCTTATATAAATCATCACATCTAATATATTGGTTCAATATTTCTAGACGATAAATTCATGCATTCCTTTATTGTTCTTGTTAAAACTTGAATTTATAGTTCTAATTTTTTAATGATATATGATGTTTACATGAAAAATGTTATACCTTTATCCAAGGTTTTTAAGATCAGGATCCTACCTATGACCGTTTTCCTCTTTGTAAGATTGTGATCGTAAAATCGTATCTGGATCGTAAGATCCTACTATAATATCTTTTTTATATCATAAACACAAATTATATCAATGTTTCATGAAAATTTTGTCCTAAATTATGAATATTTAATGTTTAAGAAGAATCGCATGTTGTTTTTTAAATTATATAAAAACATAATCTATAACTTTGTACCTTTTTATTTTGAGGTTCGAGAAAAGTAAGATCGGTTTAGATTAAATCTTAAGATCTTATGGTCAAGATCGGGATCGGGATCCTATAAGATCCTACGCTTTCTAAAATCCTACATAATATTTGGATCGTTTTTGCTTTACAGAATCGTAAAATCGTAATATCCTAAGATCAGGATCGGTATTATAGTTATCACTTGGCTGTTTTAATATTAGGTTCGTGGTTTGATATTATGCGTAACTCTAGAGGCTATCTTGGTATTTGGTAATAGTATTGGGGTAGAAAGTGAACATTTTTAAAATAGAAAATAACCAGGTTTTTCACGTGGGTAATCGGTTGGAAGTGCAGTCGTGATTAATCAGCGGTCCATATTTTATTGCAAATTGGATAATACATCAACTGGATAATATGCACCTTCCCGATACTCGTTTTTATCGGTCGCTAAATCATTTTAAAACTCTGTTCACAATAACAAATTGAAGAAAGAAAAATTATCTAACTTTAGGCAAAATATACGAATGCTTATGTTTTGTAATTATTATTTTTATTGACCAAAAATCGTGCTTAAATAATTAGTTGATATAAGTCAGTGTCATAGCTGAATAAACAGAAAGCCGGTACGAATATTTACACAATAACTATTTACAATAGTCAAAAATATATTACACCAATTATTAAATTAAAAAACATTGTATTTTAATAATTTATCTTAATTTTGAACAAATATTTACCGCATAAAATTGCACTACGTTAACAAATTTTTGGGAAGAGAAGTTTAACGAATATATATATTTTGAGGCATTTAAAAATTTAAAGTTTTGTATGATAACACATCTTGCACACTTTCGTATACAAATACGGCTATAAGCTGAGCATCATGTTATTATGATTTAAAAAGCCTCCTGATTTCACATTTTAAATAAACTAATTATATTATTGGTTTATGGTTTATGACTATTAAGAGCTCGTATCCAAATTCATTTTTAGTTTCTAGAAATTTTACGAATAGCTTTTTCAGAAACTGATAATACATCCAGATAAACCGTTTTGATACCTAGTAGAAATAATGTAGATTTATGATATATTGATATGTGCATTAGCCTGAATTCAACGGTATGGACCAAAGCGAGTAGGTAGAGAGATATGGGACGCATTTTTTTAATGCGTTTATATTTTTAAGAAAATTTTAATGCATTTTATATTCATACACATGATAATATCATGTTATTATTTCTTTCTTCGATCATTGGAAGCTTTTGCCAGCCCTACCTAACCAAATACACGAAGCCACGTTGACCAAGAACTTAAGTTCATTTTTATATATTTTTTGCATTGATTAATGCTCTGTAAGTATAGGTTGGTGAAATATCTTGTTTTTAATAAATCGACAACAGAAAGAACTTATGTTAGGTTTTTCTTTTCTAAAATGACAAACTCAAACGTATAAACTCAATGTTTTAGGTATGTTATATTTGATATTTAAGAGGCTAGAGGGGAAGGTGTGGTGAAGAGGTTTAACCTTTTCATCACCGTCACGTTAGCGTTATATCATCATAACAAACATTCACAACTAACCACACAATTAACCTCTCCTCATTTATAACAAACCTCAACCTATTCATTTGGGGCCCATCACTACAATTTTATTTTTTTATTCAAATTTCCAAATAAACTAAATTCATTTCATTAAAAATAAAAATACAATACAACATAATAAAAAACATACGAAGCGTAAAATAAAGATACGGTAAAAAAAACATACGCAACTTAAGAAATACATCAAATTATAACGAAACTAATTATTTGGATTATGTTGTTGAAATTGTTCCCATTGAAGTTGTTGCCAAACATGCTCGATGAGATATAGTTGGATGCGTGTTTGCGTTTATCATGTAGTTCTTTGGTTTTTTTCCTTTGCAATTCGCAACGTTCAATCCATGTCTGTTGAAAATTTGGTGTCGGAGAAATATACACTTGAGCAATGTCGGATATCGCAAATTGTTCATCTTTCAAAATCATGTTATGCAATATGATGCACGAGTACATGATTCTCCGTAACTTGCCAACAGTAAATGCACGCGCCGGTTGGGCAATGATATGCCAACGTCCTTGGAGGACACCAAAAGCTCTTTCGATATCTTTTCGAGCACTTTCTTATTTCGCTTTGAATGCGGCATTTTTTGGGTTACTTGCAACTGTAAATGACTTGACAAAAGAAGCCTACTCCGGGTAAATTCCGCCAGCTAGATAATGCCCTTGCTTAAATTTACACCCGTATACTTCAAACTCAACCTCAGGGGCGATGTCGTCAAGCAGGTCGTTGAATAACGGAGAATTATTTAAAACTGTAAGATCGTTATTCGCACCCGCTACCCCAAAAAATGCATGCCAAATCCAAAAATCGTATGAAGCAACAGCTTCAAGCATTATATTTGGATATTTTTTATCACCTCTGTGAAATTGGCCTTACCATTCTTTCGGACGGTTTTTCCATTCCCAGTGCATACAATCGATGCTCCCCAACATTCCCGGAAGCATATGAACAATGTTATATGCATTGTATAAGTGACGAATGTCATCCTCATCTAGTTTTCTTAAAAACTCCTTCACATATAGATGGATTATGCACATAGTAAAAAAATCTAGGCAATCGCGTGCACAGTGTTCACCTATTTGTAAATACTCATCTAATGCATCAGCTACTACCCCGTAAGCCAATTGGCGTAGGGCACATGTGCATTTCATAATCACACTAAAACTCATTACATCCCTACAACCTGGTCGGACTCTAAATAAATCAAAATGCTTGGGAAGAGAATGATGAGTTTTAATATATGTTTCAATACCTTGTACTATTTGTAAAAATAGTCTACGGCTCATACAAAAGCGAAGCCTAAAATTTTCATCCGTATATTTTGGGTTGTCACCAAAATAGTCAGTGAGTAAACGTGCTTCAGCAACTTCACGTTCACGGGGGACGTATCGACGCTGGCTTGAAGGACCGGCTTCTTGTTCTTGCAACGATTGCTCTTCCTCAAACTCTTGAATAAACATTTCTAGGTCCGCTAACTCTTCAATGTCACTTTCACCGGAAAAAGATGATTCGCTCATGTTTATATACGTAGATTTTATAGTGTGTAAAAGTGTGTTTATTTTTGTTAATACAAATAAAACGTAAAAACGTTTAATTATATTTTACGATCTTCTAATGTTTTGTCGATAACAAACGTAAAATCATTTTAACGAAACAAATAAAATACGTAAATAGTTTGAGTCAAAAGTTTATTAACACACTTACATTTTTCATATAAAACACTAAACAAGTAATAATGCTTTTTATATTTTAGTAATGCATATGTACAACAGCTAGTGTTTACATATTGGGTAGATGTATACATGATGCAGGTTTTACTGACCAGATTTTAATATTTATAAATTCTCGTTATACCTATGATCTACCCTAATGCACTAACGGGCAGTGTACCCGGTCGTGTGTAGTGTAGTATTCGGTAAAACTGAGGTCGTCCTAAGAGCTATGTGTGTTGGATTATTACTAAGTCTAGGTGTCACAGTTTTTAATAATGATTTTGATAAGGAATTAATTAATTAACTACTAAAGCAGATAAAAGGTAAAGGTTTAATCAATAGAGGAGAGTGGTGCTAACCTAGTTAATCCTCCTAGCTAGTAATGTCTACGTCTACTTACTTCCAATTACTTCAGGTGGGGTCAAATTCGAGAGGACAACATTTGGTCAATTCGCCCTAACCTATCAGCAAAGATGCCACCACTGGAGAAGTCAAGTGTCCCTTCATAAGTCCAGTTGTTCCTGGTCCCCTATGCCAAGTCATTAAGTACCGCTATATGCTAGATTTATAATAGTGAGTGCCCGGGCGTTAACAACTTAAACACTCACCCCCTAATTCTTAAGTTCATTCAAACGGTTGGTGGTCAGTTGGTCAAATCGCACAAGTAGAAATGGTCGTCAGTTGGTCATATCTTACCCTTCCCCTCTCAGTCTATTCACTTAGGGTCAGTTGGTCATATCTCCTAAGCAACTAGCCTCTACCGCCATTCAAAACTACCGAAACAATGGTAGCTACCAATAAACTATGCATGCATACACTTAGAAATAATTATACGAGTAATGTAAACGCAAACAAAACAATGAAGGAATCATAACTAGGCCAGCACCAAGAGGTGCTTATCCGCTCATATTAACCATACACATCAATTCAATATTCAGAGTTACGAAATACATGAATCGAAAGTAAAGAAAAGATAAAATGCTAATGCTTATCGTAGGGGAGTGATTTCTCCCTTGGAGACAGCTTTGTATGCTCCTCTAGACCTGCCTTTGGCTTCTTCCCACATTCTTTGGTTGTGGTGTGTGGAATGGGATGCTTTGTTATGCCGTAATCTTCAATTCCTTCATTATTTGCAATAGATCTGCTGGTTACGGCGTAACCTTATGAGTGGTTACGATGTATCTTCAATATTACTTGGTTACGCCGTAGTTGGTGGAATAGTTACGGCGTAGTTATCAGCGGCGTGGAACCTCGTTTGTCCTAATATAGTTACGTCGTAATCTTTGGGGAAAGTTACGCCGTAACCTTCTGATGAGTTGGTTTTCTGAGTCACGCTTTAGT
>OU343221.1:59394315-59425229 GCA_910596185.1 Chrysanthemum makinoi
CCCTTAATAGCTCTAATCCTAATAATCAAAATAAATAAATAGGAGGATACTTTTAATGATATACCCAATGTGTCTAGTCAGCCAAGATACTTTACTTGTTAATATCTTCTAAATTGTTTCTTTTTTGTTGCTATCTTGTTGATATGAGCAGGAGCTAAGCAGGGACTCCTTATTAGAGGAGGTGATGTGTTAGAACGTTTGGCGAACATAGACACTATTACTTTAGACAAGGTATGAATAGAGGTGGAAATTTTGACATATTTACTTAGAACTGAGTCGTTGTAGCTTATGTTTTATCTCTATAGGTTAGACGATTATATGAAAAATGATAACAGTTAGAGGAAATGGGTTGAACCGGTCAAAAGTCACCAAAGTGTAGTTTTAGTGCATAAAACCTCCTAAATCCCTATATTAGAAGAATATATTATTATTGAAATAATGTAATCTCTACACAAATTGTAAATAAAAAAACTGCTTTTTAAAAAACTTCGTTTGGGTTCAACCCGACCTGGTCTGTTTGGACCCGTGTTTAAGTATTACTAGCTGTTATGACACTTGACACGACCCGTCCAATTTCCCAACTCTAGTAGTTGCAGAGGAACAATTGCTGACCTGTCTTCTCATTTGCTATTACCAGACAGGGACTCTTACAGAAGGAAAACCCACGGTCTCTGGTGTTGCGTCTTTCAGTCATGGAGAAGCTGAGATTCTCCAGTTGGCTGCAGCAGTAGAAAAAACAGCTTCACATCCTATTGCAAAGGCTATCATAACTAAAGCAGAATCATTGAATTTGGATATTCCTGTTACAAGTAGGCAGTTGGCAGAACCAGGTTTTGGGACCATGGCAGAAATAGATGGGCATCTGGTGGCTGTTGGATCTATGAAATGGGTTCATGAACGTTTCCAGCACAGAAAAGACATTTCTGATATAATGAAAATGGAGCAAGATGTGATGCGAAAATCATCTGAGGGTCGTTCTTCATCGAATTATTCACAGACGGTTGTTTTCATTGGTCGGGAAGGTGAAGGAATCATTGGTGCTATTGGAATTTCTGATAATTTACGTCAAGATGCTGAGTCTACCGTCAAAAGGTACTATTTTAGTATCACTGAATCTTTATTGTTGAATAGACAATGTTAGTATATTACCCCTGACTAAAGATTTGAATATGTAAAATAGCAAATCCTTTTTTGTCTTCATCTTCTTGAACATAACTTTCTGCTACCTGAACTCGTGCCATGTCATCCTGAAGCTTAATGGTGTGACCTGTCTAACGTTCTTTGTTGCGTTGTTTGTTTCTTACATTTTTCAAGGCTGCAGCAGAAGGGGATTGAGACAATTCTCTTATCAGGAGACAGGGAAGAGGCAGTTGCAAGTGTAGCAAAGACTGTAGGCATAGGAAATGATCTTATCAATGCATCTTTGACTCCACAACAAAAATCTGGTGCCATCTCAACTCTGCAGAGCTCTGGCCACTGTGTTGCTATGGTAATTTCCTTTCTCCACAGAATGTTTATGAGTATTATGCAATAACAAGTGAAATGTGTGATAAACTGGACGCGATACTGACATGCCTATTAACAATAGTTTTAGGTTCTTAAGGGGTCCCGCTTTAGATTGGTGCTGTTCTTTTATATCAGTACAACTATGGTGATAATAATCTGATGGTTCTAAAGGATTACCTTCTTTAAATTGGGAAGTTGAACAAAAGTTTTATCATTCTGCTGGAACAAAAATTTGGAACTATTTTTAGATCAGCGTTACCTGGACACTTAAATGGGATTCAGAATTCACAAGTGTTGTTAATTTGAGACCATGAATACTATACCATCAGATTATTTGAACCTCTAATGCTAGGTGATGAGCATCAATACTACTATGTATTTATGAATCCATCTATGTAATGATTTGTTTATTGTGTTAGCCTTGTAAGTATTACTAACATAACTTAACTTCCAAAAGGTTGGAGATGGAATCAATGATGCACCCTCTTTGGCTCTAGCTGATGTTGGAATTGCTCTGCAAGTCGAAGGACAAGAGAACGCTGCCTCTAATGCAGCATCCATTATACTTCTTGGGAACAAACTTTCACAAGTAAGCATTCGACGTATAACTTTCTTCAAGTTAAAGCAGAATTCATTTCAAGACTGTCTTGTATTCTGCTGATTTTCCGTATTCTTGTCATGACATGAGAATTAAAAGTGGCAAAATGGGGAGGTTGAGTAACAGATATTAACGGGTTTATTAGACGTATTAAGTTGGCCCAAACCCGGAATGTTGGCTTTGGGGTACTTAATACGTCTAATAGGGTTTGGGATACAAAAGACATCTTTTATAATACTGGTTAAAATCTGTTATGTTGGGTTGACCTGAGACTTTTTATCGATACATTTAATTTTTTGAACAAATAGTTATAAAAACATTACAAACTATAATGTAATTTCCTGCATTGTAATTATTTGACTTCGATTACTGACTTGTATTGTGGTAGGTGGTAGACGCGATTGATCTTGCAAAAGCAACAATGTCAAAAGTTCATCAGAATTTGTCTTGGGCCGTAGCATATAACGTTGCTGCAATTCCCGTTGTAGCTGGTGTGCTGCTTCCACATTTTGATTTTGCAATGATACCTTCAATTTCAGGTGATACACATATATTGTTGTTGTATGATGTTCTTAACCTTTTTTTTTTTTTTTTTTTTTTCTTTTTTTTTTAATACCTTGGAATTTTAATGTGACATATAGAACCTGTAACTAACGAGAAATCTTTGTTTTGGTAGGTGGGTTGATGGCATTTAGCTCAATATTTGTTGTTAGCAACTCACTACTACTACAACTGCATGGGTCTCACGATAAAATGAAAAAGAAGCTGCTAACATGAGTGATAAGCTGATTGAATCTACGTCTTTATAGCAGAAAGGATTACCGCTGCACTGAAGTGAGGTACTTCTATCTGCCGACAATTTGTTGTTGTGGGTCTATGATTTAATGCAGCTCTTATTGAGCTCCAATTCATTATAAATTTATGTAACTAGAGGAAATTAAATGCTTAGGCGAATTACTAGTGCTTGAGCTTGTTGTATCATTGTCAAGCAGCTAAATATAGAGTGCACGCGCGGCTAGTTGAACTGATGAAACATATATGTTATATATATATTGATGTTTATGTAGTGGCACTGCTAAAATAATAAAAGCCTTCGGGCTAGTGAAGTACCTAATACAAATGCATTCCTTTATTTTTGTACAAACTATGTATATTTGAGGGACGTCAAAGCATTGCACAACACGTGAACATCCTTAAAAGAAATGTCATGAGCTCCTTGATTTGTGTCAGAGTTTTTTTTTTTTTTTTTTTTTTTTTAAAATAATACTCCGTAATGATCTTGTATATCATACTTATCAAGCAAATTGGGTGTTGGTAGTTAGACTTGCTGGGTAAATTGGAGTTTGGTCTCTCATGTAGATCATGTATAATCCGATGAGACATGTAATATATACATTTTGGGGGATGGTAACTTTGAATACTGCTCGTTCTATTCCACGATCAGTTGGTTCGTTGTATAACTGTATTCGTGTGTTACTGTTTCAAGATTTGGTAATTATTTTTCGCTTCAATGAAAGTTGTTTCTTTGTTATAGCATTTTGTATTTTTGGATAGCATTTCTTTTGTTTATAAAAGTAGAGTTAGATAATACTGTATGTCCTGAGATTGACAGTTTCCTCTGTCTTTGTGTTTGTATCAACCAAAATTAGGTACAAAAGTAAAGATTGTACTTTTGACAACGATGTAAGAAATAACAAGACACCGTTTGATAACAATCTCTAAAGTCACATTCACATATTAAGATAAGGTTCCATATATCTTGTACAGGAAAATGATAGATAAGCTTTTGTGTTGATATAAGAATAAGATAACTATATATACTTAAAAGGGTTTATAACTATGCAAATGCAACTACACCGGGTCCTAGAAAATACAGGATGTAAAATTACAGTGTTCCTGTGTCCTCTGTGGAAGTGTATAACTAACTTTAAGTAAAAGCTAGAAGGAAATATAAATAGATGAACAACTATCAAATTGATTACAGTCCGTGAATTAAGTGTTATCACATGTTAAGTAACTTAAGGAATAAACCTATAACGGTTTTCGCGGGTGCCTGGTACCCTTATAGATTTTTTTGATGTAGTGTTAATTTTTGAAGAAACCATCAATTTTTTCTTAAATACATCTTAAATGCACCCGGCCCATCGAAATGTCTTTCTAATTTACGGTTCCAATTTCTTTTTACACCTGATCATATTTGGTTCTGGTTACATCCTTGAGGATGAATGAGATTTACATATTGATCATAAACTTTAAATATTATTTCATAACCAAGTGTTTAAAATATTATTTCATAAACTCAAATATGGATTGTCAGGCCAGAATTTTCTTTCCATTTCTTCCATCGATTTATAGTTCAGGAATCCAATTTTTTTATTTTTTGGCTACAAAGTAAGATTATGTAAAGGAAAACAAAGATAAGATACAAAAGTAGCAAAATGGAGGTAAATCTACTAGATGTATGTTGACAATAATTAACCAAATTTTCAAGTGTAACTGTTGTAGAAAAACTCAACAAATAGGTCAATAAAAATTATTGCAAGGAAATTTTTCTCTGATTGAAACAAACATTTTTTTTTACTACAGGTCTTAAACCAAGTGTACACATATTTTCCCTTTTAGATCTCAACTTAGTAATTGTTCACATACAATTTCTTCTTCCGATCAATATCGTCGTGTTAAATCATTATGTTAGTTATTTTTTTCTCATCCACTGCACAACTATATCTCCATGGATCATCCTCCCAAGTTTAAAACTAGCAATTTAAATGCCTGTCGAGTTTAAGCCAAATCTAGGACTACACACATTCAAATTAACCATTGAAAATGATCTCATGGACGATAAATTTTGCTTCGTTAACAACAATGGTTTGGGATCCTCTTTACTTTCTAAAGCAAAGTGCGGTGTGGTGGCTTTGGGTTTCTTTGATATCCGTCCAGTGTTGACATTTGATAGTTGAAAAGCACGATTCTTGTTCTTGGGTGACAAAAGAGAGGAAGCAAGAAGATTTCTTCGTTTCCTAGAGTAGGCGTTTTCTGGCTTTGCGATGTCTTTTATTGACGGTGTTGATGAAGGCCACACATCGGCTAAACATGTAAAAGACTTTGATTTTCCATTGTAAAACGTCGATATCCCCCTTCTGTAACAAAATCCATACAAATTTTCGTTATTAGTAAAGCTAAAACTTCCAAATCAACCAAAAAATGTGAAAGATTATCTTTATATACAACCTATAACTTAAAAATATTTATACTTGTCACTTATTTATCCATATGGTAAAGATAGAACTCTAGAAGAGTAGGTACACAAGTGATGGCTTTGAGATTATGTTGTCTACATACATCCATGAAAATTCCCTTAACATAACTCTTGGATAAGATAACCCAATTTAAGAATTGTGGTACAAGTTGGACCAGCTAATAGATTAATGAACCACATGTGCACCCATGATCTATGGATGATCTCAAAACCTAACTAAACAAGAAAAGTTGCAATTGTGTACATTTTCTCAGTCACAAAACACACCCCAATCAATGGCTGCTTAACTTTATTTTATGGGCTCTACTTACCCCACTCCTTATCTTTTCTTTATATCTTATCCTTTACTTTATCATAATAATAAGCAAAAAAACAGGATAACACTAATCCACAAGGTCCCCACGTTAGACAATCATATAACATATCATTATTATCATATTTTAATCCATTTTAATGAAAATAAGACCATTTTATTTCTTAATCCAACATGATATAACAAGTTTATTTCATACTCAAACATGTTTCAATATCAGTGACAAACAATTTATAAGATGATAATGCATAGATAGATTTAGGACCGAGATACTTTAAAGTTCATATGAACATGACTCGTAATGTTCCCTCACAAACATACCAGTAGGACCTATTGAGAGACGAGTTTTCTTTTAATCGTGAGAAAATATTACCGATCATGTTTGTTGAACTTTAGATGATCTCAATCCTTTAGATTTATTTAACAAGATTTTAAGTCTATTGTTAAAGACAACAATTGTTGCAACTTTTATCAAAAGATGAAAAGTTCATTTAGGTTTGTGACATGACAACGATTTCAATGTGCAAGAAAAATCAACTAAAACAAACACAATATGACCTAACCACATAAGACAAACATATACTAGCACTCATGTTTGGAAAATACTTTGGATTCTGAATGCTGCCCAAATATAAGTCTGAGTACAAGATAAGTTATCTAATAAAATACTTGATCATGATAGTCCTTATATAATATAAAAACTGAAAAAACTTATCTAAAGATCATTAAGGATTCTGTTTGAAGATTTGACAAAAAGAATTTAGGATTTTCCAAAATATTGTGACAAAAATCACCTACAATCAATTGTAGAGAGAGTAGTAGCTTCCAGAAGATAGCACATCCTTATCATACACCAAACTTTTCCTAATTTCCCTAAATTAAAAAGGGTTAGTTAGAAATGATGCAAATCACTAATGGTAACTATATATTTTTTGTTAATGTTAGCTAAAAATATTGCTTACAAGTTAAGATCATTATGAATTACATATCTCATGAATCCATGACTATAATTTCTTGATCCTTAGCTAATGCATAGAGTAATATGATCTATGAATCATATTACTGGAATATCATTAATATTCTAGATTCATATAATTTATCATAACAAAATAAAAAGAGGAAATGAATCACAAAAGCAAATATTAGGAGTGCTTTGATTTGATTGTTTCAAAACAGATAATCAAATTCTCCAAAAAGATTGACAAACACTGTTTTATTACTAGTATTATTTACGTTTTGAAAACGCAATAATCAAATTTGTCACAAATGATCATCATGAATCACATTACTCAAACATCATCATTTTCCGTAACCTTAATACATACAATTAATCCTAGCAAACAAACCATGATTCCATGAACACAAATACACAATTAGAAGCTAAGTCACCAGGTGCACAAAATTTTTTTACGGGTATAAGAGAAATAAAAATAAACTTAAAAATACCATTTTCTAGTAAACAAATTAAGAAGACGGTCATTTCTTTTAAAATACTAGTTGACTAACTAAACAAGACATGCGTTTATGTGACACATAATTTTGGAACCAGGTTCATTTATGAAAATAAAATTTACCCTAATGCGACAAACATCTTTCGGATTCCGTGAACCCCGGAACCCCCTAGGTCCGCCACTGTACACAATATAATGAATCACGAAAGTGCGAAAAACGATAAACGAACCTGATAGGCAAGGCTTCCTCAATAGCTTGTATAGCATCATCAATAGATCCATTTCTCATCATCATATTATTATTACTATCATTATGATCATGATCATATCTATACGTACTCTCAGCATCAGATGCATGATCTTGGTCTTCATCATCATCATCACTATTTTTTCCAATAGATGAGCTACTACTAGATGCAATACGATCTTCCTCTTCTTCTTCTTGTATCATGTTCATCGTAAAGCTATTAGTTGGTTTGATGGTTTCTGTTATAAGTTTCATAGTATGGGTTTTTAATGAATGAATGAATGTTAGAGTTTTTATATTATATGAGGGTTGTAACTTGTAACAATGGGCGCCACAGTTTATAGGAGTAATCAGTGTGTGTTTTTGTGTTTGTGTTTTTTTTATTTTATATATGTACATAGATAGTGTGAATGTGTGATGGCTTTTCTTTATCCTAAATATTGTCTCTATTTATATGATTTTAGGTTGGGTAAATTACACTATTAGTCCCCAAAGTCGAAGCTAATTGCGGATATGGTCTTTTTTCCGGCAGGGGCTTCCGTCATTCCGGAACGTGCGATTTTTTCCGGCTAGCATCGTTGTTGGAAAACTTGATTCGACAACCGCAGTAAGTACTCATAAAAAATATTTGTCATCGCCGCTTTACACAAATATACTACTATATTAACCATTAAAGCGTGTAAGAACTGTGTTTTTTAAGATCATGTAAGTATGAAATCTCAACCATGAAATTAGATCTTACTTTTTATTTGAATTTATCTCTACTACATATAATATAAAACCAGCAGGGTACCAGCCGCGATCTTGTGCGAGTCTCTGTGACTAAATTTTAAATGAACAAATGTTATTTTGTTTTGAAATGCTAGATTCAGTTTATGTTTTGGAAGTTTAATTAGATTGTACATTGTGGTTAAATAATTGTATATTTTGGTGAATGAGTGAATTAAATTGTGTATTAATTGTATGTGTTGAATAGTGTTTTTTTGTTTTATTTATGCTTCAACTACTTGTAAATTATGTTTTTTCACATGTATATTTTTGAAGGGATGTTTTTAATAGTGTATTTGCTTAAAATTTTATATATGAAAATCTTAAAATAATTAATATGAGAGATGCATTCCTATTATAAGTAGTATAAATAGTTAAATTTTGTTCTTACTTAAAACTCTCAATATGAGAACTAAGAAAAGATTAATACACTCTTTTGTGCTAAAAAACCTTTTATACTCTTGTCACCTTAAAATAATTGTCCTTGTGACAAAATACATAAGTTTAAAAAACATAATTATTATTATTTATTTTTTTACTTTTTTTAAAATAACAGTTTTATCATTAACTAATTATTTAATGATTCTTTAAAATCGTAATTATAATTTCAAGTAAGAATAATATGGTAAACTCGATCAAACTTTCTCTCTATTTATAACATTGGACAATTAAATTAAGATATCGAACGAAAATATGGATTATTAGTTTGGTGTAGAAGGAGTATCAATGACCATCTTTTTATATTTCAACATGTGCATAAATCCATATTGACTTTTATCATTAATGATTTTAATGACCATCAAAAACCTTTTTTTTTTTAGTGTTTACAATTTAAAACTTAATGTTTTAAAACCTTTTATAATTTTATCTTTTCATTTTTCTTATTAATATGAAATTTAATAAAAATTAGTGACTAATTAAGGTTTATGTCATTGTTGAAAAAGCTTCCAACCAGTATAAGTTAAAGAATTTTTTTAGAAAAGACTTCAATTAGTTACACGAAACATTTAACCAAAATATCGCACCTATAACTATTTACAATTATAAAATTTTGCCGCTATACATGGATATTCGTCTAGTATTTAAATACTCAACATCTATCATTATAGCGTTTTGTACATATGACCGGTAAAATAATCCAAAAGTAAAAGTATATATTGTCGTTGCGTTAAGGAAGTATTTATGAGTCAGGCAAATATTTTGTTCTTTATGGGCAACTAGGTTTGGAATTTTTGGCCGTTTAATTTACAGAATTTGAACCCATCATCACACAAACTTAAATTGGGTAAAACCTTTTATTTTTAGAAGATTGGCGTGATTCTTAGGTTTTGTTTGTGCTTAACATGAATTGAAATTACAGTCTCTCATTTTAGTGATGACAGTCACAAGTATTTTATTGCTACTTCATCCAGTTGTTCGTTAATTGAATATAATATAGTTGTAACTTTAATGATGATGTTTATCACTATAAGGGTAAATAACCATGAAAAGTGGTTGTTAACTACATTTACAAAACATTTTTGTTTATGAGTTTTGTAGGTTAAGTGGAAGGTAACAAAAAAAGATTGGGGTTCTCGATTAATCTCTGAAAGGAAAAGAAAATAAAAAAAATGGGACCAGAAGCTTTATATGTAAAAAAAATGAAGTAAAATAAAAGTTGTTTTCCAAAACAAATGAAAAACAAAATTATAAAAAATATTCTAAGTGACAAATAATTTTTTTTCCTATGTCTCGTTTTTTTTTGAACGGCAAAAAGAATATATAAATATATAAAAGGACCTTGAGGAGTTAGGATCAAGATAACAATACAATTCTAGAAAAACAAAAATCTACAAATTCTAGAACCATCCCAGAACTTTAACTGCAAAGGAAGTAAAAAGGTTGAAAAAACTTATGCCAATTACGGAAAACACGAGACATAAGAAAAACCTCATCATTGAAGGCGAGCCGGTTTTCACTTCAATGATGTTTTTATCGACCCATACAAGTTCTGAGGAGACCACAAAGAAACCAAGCTACGAAACCACAAAACTACCGAAACGGACACTCGCTCCAATTATCCCACGAAGTCTTATCCTTCCTATCTCGATTGTGAATCCAAAGATAAGAAGTGGAAACAATGGCGTTAAAAACATCCAAGCTAGATTCATGAATACCATTGTGTATACAGTTCGAAAACATAAATAAAACATATATATATTTTTTTCCTTTCCCTTCAAGCTCGAGGAAGCTGGCAATGACTAGCAAATACTTTTTATTAGAGGTGGCAATCACAACCCATTTAGAGAAAATGGGTTGCTATGAATCAAAATATAACAACATAGGTTGGATTGGGTTACCCCATTTGCAAAGAAGAGGTCAAATGGGTCAACATATGGACTTATGTGAATCAACAAATGGGTCCAATAGTTGACAAATGGGTGAATGGGTCTAGGGTCAAATGATAACTCAACCATCATTAGATGTAGTGTTCTTTTGCTGTTTTTTATGTTTTTATACGTTTTTTATATTTTTTAAATTCGATTTTAACATTTTCATCGTTTTTGCGCATTTTTAGTCATTTTTTTACGTTTTAATGTAAGTTTTTCGTTTTCATCCGTTTTCGCGTTTTAGTCGTTTTTTGGCGTTTCATCTCTGTTTTATTCGTTTTCGTCATATTTTTACGTTTTCGGCCGTTTTTCGTTTTTATCCATTTTTACATTTTCGGTGTTTCGTTTTCGTCAGTTGTTTTTACATTTTTCGCGTTTTTAGATCGTATTTTTCGTTTTCGGCCGTTTTTTACGTTTTCGTCCATTTTTTTTACGTTTTCGCCCGCTTTTTTACGTTTTCGTCAAATTTTTTACGTTTTCATCCCTTTTCGTTTTACGTTTTCACGTTTTAAGTCGTTTTTAAGCGTTTTAAATACGTTTTTTCGTTTTAGATGTCCAGTTTTACGTTTTAATCCATTTTTGGGCGTTTAAATCATTTTTGCGCTTCTTTGTCGGTTCTTATGCGTTTTCATCCGATTTTTACATTTTAAATCCGGTTTTTTGGCGTTTTCATCCATTTTTTACGCAAATTCGTTTTTACATTTACCGTCAGTTTCTAGCGTTTTCATCCGTTTTTGCGCGTTTTAGTCCATTTTTCGTTTTAGTGTCGTTTTTGCGGCGTTTTAGATCGTTTTACGTTTTAAAATGCGGTTTCACGTTTTGCAAAAGTTTTTGTAGCGTTTTCGTCAATTTTCACGTTTTAAATTAGTTTTTCGTTTTGTCCCTTTTTCACGTTATCACATTTTTGCGTGTTTCCTTAGTTTTCACGTTTTTAGTGCGTTTCGTTTTCTTTAGTTTTTTCGTTTTTTATGCTTTTTTTAGCGTTTTGCATTATGTTTTCGTTTTAGTCCTTTTTTCACGTTTTCGTCCTTTTTCGTTTTAGATTCGTTTTCGCGTTTTCATTGTTTTTTATGTTTTGTCGGTTTTACTTTTGCTTCTATTTTCACCCCCTTTTTGCGGTTTGTGTCCATTTTTAGTTTTCATGTGGTTTTCGTTTTGATCCGTTTAATTATTTAAAACGTATGAAATAGTAAAAGCAAGCGAGAAAACGTAAAAAGAAATGGCAACGCGCCAAACGGACGGCGTAAAACCCGAGCAAATAGCGGCACCGAAGCGTAAAAATCTTGCTGAAAAGCGCGCAGGATGGCGTGCAAAACGGCGGCGAACCGCAAAAGCCGCACGATCCAAAACGCACTAAAAACTTCGCAAAACGGACGACGTAAATGGCGTAAAAATGCGCGCAAAGCGGATGAAAACATGCAAAAAGCGAGCGCGGAAAAATGCGGACAAAGCAAAAAAAGGATAACGTCGCGGGCAACGTAAAATGGACAACGCGCAAAACGAAAAACGTAAGCGGGGCCGGCAGCAAAACGGATGAAAGCGTAAAAAACGAAAAAATGGGCAGCAGCGCCAAAAGCAGAGATGAAAACGTAAAAAGCAATTAAAACGTATTAAAGCGGTGAAAGCAGCATGAACCGGATAGCATTAAACGGGAAACGAAAAGCGCCAAAAGCAACTTGAAATGTTAACCGCGCGGATAAGCGTAACAAATTGAAGCGTAAAAAAAGTGAAAATAAATAAATGGATAAAACTCCCAAAATGGATGGCGTTAAAAACGGCGAAAGCGCTTTTGGTCAGCGTAAAAAAAGACGAAAATGTAAAAAAATGGCAACACTGCGCAAAAAAGCGTAAAGAAAACGGAAGAAAACGTTAAGGGCGTAAAAATGACAGCGTAAAAACGATGAAAACGGACGGCTTTAATACTATAGTATGATTACGGTGAAAATGTTGGTGGAAACCCAAACGTTTGACCCATGACACATTCAACCCATTCTTATAGTATGACCCGTTTGACCCATGACCCATTTGACCCATAAACCATTTGACCCATGACCCAAACCGACCCGACCCGACCCATTTGCCACCTCTACTTTTTATTAATGCTCAAACATTAAATTAGATTATTCAAGTTACTTCTCAATAATAAGATAAGACATACAGGATGATCATTAGACTCTACGAAAGTCTTAGGTGAGTCACTTAACAATAAGCATGACAAAGAATTGTACAACTTCCAAATCGATGTCACTATACAAAATTTAGCGCAAGAAATAAAAATTCTAATAGTTTTCTAATAGTTGAACAAAATTTGGAGGTTATTTGAAAAGACCGCAATTCATATACGATTGCGAACAAAGACATCCCAACTACTATGCAACATACTAGGATAGATAGAGATGCTAATTCTTATAACTCAACTAGACTCATTAATACATACAAACACACCAATGGATATTCCAAAGGTGCATACAAATTGATTATATAACCAACTATTGTAACTAATTTGGACCTTAAAATCTTTAATCAAACTTTTGAAAATATAAAAATTATACGCTAAGCATGGGCGGAGACATGAGGAAGCGGGCATGTGCTCCCTAGCAAAAATTGTAGTATTAAATTTTCTAATATTTTTTATTTTATTTTATTTTTAATTTGTATCTCCTAAAAATCAATTTGTAATGTAGTTTTAAACCTTATCAAGTGTAGCCCTCGAGCAAACTTTCTGCAACGTTGTAACAAACTAACAACTCTGTAAAACCTCATAAATTAATAGTGTTGGGACCGAGATATTTTATCAATTTAGCGAGATATTATTATATCGATAAATTAATAATTTATTAATTTAAAGAGGTTTTACGTATGACTTTAAATTTCCAATCCAATATACTAGTTACAATGTATACTAGTTAGAGATGAAAGATAAATTATATAAAAAAAAGTTCTGATTAACATTTTATGAATTCACATTTACAAATTAATTGAATTTGTCAAGTTCATTGTAAATAAGTAAATTTAGTTTCGTTGGGACAAGTTTCAATCAGGTATGACCTTAATTGAATTATATGAATTTTTACAATTTCCATTTACTTATGGCCTTTATATATATATATGATTTTTTTAGTAATTATTAATTTATAGTTTCGTTGGGACCAATATATATACACTTGGTTTCAAAAAATTATTATCTTATTATTTTATTGATTGGGGTTCAAATTTGTACTGATCCCAAGTTGGGACTGGACAAATTATTAATTTTATCGAGGTTATTAATTTATCGAGTATTAATTTATAGAGGTTTTAATGTAATAAAGAAAGTCAATTTCAAAATAGCCATATGATCATAACTTAGATTTGCTATTTGTTCTATTTAATTTCCAGGAAAGTAGTAGTATAGTTTATTATAAAGTAGACATGAAAGGGGATGTAGCTCAGATCGTAGAGCGCTCGCTTAGCATGCGAGAGGTACGGGGATCGATACCCCGCATCTCCATTTTTTCACTTTTTCAAATTTGTATAGTTTCTGGAATTTTGCATTTTTGTCCTTCATATTCAAACTCAAGACATTCAAATGTTAATGAAATTTGGTGTATTAGTATTTCAAATTCAGTGTCACTAGATGAATTAGCTAGTAAACTGTTGGGGAAACCAATATGAGTCCTCAACACGACTTGATCAACTATTGGAGAAGTGAGAAGGTATTCTGTGATCGTAAGAAAGTTCATGAATTAAAAAGAGTCCCATGACTTATGTGGCGACGAGTCAATAGAAACGTGAGTAGTGTGATTTATGCTATTTTGATTCAAGACGTAGTTGTTAATGAAAGTATGACTATGATGAAAAGGGGTGTTTGATAGCTTGTTTATAGTAAAGTGCAAGTAGAAAATGTAATCTATGGGCTTACTGCTCATGTGTTATACTATAAAAGTTATGTTATTGCTACTTTGCTAGTGGGTTTGCCCAAAAAAGTTGAGTTAAATCCGATATCCAAAAGTTATTACATAGAAAAGTTGTTTCGTATCAAATGTGTAAGATGTAAAGCTGATGTGTAGTGAATCATTCAAAGTCGATTTTATTTCTAAAATGGTTAATGAAGAGAGCGTAAAGGGATTCGGTCGTAAAATAGCAATGTATTTTTCAAATGTCTTGTTTTTGTAATGCGTGTACTTTTTGTAAGTTGTAGAATAGCAATATACTTTTCAAGTGTCTCGCTTTGGTACATTATACTTTTTTTAAAATTTGTAGAATAAAATGTATTTTCATAAGTGTTTCAATTTAGTACGTCATGCTTCAAAAGTGTTTCAATTTGTGCGTACGTACCAAAATGATATGAAAAGTAAATTGATATTATACAACTTAAAAAATACACGTCTGCAATGGAAGATGAAAATACGCTACATAAAATGGATAGAAAAATAGTTACCGTACCAAATAGCACATTTGAAAAATTATATAATTTATTTAGCGGAAACCCGAAATGTAAACTATATTGTGAACATATGGAAAAGAGAATGCTATGATATGTTTTAACCTTTGACGTATTAAACGAAAAAGTTTGGTTATTATTTTGCTTTCTCCTCTAAAGCTCAGTATGTTTTGGGTCCTTTCACATCAAAGTTTTAATTGTTGTCGTTCTGTAACATTCAAATGACCGAAAGCCTAAAATAGTGGAGTGACTTTAAGGCCGAGTTAAACTTCAATCATGCGGAAAGTTACAAGTGATCAACAACTTGATACCTATAACGTGTTTAAACTTTTCATATGTATATCCATGTCAACGAGATGTGGCATTGTAGTTGGCCTATTTGCTTATGTATTGTAATGCGTAGTAGTATTGTAACGGGCTCAAATTAAGTCTAGAATATTATGTATAGTGCTATTTGTGTGTACAATGTAATATATCTTTACTTATAATGGAGGGATAACCTCTCTTCAAATTTTTTAAGATGTCATTAATGTATTTTTAAGCATTACAAATTTTAATCATAAATATGCTTCAATAAATGAAACTTTTCTTAATTTATCTACAACATTTTAATCAACTTCATTTATTATTTTCTTAATGAATTAGTTTAGTTTTAATGCAAAAATGCAAATATAAATGAATATGCTTTTAAAATGCATGCAAAACTACAAAGTTCCAAAACTATTATTATATAAGTAAGAGTGTTTTAGAAGCAATCTAAATAAATTTTGAATTATTTTAAATAAAATTAACCACAAAAGTAAAAAAGCGATTTTTGTAAAAGTCGAGACAATTTTTTAAGACAAATGATGCAAAGATGTAAATTCACAAGTGATAATTTATTTGATTATATGCATATTACACATATCTATACTACTTATTATGGAGGGATGACCCTCTCTCCCAAATTTTTAAGATGTAATGTGTTTTTAAAAGCGTTACAAATTTTAATGCATAATGTATACAATAAATAGCTTTTACTAATTTATCTTCCACAATATTTTAATGCTTCATTTACTATTTCTTTTTGAATTAGTTTAGTTTTAATGCAAAAATGCAACTATAAATGAATATGATTTTAAAATGCATGCAAAACTACAAAGTTCCAAAACTATTATTATATCGTAAAAGTGTTTCGAGAACAAATCTAAATAAATTTTGAATTATTTTAAATAAAATTAACTACAAAAAGTAAAAAAGCGTTTTTTGTAAAAAGTCGGGACAATTTTTTTAAGACAAATGATGCAAAGATGTAAATTCACAAGTGATAATTAATTTGATTTTTTACATATTACACATATCTATACTACTTATAATGGAGGGATGACCCTCTCTTCTAAAATTTTTTAAGATGTCATTAATGTATTTTTTAAGCATTACAAATTTTAATGCATAATGTACACAATAAATAGCTTTTACTAATTTATCTTCCACACCATTTTAATGCTTCATTTATTATTTCTTTTTGAATTAGTTTAGTTTTAATGCAAATATAAATGAATATGATTTTAAAACGCATGAAAAACTACAAAGTTCCAAAACTATTATTATATCGTAAATGAAATTTCAGAACCAATCTAAATAAATTTTGAATTATTTTAAATAAAATTAACTACAAAAGTAGCGGTTTTATGTAAGTGGGACAATTTTTAAAGACAAATGACCTTAAGATGTAAATTCACAAGTGATAATTTATTTGATTTTATATTACTGCATATACTATATCATATTAATTATAATGGAGGGATGACCCTCTCTCCTAAATTTTTTTTAAGATGTCATTAATGTATTTTTTAAGCATTACAAATTTTATTGCATAATGTACACAATAAATAGCTTTTACTAATTTATCTTCCACAACATTTAATAAGCTATTTATTATTTCCTTTTTGAATTAGTTTAGTTTTAATGCAAAAATGCAAATATAAATGAATACTGCTAAAATGCATGCAAAACTAAAAGTTCCCAAACTATTATTATATCGTAAGAGTGTTTTGAAAACCAATCTAAATAAATTTTGAATTATTTTAAATAAAATTAACCACAAAGTAAAAGATTTTTGTAAAAGTCGGGACAAATTTTTAAAGACAAATGATGCAAAGATGTAAATTCACAAGTGATAATTTATTTGATTATATGCATATTACACATATCTATACTACTTATTATGGAGGGATGACCCTCTCTCCCAAATTTTTTTAAGATGTCATTAATGTGTTTTTTAAAGTACAAATTTTAATGCATAATGTATACAATAAATAGTTTTTACTAATTTATCTTCCACAATATTTTAATGCTTCATTTACTATTTCTTTTTGAATTAGTTTAGTTTTAATGCAAAAATGCAACTATAAATGAATATGATTTTAAAATGCATTGCAAAGCTTCAAAGTTAAAACTATTATTATATCGTTAAAAGTGTTTGAGAAAAATCTAAATAAATTTTGAATTATTTTAAATAAAATTAACTACAAAGTAAAAAGGGTTTTGTAAAAGTCGGGACAATTTTTTAAGACAAATGATGCAAGGTGTAAATTCACAAGTGCTAATTTATTTTATTTTTATACATATTACACATATCTATACTACTTATAATGGAGGGATGACCCTCTCTTCTAAAATTTTTTAAGATGTCATTAATGTATTTTTTAAGCATTACAAATTTTAATGCATAATGTATGATAAATAGCTTTACTAATTTATCTTCCACAACATTTTAATGCTTCATTTATTATTTCTTTTTGAATTAGTTTAGTTTTAATGCAAATATAAATGAATATGATTTTAAAACGCATGAAAAACTACAAAGTTTCAAAACTATTATTATATCGTAAGAGTGTTTCAAGAACCAATCTAAATAAATTTTTGAATTATTTAAATAAAATTAACTACAAAGTAGGTTTTATGTAAAAGTGGACAATTTTTTAAAGACAATGGCCTTAAAGATGTAAATTCATATGTGATAATTTATTTGATTTTATACATATTACACATATCTATATCTATATTAATTATAATGGAGGGATGACCCTCTCTCCTAAATTTTTTTAAGATGTCATTAATGTGTTTTTAAGCATTACAAATTTTAATGCATAATGTACACAATAAATAGCTTTTACTAATTTATCTTCACAACGTTTTAATGCTTCATTTATTATTTTCCTTTTGAATCAGTTTAGTTTTAATGCAAAAATGCAAATATAAATGAATATGATTTTAAAATGCATGCTAAACTACAAAGTTCCAAAACTATTATTATATCGTAAGAGTGTTTCGAGAAGTAATCTAAATAAATTTTGAATTATTTTAAATAAAATTAACACAAAAGTAAAAAACGGTTTTTGTAAAAGTCATGACAATTTTTTTAAGACAAATGATGCAAAGATGTAAATTCACAAGTGATAATTTATTTGATTTTATACATATTACACATATCTATACTACTTATAATGAAGGGATGACCCTCTCTCCTAAAATTTTTTAAGATGTCATTAATGTGTTTTTTAAGCATTACAAATTTTAATGCATAATGTACACAATAAGTAGCTTTTACTAATTTATCTTCCACAACATTTTAATGCTTCATTTATTATTTATTTTTGAATTAGTTTAGTTTTAATGCAAAAATGCAAATATAAATGAATATGATTTTAAAATGCATGCAAAAATACAAAGTTCCAAAACTATTATTATATAAGTAGGTGTTTTAGAGAACAAATCTAAATAAATTTTGAATTATTTTAAATAAAAATAACCACAAAAGTAAAAAACGGTTTTTTTGTAAAAGTCGGGACAATTTTTTTAAGACAAATGATGCAAAGTGCTAAGTGCTAATTCAATGATTAATATATTAGTATATTAATTATTATACTTTTCATGAATAACTCTAAATGATTGTTTAAACATGTAAGTTTTCTTTACATTTTAAGCATTCTCTTATTTATATCTTGTAGCTATGTGGGACAAGTGTTATAATCAATATTAATGGTTCAAACACTTTTTCATAAATATATATTTTACAAGATTTATATATTATAAGTACTCTTTTATTTATATCTTTTATCTATATGGGACAAATGTAATAAACAATACTAATTATACAAACATGTTCAAAAATATATATATATTTCATAAAAAAAATGTCTCTACTTACTTGTGACTACGGACCACTATCAACTAATTTGACCACCTTATATATTATTTCATAGCGTAAAATCAAAGCTTTCCAATTGTTTTTATATGAATTGGTTTGATATTATCCATAACTTTTTTAAAGTTACTAATTCATTATATTTTATTTATTGGTAAAGTTATTGGAAGAAAATATTAAATTGAAAACATTTTTTGCCGAAAAATTTTATTACTTGATACTTTCGTATACTTATTGTAGATGCCTCTATAATATTCTAAAGAGTTGAAATATGCGACATGAAACTTTTGGCATCCCATAATTTATCGTCACATAAAACATTTTAGATTATAAAGCATGGTTTATAGAAAATTTATAATTTCGGTATCATGGCCATGTACAGTACCACCTTTAGTAGGTGATAATCAATCAATCAAATTATTCAATCGTATCTCTTACATGGTATGAGAGGGTAACAATCATCTAAAACTCTAAAATCAGCCTTGCACTTAATTTTTCGGACGAGTCGAGCTTGCGAATATCCTTATCTCCATCATGTGTTACCAGTCGTTATTTGCATGCTTGTTTGCTGATCGTTTTATTGTCACCAACACCATCTTCTCATGTTTCTCTACTATCATTGCTCCATCAACAAGTCCTTCACCTACTCCATCACCATGATCGACTGATGTTCCAACAAGTGGTACATTTGTTTGAAGGATGGGTCAATCGGTTTGTAACCTTTGGGCGCACTAAACATGTGCGGCATTTGTTTGGTCGTTTTGATGTGAAGATCATGGGATTAAAGGCAATTTCTTTTGATAAGGACGAATTTCTTTTCTTTACTGTAGTTTTTTGGTTACAAGCGTGCTATTTGATGTTATCGTTCTTTGGATTATAAACGGTATTATTATCACTTGTTAATTTAGCGTTTCAAAAATAATAATAATAAATAAAAATAAAAATTGTGGATCTTTTATGTTTTTCTAAAAAAAATAAGCCTGTTTATTTGAAAAGTTTTTAGGGGTTGAAGTTTTAGAACAATTTTTTTAGGTAGATAGGTTTTAGTTGTAATTTTCTTTGTTTTAGTTGTAGGGGATACTTTGGGTTATCCTGTTTTCCAGGATACTTTGATTTATCCTGTTTGGCAAGAGATACTTTGTGTTATCCCTTTTGGTCAGGATACTTTAGTTTGTCCTGTTTGATACAGATACTTTGGTTTTATCCGGTTTTATTCGTGTTTATTAATACGCTCTTTGCTTGAAGATGTGCTTCCACTTGCATCGAATGTCTTATTCAACCATTATTTATTAGTTTTACTTTATTGTTTATTAGCTTTTAATTTTCAGTCCGAGCTTTGTGATTCGCCTTCGTTGCTTGAAAAAGATAATTAGCAAGTATTATGTTGTAGTGTTATGCTTGAATTCATAGCGAGTTTAGAATAGTATTATTGTATAAGGCAAAAATGCATATATATCCCTCCCAAAGTGAATAATTGCATATATATCCATTGTACAAGTTTTTATACATATGTCTGATGGTTTTTATGCATACTTTGTATATATATGCAATTTTGCATTTTCGGATATAATGCTATTTATATGTGCGATGTAATTTGTGATAATCAATCAATCAAATCATTCAATCATATCTCTTACCGTTATAACATTCCCCACTAGTATTTATGTGAGACGAGCTATTACAGGTGCCCATTGCTAGATCGTTAGGGAAGGGTCATTGGAAACTCCCCAAAGGAAGCGGAGTCGAGTTTTCTCGTCGATTTAAACCTTTGTTTGAAGATAAGGTCGACAAGTCACTATTTTAGATGAAGATATCTCGACCAGGTCAAATGATGAGTTGGTGATAAAATACAATGTTCTAGAACTCAATTTGACAGTGATCTTACATGATTTTTATAAGAAGTCAAACAAATTTAAAAGTTCGTTTGTTGTTGAGGCAACACTATATTTTAATGTAGCTGGCCTTAGCTCTGAACTTAGAGATAAGCGACTCTAATTGATAGAATATGCAAAAAGAACAAGTGTGAGACTTGTTTGATAAAAGGGGTCGTCTACATACACAATAATCACATTGTAACCAATGCTAATTTGCTACCTTGGATCAAATGGTTTCTAAGAGAGAATAAGTATATACTCTATAGTCTATATAGAGGGTGTTTTGGGATTCGTGTATGGCGGTTATTTGATTATTCGTTCACAAAACGCAATAATCTTATTATAGTGTTTGTAAAGAAAGTTAAAAACATGATTAATTGCGTTTAGATTGCTCCAAATGGGTTTTCAAAAAAGCAACCCAAGAGTGCGATTCAAAAGCACTTATGGGGTCCACTTCAAATTATAAAATTGCCCTTAACACCCTCTTAAATATCATATACATACTTTTGTATCAAAAATATACACATGTCCATTTTAGTCATTTTAATGACTAAACTATTAATTATTTTGATTTACCCAAACACTTATTTTGATTATTCTTTGATATCAAACAAAATAATCAATCCAATAATTTATATTTCATGCTTAGCGTTTGTAACAGTGATTATCTAATTATCCGTTTTTTAAAGCATTATAATCACATTTTAAATACTTGATCAGCTTATCATAGTGGCCACACCATCATGTGAAGTTGAGACTACATACCCATGTGCTGGTTTGTACTAGACAAATAAATTAGAGATTTTTTTTTTTTTTGAACTATAAATTAGAGCCTTATCCCTTGCAACAACCATACCATATTTTCATTAAATAGCCATTTCTCAACGTTTCATGTAATGCCACTTTTCATTTGACAATAAAGGTAATGGATTTGAATCATGAATGAGATAGTATCAATTAGAATAGTCCAAAACACTTGGTACATAGTTTTAAAAGCAAATTACAAAAAGAAACCGTATGGATAGTGATTATACTATAATGAACTTTTTACATGGTTTTCTGTTATGGCCAATTTTACGTCATTGTAAGTAAGTAGCATAAATGCGTCGCAATGTACTTTTACATCCTTAAGCCGCAACCTTTTCCCCAATACCTTTTTCCATTGTGTTCTTTTTCCATTGTGTTGCCAAACAAATCTTAAACCCATATCATTTTAGTTTTTCCATTGTTTAGTTTTTTAATATGTTAGGTATAAACTACCATTGTATCAAAATATGCTCTTAAACCCATATCATTTTAGTTTTGAGTGGAAGTGTTGGATACCAAAATTTAGTTTTTAGTTGAAGTGTTGGATACCAAAATGCAGCTCAAAGTGATCGGTAATAAGCTGGAGACTTCCATTGTCTAGCCCAAAACCTGCCCACGAGTACGCATGGGAGGCCAGCCAGGTGTACGCCTAAGCCACGCCCGTCTGGCGGGAACAGCCCAGTCTGCGATCCAGCTCTACATTAAACGTTTACAACTTCACAATTAAATGCCCAATCCAGCCCAATCACGCCCGGGACATCTTAGGGACATCTCCGCCTACATCTCCGTACGCCAAACCCGGGCATCCCACGCCAGTGCGCCCGGCTCATGCATCAGCCGGAACAGCCTGAGGGTTACACGCCAAGCTCATGCATCCGCCCGACTCATGCATCTAGCCGAAACGGCCAGGGTTTACGCCCATTCATGCATCCGCTTGATAACACGCCGGGGTTGTCATGCATCCACGCCAGACGCCCAGAACACGCCAGTGCCGCCTAGGTTCATGCCAAGCCCAAAACCGCCTTCCGCCCGGAGACCGCCCTAGATAATTAGTGTACTACGTGTTCGGTTAAAAAACTCATTCAGTACCAATCTAAGTCTCTCATATTGAAACGTTCGTTTTAGAAAATTTCGTGGTTTATTTGTGTAAACTACCAGAGAAAGTGTCCATTTAAAAAAATTTCTCTAGTTTTAATTCTTGAAGATAAGAATCGTTGATCATTAAGGTAACAATCGTCCTCACAGCATTAGGTATTCTCGTGCCGTCTCATTGGTACTATGAGAAAAAGTGTTGCTATATCATCACATTTTTTCATAACATCAAAATTCTCACAATACCAAAACCCCTCTCTCTTATAAAATCAGTTTCTCATGCCGTCGTGTACCCTTAGACCCCACATTCTTTTTTCATTTATTTAAATATATTCAAATAAACCAACACGTTTAACTAAACTTAAATTTTTTCATTAATAAAAAGAAAATACATTAAAAAAATCCCATAATCCTTATAACTAGATACCATCAACATTTTAGGTATTAAAACACTAGGCCCATCATCACAATTAACAAAAATCATATAATAACTCCATTAATAGCCCAACAACATTTAACCTAACATACCAGCATGGTTATAGCTAAAGAACAAAACCGAAAGCAAATCATTTTAACCTTTCTTTTTCTTTTGGCGGCTCCAAGACCTGAAGCAAAAACAACATAAAGAAAAAATGTAACCTAACATACTGTTGGTGTTGGTGGTTGGAGTGGTGATTCGGGAGGCTAGCAAAGCATTTTGCATTTGCATGGTTTCACTAAGGTGAGAGTCCACCATATTGGAGAATTTGTGAAGATGGTGTAGCTTCGGCTTCTATCTCGCTTTAGTTGGGTGATCATCCCACATGGATTCATCGATGTCCTGTATATGAGGAGACAAAGATGTTGGAGGTAGTGGATGATCCCATACAAAGGTTCATGAATTTCCTTGTGAATAGGATGGAAAAGAAGAGGTTGAGGCCCTAACGGGGCGTTTGGGTCAAAGGATGGACGTGGAGACACATGAGCTATTCGCTCAATTGTACCAAATGATGGTAGTGGTGGTGGATTATTGGGCCTAGGAGGCAAGTCCCCCAAGTCCTCCAAAAATGGGTTTGGAGATGTAGGTGGTGTAGAGAATAGCTCTAATGGTATGAGAGTTGAAGATTTATGAGGTGATGGTGACTTGGATAATTGGATAGGAGCCAGTGGTGGTGAGCTAGTAATGGGAGTCTTTGTTGGTGGTGGAGTAATGACTATAATAGGTGATTTTGGAGGTGGTGTAGGAGTAGTCAAAGTGAGGAAGTTCTCATCGCTTATGGGAGATGAGATGGTTAAGGAGAGGAATCGGGAGGAGCTTATGTTGACAAAGCAACATGGTCTAACGCTCATCCTAGCCGTTCTCTTGCAAGGTTTGTTTGATGGAGAAGACTTAGTCATTTTTGCTTAAGATTGTGCTAGTAGATCAGAAGAATTGAGAAGGTGTGAGGATGATCATCTTAGAAGTTCTTAATTTAGAGGATTATGAAATTATGGAGAAATGTGTTTGATTTGATGTTAAACCATAGAAGAAGGGAGTTTCTAATGATTTGGAAGTGTTTTTAATGCTAGTCATATCACCTAAGTCAAGCCATACAAGAAGGATGGAGTGAAGAGAGAAGGATGGAGTGAAGAGACAAAGATATGCAATAAATGTGTTCTAATGATTGTAGGATCTTGAGAATCAGATCACCCACGGATTACAAGGAACCAAATTTTTGGTTCCTTCCTTTATGAAAAAGGGTTCCTTGGGTGAATTTTTGGAATTTTGGTGGGAAATGGATATCCTATATGTCTAAGTATGTTAAACTAGTTCTAATATGGATAAAAACTAGTAAAAACTATCCTAGAAGAAAATTATGGTAATTTGGAATGTTGAAATAAGCGAAATTTAGAAAGTTACCTACAGGTTCTACGGCACCGAATTTTTACATAGGTGGAACCAAAATTTTGGTGCTGCCTGGTCCGCCTGTTCAGGTTTGGCGGTACCAAAATTTACAACAGACGGAACCAAAAAATTGGTGCCGTCTGATCTGTGGTGATCAGACCTCTTCACAGACCCATTTTTTAACCATCAGGGACTTTTCCGAAACCTGAAATTTTTCTTAAAACATATGACATTAATTATTTCTAGTTAGGAACAGTCGATAAAGTATACACAAACATAGTGGAGCATTGATTTTGACCAAGGGCTAATGATTTTCACATATAAGTGAAAATGGGTAAAATTTGATAACACTCGTGTGCTATCCCCCTGCATAAACCGGTTAGCATTCAACATTTTTTCAAGTTAGTTTATCATCCTACAAAGTAAAAACGACCAAATAGTATCATACATAATTGTTTTTATCTTGTTCCAAACACTCCTTTGAAACCTCACTTATCCAACTTTTTGTTGATCTTTTTCATCATACTTCCAAGGCACTTGAACATCCCCTTGGTTTGCTTTAACTCCGACGATTCATTCTCAATCTCGAGAAGAGATGCATAGTACTCTTGAGGTGGTAGTCGAGAATTAGGGAGACCGTCTTCGGAGCTTGATAACGCTACACGTGTCGTTCGGGGTCAAAGGAACTTCCTTTTCTTCGAGCAAGTTTTATAACACCCTAGGCAGTGAACCTAATCGTTGTAGTGTAGTATTAGGGTAAGCCACGGGTATTGATATCTTTCTCTAGGGGAATAGGAATGCTAGTGAGAAGTTACTACGCTAAGGTTGTGGTTGAGGAAGATTATTTTTTTATATTTTTTATGTTTTTAGAAAATGGAAAGGTACGAATCTCGGGGTTTGGATTTGGGGGTTGGTATTTCTACCGATTACTCTACTTATCTAATTATCTAATCTAAGGTGTCTGTAGTCTATGTCTAATTATTGTGTGCTCGTATGATAGTTTAAAAATGTGTTTACTTAGGTTTTATTACTCCTTAATTATCTCCTATTGATGGTTGAATTGTCATGTCCTTATTCTTAATTGCGTTGTGTGTCTAAAGTCGTAGGGTTTGCACCTTTACTCTTTGAACTTACCAAAGGGTCTCGTCTACAAAAACCTCTAGAAATTATAAACTCTAACTCTAAGGCAATCTTTGGGTGGTTTAGCCTAAAACCGCTCTAAGTTTTATAGTCTAAGGTTCACAAAGATTAATCAAGCATTAATTAAACAACGAATGACCTATCGCATTACTAGATCATTAACAATTAAGATAAGAGACAACCAATCAATATTCAATAATTAAGTTTCATATTCCCTAAGCAAACACACAAGTAAATTAGCCGGACATGGAGAACATGCAAGCATACACACAAATAATTGAAGACATAATTGAATTAATGAAGTAAAGCACTTATCTTGATGTAAGATAGGGTTTGGAACCCTAAAATACTGTACAAGACAGCCCTGGTTCGGTTTAGGTTTTTACTCCAAAAGACTACACACTAAAACTGAAAAATTCGGATTCTCAATCTTAAACGGCATTTGGTAAGCTATGTCATCGGTCTCATCCTTGAATCGCACTATTCCTAACGAGGGGTCATAGGTCATCCCGGTGCTTTCTACGAAAGGTTTTCCTAGAATAACGTGGGACAAGCTAGGATCTATAGCCGTACTAATATCATTCACAATTATGAAGTCCGTAGGAAACGTGAAACTACCTACATAAACGGGCAATCCCTTAACTCTACCAAGAAAATTGCACCTAACCCTAGGATTATCGTGGTCTTGCCTAGTTGGGATAAGCTTCTTCATTACCCAATTGTAGTAGGTGCTAGTCATTATGTTGATTGGGGACTTGCCATCAATGTAGGCCTTTGCCACGAAAATGTGTCCTATGCAACATGGTATGTTAAGATTCCAAGGGTTCCCAAACTTGATTCTAGGGCTTTTCCTAACATACATGTGACGGAGGTCCCGCACTAAGTGAGGGTGGCGAGATAGTTCTTCTTCCGTAGGAAACTTATTGAAATAGTCATTGTCTACTTCATCTACTTCCGCGGTTGTTTCATTCATCGGTGTTTCCTTAACCTTAAGTATCATCTCATGGTTCGCATCGTCATTTGTTCTATTAGGTTTCACTAAAGCGATGGTATTGGCGAATTGAGCGTGCGCTTAGCTTACTTGGGTCCTTAATCTTTATAAGGCTCGGGGTTGAGATAGCATTAACCTTCCTATCACTATTGGCCATGGCTTTCAAGAGGTTATCTATCTTCCTATCCATTTCGGCTTGTTGTTGGTTAAAGCGGTCAGAGAGCTTAGCTATTTGGGCTTCTTGGGATGCGACTAAGTTTTGCAACATCCCTTCAATGTTTTGTTGGTTAGGACCGTGAGATGGGGGCCATGAGAAATCATTGGAGGTGAATTCTTTGGTTTGTCCCCAATAGAAGTCGGGCTTGCCCTTTCATGCCTCTCGGGTTTCATTGAAATTCCTAGGTCCGGGTATTGTAGGAATCTTCCTCCGTTCCATTAGTCTGCGAGGATGCGTGGTCGGCGGAAGCATGTTAGGGGATCGGGTGCAAGTCTTGCGTGTTATGAGGATCACTACCGCGCTCACACGAGGAAGAAACTTTGTTCACATGGTGTGAAGACCTAGGATTTTCGTAGGAGCTCATTAGGAATTTTACTTGATCTTCAAGCTCGATCATCCTATGATCGGAAGATTGTGAGTCAATGGGAGGCAAGGATCTTTAAGCGGTTTTGGGCAACTCACGGGGGTCATTCCAACTTTAGTTGTCATAGAGAGCAAGGTCCTCTATTATGCCCCATGATTCTTCAGCGGTGAGATCACTAAGTTTTCCACCGGCCGCTTGGTCAATGGATCGCTTTGTGGGAAAGTTGACATGATCATAAATTTTGACTTTGAGCCAGATCAATGCAATGATGAGGACTTTATGAAGTAAGTCCTTGAATCGAGTCCATGCTTCGTTGAGAGATTCACCTTGATGTTGTTGGAACATCAAGATGTCATTCCTAAGTTTAGTGGTTCTTCCTGGTGGGAAAAATTGAGCAAGGAAGCGAGAAGTGAGATCATCCCAACTTGAGATGGAGCCGTGGGAAGTCGCCAAGCCAATTACTAGCTTGGTCCGTAGAGAGAATGGAAGAGATGCTTGGTAGCGTGGTCTCGAGTAGTAGCATCAAGGTCGATGGAATCGACAATTTTAAGAAATCCCTTAGATCCTGATTTGGATCCGGGCGAAGTCCATAGAATGCACATCCGTTTTGCACCAACGGATGGTGTCGGATCGCAGGCCGTAGTTTGGGCTTGGTCGGGAAGCTCAATGGTGTTCCTATAGCCTAGGTGGCTTGGTCTCAGTATTCACCAAGAGTACGGGCTCTTGGCGGGTCATTTGGTGGTGGGTTGATAAATGGTGGGTGGTTATCACCTTCCATGATGAAAAGTGATGGATTACGAACAAAGGTCACGAAGAAGGGGATAGACTACTGAAAAGCTAAAAATGAGAAAAATTTACTTGATAGGAATCAAGCAAAGAAACCTAAGCGAGGTGGACTACTAACTAGCTATTCTATTCCCGGCGGCGTCAAAACTTGATAGCGCTACGGCGTCGTTAGGGTCAAAGGAACTTCCTTTTCTTGGCAGTTTATAACACCCTAGGCAGTGAACCTAATCGTTGTAGTGTAGTATTAGGGTAAGCCAGCGGTATCGATATCATTCTCTAGGGGAATAGGAATGCTAGTGAGAAGTTACTACGCTAAGGTTGGGGTTGAGGAAGATTATTTTTATCTTTCTTATGTTTTTAGAAAATGGAAAGTCCGAATCTCGGGGTTTGGATTTTGGGGTTGGTATTTCTATCGATTACTCTACTTATCTAATTATCTAATCTAAGGTGTATGTAGTCTATGTCTAATTATTGTGTGCTTGTATGATAGTTTAAAAATGTGTTTACTTAGCTTTTATTACTCCTTAATTATCTCCTATTGATGGTTGAATTGTCACGTCCTTATTCTTAATTGCGTTGTGTGTCTAAAGTCGTAGGGTATGCATTTATCCCTAACTCTTTGAACTTACCAAAGGGTCTTGTCTACAAAAACCTCTAGGAATTATAAACTCTAACTCTAAGGCACTCTTTGGGTGGTTTAGCCTACAACCGCTCTAAGTGTTATAGTCTAAGGTTCACAAAGATTAATCAAGCATTAATTAAACAACAAATGACCTATCGCATTACTAGATCATTAACAATTAAGATAAGAGACAACCAATCAATATTCAATAATTAAGTTTCATATTCCCTAAGCAAACACACAAGTAAATTAGCCGGACATGGAGAACATGCAAGCATACACACAAATAATTGAAGACATAATTGAATTAATGAAGTAAAGCACTTATCTTGATGTAAGATAGGGTTTGAAACCCTAAAATACTGTACAAGACAGCCCTGGTTCGGTTTAGGTTTTTACTCCAAAAGACTACACACTAAAACTGAAAAATTCGGATTCTATATATAATATTACATGTGCGACGGCGTCACCTTATGAGTTGTGACGTCGCCGGTCCGCGTCATTAAGGTTTCGTCTTTGGCCACGTTAGTCTGCGGCGGCGTCACCTTGTGCTTGTGACGCCGTCCCCTTAGGTCTCGGCGTGCGTGGATCAAATCTAGGCGTGCGAGGTTGCGACGGACTACTCTTTAAAGCGACGACAAGCGAAAATAAGCAATTTGGCTCTTGTCCCGTCGCAGTGCTCCGGTGGCGTCGCGGTTAAGCAGTGACGCCGTCACCTTGTATTTCAAGAGCGAGTGTGTCGATTCTTGACTTTGGCCATTTTCTTCGTATATCCGCGCCTTTTCGTCCAAATAAGTGCCATTACAGCAATTTGCCTTCAAGAGACCTAAAAAGTGAAAAGGAACGATATTAAGTAATAACGGATACAAAAGTGATCAAATAAGGGCTTAAATGACCCCTTAAAAAGGTACATTTTAAAACCTTATCAGAGCTATTTCATGATGATGATGATGGAGTTGGAGGTTTTGCCCTTTTACCTTTTGCCTTAGTCTTAGCCACTCGCTTGTCACTCAAGGGCACAAATATGTGAGGGATGAGAGAATAATCTAGCAACAACCCTTTTGGATTTGGTGGAATGGGTGCAAATGCTCTATAAAGACAGGTGAGTAGCATCCCGTATGGAAGAGCAACGGAGCCTTGAGTGGGGACATCTACCATTCTCCTAGCAATGTAGTAAGCTAAGTTGAATGGTTGACGAGTGGACAAGTTGTAGAGCATGTGACAAAGGAAAGCATTGATATGGTCTTTATTTCCTATGGTGCTAATGACATTGGCTCTAAGGATTTCCTCCCTCTTTTTGAACTCGGGCTTCAGCTCATTGAGTTCCATACCATATGGATCTCGGTTTACTTCCTTTCCCGCTCGAGTGACATGGGTTGGAGCTACCCTTTCGTTAAAAAGGTGCTAACGAATGATGTCTTTGTCTTCCAAAGGAGTTTGGTAGGGACGGGAGCGGTCATTGATAGCATCAAGGATAGTGAGTGACCACGTATCCGAGTAAAAACATGTACCACGGTTAGGAATTCCTAACACTTGAACAAATTGGTTTAGGGATATGGAGTAGTCATTTTGATTGATCCTAAACCTAAGAGCCATTTGATTATCCTCATTTGTGAAAGAGACAACACTAGCATAGAATTCTAGGACAAACCTAGGACAAATTGGTTCATCGATGTCAAGGAGACAATCGAAGTTGATAGTGGCTAGCTCTTGACGGAGATTAGTTCCGTCGACAAAAGAAGGATGAATGGTCCTACCTCATGGAACCTTCGCTCTAGACTCTTAAAGATTTCAACTTGGTCTTTAGTGAGGCCCTTGGTTTTGTGATGTGGAGGATGTAGTTAGGGTGTCCTTGTGATCATTGAATTTTGCATTTACCTTGGTTTTCCTATGAACAATAATTTATTTGTTTTAGTAAAATGAAAACAAACTTGGCGTTTTTGTTCTAATGTGTGCCTATAGAAAACAATTTAAGAGTTCGCGGTTATCTCATTTCGTTTCATGCATAAAATGGTTTTCAATGGGGTGAGCAAA
>OU343221.1:59425329-59526063 GCA_910596185.1 Chrysanthemum makinoi
TGTTGTCGGGTCGGGTTGTCAGGGTTGATTTGAGGTTTTTTCATGAAAGCGTGACCCACAACCCGAACCGATAAGGAGTCGGTTTATCAGGTTCAGGTTGTTATAGGGTTGGGTTATTTCGGGTCGGGTGCTTCGGGTTTGTCGGGTTGCTTTTTTTAACTTAAACACAAAAGAAAAGTATAAATAATATAAAATGTACATCTAAAAATGGTGACAGTAAGCTTACAAACAAAAGAAACAATAGTATGATCAAGCGTATATACAAGTTGATACCCACAGGCCACAGAAGCCCAAAATATAGAGTGTTATGTAAATGTGTTTCATAGAAAAAATTACAGCGGCAGTAGTTGGCGTTGAACAAGATAAACAATGATGTAAAACAACATATATTAAGCTAATGGACTATCTTTTAACTTAAATATATGAGCAAAAATAACTAATTAAATACGTAGTAGTAGTTTTAGAACTTTCGAGTCTTATCGGGTTAACCCCGATACCCATAAGATAAATAACTCAAAACTAACCCGACCCTTTAACAATATCCGGTTATCCGGTTCAGGGCAAACTAACCCGATAAGCGTTTTCAACCCGATTAAACCCGAACCTAAAAGCCTTATCGGGTTGGATGATCTTTAAACAATGAACAGTTATCCACCCTAAACCTCAGCAACTTTGAAGGTCCATCTAGTAAATGTAACTAAAGAGTTTTGTAAGATGATAGCAAAAAAAGGTAGCCAATTGAAAGATAGCAACCATTTCTTGGGTCGATGCATGCCTAAAACTACCCATTTTGACCCGTTATCAAACCCGTCTGACCCACCCATTTCCACCTCTACAAACTAGTACTATAAGATCTGAGCAAGAGAAAGAATCAAAAGAGGGCCACTTAAGTTAAATGATGTACCCAGAGAGGTTCCAACAAGAATTGCAGTGGGTGTTGCAAGGCCTAATGCGCATGGGCAAGAGACAACCTGCAAAATATTTTTATTTATTAATAAAGTGGGGTGTAATTTACATTCAAACATGTAGGTTATTTTGTTTGCGATAGGGAGCAATTATGTTCATATTGGCTAGGAAGTATAAAATAATCATGTTGACTGACTACTTATATCATGAAGCAATAACAATATTACTTGGTAAGTGAACAATATTTTGTGTTCCCTGTTTATTACTCACCAAGACATCCGTCGAAAGCTTTAGGCTCAAAAGCAGAGGATTTCCCTCTGGGCCAGAAATGTCATTAAGCAGCACATCTGGAAACACATGTACCCCAAAATAGTACCTTGACAACAGAAAACATTAAACTAGGATAACTCAGTAAAGATTGTACATGATAACAAGCTATATTTGCATATCATGTTGTCTTCTAGATCCTCATTAACATCATTAATAAAGGTAATTAAACAGATGAATATCTTCCACTTCTTTATAAATATTATTGAATTTTGCAATATTATGGTAAACAATTACTACCAGAAGGCAAATGTTGCCGCTGATAAAGTCATAACAGTGTATACAAATGGTCCAGCAATCGAATCTGCAAGCCTCTGTATAGGTGCTTCACGGCCTTGAGCATCCTCTACCTAAAGAAGGTACAAAAATGGTGCCTTAGACACTGCAAAAATAGCATCTTAGACAACCTTTAGAGGTGGCATTTCCGACCCATTTACTTGCAAATAGTTTGATTCGGGTTATGTACCAACAAAAACAAACACAAAATCAATGATTCAGTTCAAAAGTCGCCGTAATCAAATTTTAAATTGCATAAACCTCCTAGATCGGTTTTATTTACATAACTATATGATTTTTGTAATCATATTTGGCACTAACTACTGTAAAATATTTGGACAAAAATGTCCGGTTCCGACCTGACCTGCACCAGATGTTACCATTTTGAACCGAACTCAATTTGAACTACCACCCAACTCGCCCATTTTGCCAGCTCTAAATCACGCATTAACATGTTCATGTGTCTAATAAATTTTTCAAGACTGAACCAGAGCATACACAAGTGAAATTGCTTATGCGTGAGATGTAAAACATAGAAATGTATTGCTCTCGAATATCTGAAGAATATGGAAACAGATACTGACCATTTTGACAATCTTTGTTATTGTTGAGTTGGAGCCAGTAGAAGAAGCTTCAATTTTCAGTGGACCATCCTGAAGACAAATCATGAAAAATGGTCATCGTCAATGTAGGATCAGCAAAAGCAAAAAAAAAATAAAGATATCCATCCCTCGACACTATTAACACCTTTCTACTTTGATATTGTAAGAAACATACTGCACTTCTTGTAAAAAAAAGTTGTAGTTGATATGAAAATATAAATATCTAAACTAGTTGGAGCAGCATACCCAGTTTATTGTTCCAGCTGAAACTGAAAGACCTTCTTCCTTGAAAACAGGAAGGGACTCGCCAGTGAGCATGGATTCATCCACAACACTTCGCCCTGCAAGAACTCTTCCCTGCGCACAAAGATTATAAAAATTATATAAACGCTAACTTCTTGATGGAAGGAAACAGTAACTTTACATAAGAAAATACTATTAAACAATGTCACTTGATAGTAAACTTACATCTACAGGAATAGTTTCTCCCGGCAAAACCAATACCATATCTCCAACTCGTATATCATCAGTGGGGACTTCAATACAGATTGAATCAGAGCTTAGTATGCTACCAGCAGATATATTACTTTCAGGAGGAGATATCACTAGTCGTGACTGTGTGGATATCAGTGACTGCAGACATAAAACACGTCATATAAGTTTTTATCGTCATATAGAAAGAAAACCTCATGCAATTTATAAATAGAATCAAGTTGTTGTCTGAAGCTGCCACTTAGTAGCAAGTTTGATGAAATGACTATATGACTAATTTAGAAATATGGAATTTGGGTTTGATTTCAATACGAACTCGATACGCACATATTTATCATTGGCAACAAGCATATTAGTTCATGTATAATGCAAAAAAATGATACTTTAATGTTCAACAAAGAGCAACCTCATTCTGAAAACCAAGGAGGTTATGGATGGCATACTGTACATGGAGGTGAGCACGTGTGTTCTCTTGTTTTCTGTTTGCAGGTTATGCTGACAGCTTTTTTTTTTTTTTTTTGGTAACCATGATTTCCGACCTTTTGGCCGACTAATCCACGGGGTTTGCACCCACCGCCACACAGACTCAAACCAGGTAAAGCCCTCCCTTTTCAGGAGGTTGGCATGGCCAACTTATAGGGGTTGCAATGTGATATAAGTGAGGATTGTTACAGCCTGATAGATAAAATGATTTGGAAGAATAATAATGGAACTTGCAACTAACAATGAACCAATGATACATCAAAATCCCACATAAGCTTGTTCTATATTCTCACTGGGCAGATTTAATGATGAAATTAACTTACTAATAATTCGTTCATGTCGCTTGATGCCCTAAGTCTTGCTCTTTCTTCAAGTGAACGTCCCAAGAGAACAAAACCAAGAAGCATGACCTGCATACTAAAAGAGAGCACCCCTTCATGAGGAATTTATCGTTCAGAATTAATAATCAATATGCCACTGAATGAGTACAAAGCAGATAAGATATTGAGCAATAAATATGTGACAATATACAGACCGGCTCATCAAAAAATGTGGCATCCCATCCAAGCTCAGGGTTAAGAAGTGAGACCTATACAAAGGAGAGCATATAAGTAGTATGAAACATGCAACAATTGTAAAATTAACAAAAATAATATGCAAGAGAAGCTCACCGCACTTATCATAAATGCAGCAATGGATCCGAATCCAACAAGAGAGTTCATATTTGGAGATCCCTTAAAGAATGCCTTCAGACCATCAGAAAGCAAGTCTGAAAAAGGTTTCATTTTTTACGATCAGCTGAGTGATGACTCAAATGCATCAAAAAGATATAAAAAGTAATCCCCCGCCTCCAAAGTTATCTCATATTGTCTAATTCTAGTACTTTTTGCCTTTTTGGAGGTTCGTAAATGTATTGTCGTATATCTTGAAGGGGCACCATTAACTCACTGGCACCTTTTATTAACTTAAATAATGCATAATATTTTTGTTTGCCATATTTTGTGACAAGGTAGCACAACATGAAAATTACTCCTTCGTGATCACCATAATTTTATATAACTAGATCTAAATACCAATTTCTGAATATAATGAACCAATATTGTGGATCAGGGGCGAGCAGGAATTTTGAGGGGGCCGAATTTTTTTGTACTAAAAACATCATGATATTAACTATGTAAAATGTTGAAACAAATTTGTTCATGCACACGGCGCCATCAAGATCATTAAAATTTTAAAAAGTGAATCTAAACTAAAAATCCCTGCTATATCTTTCTCAATGTAAAGAACTAGACTATAGAAATCACAATTCTGTTTCGAGTCTATTTTTCACAATTTTCATGAAAAATTTACGTTCAAGTTGCATCCTCAACACAACACAATTTGTCAAGATAATAAAACTAATTTCAAAAATGATGTAAAGCACTTATAAAAATTATATTCAATAACACACAAAACATAATTACCGAAAGTACGAATCAGTTTAATGAATACACATTAGAATTATATATAATCTACATTGTAAACAAACAATTAACTAAAGATGAGCTAGTATAATAACTACGGAGTATACGTTTTGTGGTGGGCCAAAACAAATGTATAAACTTTACCAATGAGCTTCATATGAAGCTTGTTAAATTTGTTGATGGCCCACCTTGGCCCAATGCCTACGCCACTGTTGTGGATTGTATTCAACATTAACGCTTATGGAACATATCAGGTTGGCAAGAATAATGCATTTGTGAATAGTATAGTTCAGCTGTCCTTAATGTAACTTTCTATTTTAGTTTCTAGTCATATCCACAAGATAAATGTATTACAGATTGTGTCAAATAAATAAGCTGAACTATACTATTCACAAATGCATTATACACGACAAGACTTTGTATATATTTAAAAGAAACTTGAAGCAAGGAATGAAACACCAACCTCTTCCAGGTCCCAACAACGCACCAACAGCTAAACTGCCTTTAAAATAGGAGTTGTGAAGTAACTCCATAAATGCACCTATAAAAGACAAGAAGTTAAAAGTAGATAGAAGCCAAAGTGCTATACCCGGAAGCAGTCCACATTATCTAGGTAGCATTATTAAAATATTTTTTGCTTGATGCCAACTCCCACTTTGTCAACCTCCTAAAAATAGTCTCCACATAAATCACAAAACAATTAGTAAAGAGCTGAAGATAAGTCCAAATATGTAAATTACTTAGAGGGACGAACAATTGTAGCCATTTTTGTTGGCTTAGCTTTGAGAATGATAATTATGGTTGTAGTAAATAGTAATCCAAGTTAAAATTTGAAAATTCGATGACCATTTTACTTGAATTCAGCTTTCAACATTATCATTGTCGTCACATATTGGGCACAAATGTTTCAGTTTCCTATAATACAGTTTTTTTAGGAATTCCTACAAAGTTCACATATGTTCAGTAATTTTGGAACTCCTATTATACAGTCCCCTGAATTAACAATCTTTAGTGATTACTGAACTTCTTGCAGAAATTCCTAGATATATCTCGTGTGAATGATCACACCGCCTGAACATCTCTAATAGAGTGATAGGGAAAATTAACATTCCTTTAGGGACTAATCCTATATTTTCTTCCATTCGGTTAGTAAATCATACACAACTATGTTTGTAATCCGCCAAAATTTACCAACCGATTTCACAGTCATTCTCTGCATTTCACATGTTGATTCACAAGTTAAGACAAAATGTCAAAGCGTGAAACTTCAAACATTTACCATCCGAGTATCCGACTTATCAGTCATACTGCATTTCATACGTTTCACTACACTCCAGGCAAAGTTCAACTAATCAGGGGCGAAACTTAAACATTTCTATTGTGAGCTAATCCTTCATTGCCTTCTAATACTAATAAAGTTAGCAACTCCTATACAACTATTTTCGCATTCAACTAATAATTAACAAAACTAAAAAATATATATATACTACCATGACCGATATGAAAGCCAACAGAATGCGCGATATGACTCGCATGCGAACCGCAGCACAACGCAACCAAAGTCCAAGCAAACACAACTCTATTCCTACTCTCAACCATCAACTCCTCTTTCCTCACCACACTTTCCCGCCATTTCTTCACCTTCTCCTCAATCCCTAACCCCGACGCTCTCTTCTTACTCGGAAATCCACACTCCGTCAGCTTCCTACCTAACTCCTCCGCCACGTCACCATCACCTCCTTCCACGTCATCCTTCACCTTCACCGCAGCTGTCTCCGTCAACATGTTGACCACGCACGACTCCACGCGCGCGTCCGATGAGAGGATTGACTTGACGCGTGTAACGCACGCGCCGCACATCATTCCCGTCACGTCTAGCAGAACTGACGGAGGTTGTTCGGCGCGTGGTTTGGTTAAGTTTTCAGGTGAGGTTTGTAATGGTGAGGTGAGGTCAACTGCTTTGGCTGTGATGATGCGGAGACGTGACGGTGGACGGAAAAGGTGGACGTGACGGCGCGTGAAGTTGACATTGGTGGTGAGAATGCGGTGGTTTACGGTGGTGAATTTTGGTAAGAGTGGTGGTGATATGCGGAGAAGATCAGTTGTCATTTAGTGTGTGTTTTGGTGTGTGTGTGTGAAGGAGATTTGATTTGATTTGATTTCATAAATTTTATAAAAAAAAAGCGCCTGTGTTGGTAGTAACAGATAAGTTTTACTTCTCATCCCTATGCTATTCTTTATTATAAACATAACCTTGTTAGTTAATCTTCTCGTATGTGTTAGGTGGTTTTTACAGCTGTTTTTTGCCAGTTTTGTAGACGAAATATTAGACCATGTGTAATGCCGAGGTTGAAGGAACGGATTACCTCCATGGGCGGCGCGTTCCTTTCCGTCTCAACCATTACACATCTCTCATGAGGACATATCCTGAGCAAGAAAAAGAGAAGTCGGCCTCATAAGCACCCGAGTTGAAAGGCATAAGAAACTCCCCCAATTTGATTGTTTTGTTATTTTATTGGTCTTCTTATTACATTAAGTTGATAACAAAATTGTCTTGAAAAGATAAAGCTGATGTGACAATAATGTTTTTGTTCTTTTGATGATCACCATTATATCCAGCCTTATATTCTTGTCAATTTAAAAGTTGCTATAGATACATGAGTTGAGATCCTATAGATGTTAGAGAATTCATGATGTGCGTTCCTCTAGCCTCGATGATGTGAACACTAGTGTAGAATGTGCTAACTTACCGCATTTCTATCTAGCTTTGTTTATTCAATGATTGTTGTTTAAACCAACGTTTGGTTCATTTAAGAACAAAAATGAGTTCATCCTTGCTACTAAGAATTCAAAGAAAGAGTTTGCTCATGATTACATCAAACTTTACTCATTTACTTAGATTTATATGGCTGAGTTGAGTGGTTTTGTAACTATTGTGACACTCTTTTCGATCACATGTACGCAATAATTTCTTTTATTATTTTCTTGCTGTTGATACAAAAGTTGGGCGTTCCTTATTCAAGGTTCCAGCTCTCGTACCAATTGCTGATTGTTGCTTGAGACCTGCGCACTAAGAGACAGAAAACACCGTTAGGCTTACCGTGGGATTGTCTCCCATGATTATCCTCCTGCGTGAGAGTAAGTAATCGGTTTAGGGTTAAAGGAGAGTTAGGGTTTCTAGATCGTACCTTTAACGAGGGATGTGATTCCCTTTATATACACACGGAATCCTTGTTGGCTCCGTGTTCCTCAACCTGGCGTATCCGCCTAAGTCGGTTGGGGAATGATTATCTCTTTGATTAAGAGATATCCGATATCTATTCTATAAATAGATTTGGATTTGGGCCTGCGTTGGCCTAAACGCTTATAAGTAGCGATTAAATCTTTGGGCTTCGGTTATGTAGGCTTTGGTCGGGTTCATGACGGATATAGACTATCGTCATCATGTCCCCGGTCTAGTATGCGATGAATAACTGCGGATGCTAGACTAATAACCGTAGTTAAATAAAAAAAAACGGCGAAGCGTATCCAAGAAGTCATAAAGATACCCCCGATACATTGTATCTAGACATGGGATTAAAAAATGGGCCTGTAAGTCGGGAAAGTAACTGCGGGAACGTCCCATCAGCGATCTCGCCACGGTTAGTGTTAGTGGGATCCACGTGTCACTCATCGCGTGGATGAGAAAAAATATATAACCATCCACCCCATTTCAACGTGTTTCTCCGATGAACAGCTTCATCCGCCATTGCTAACAAAACTTCAAACTACAACCCGGAAAACACTATATTCAAAGGTAACGGCGTGCAAAAAACAATACCATGGTCAAACGGTTATCGATTTCACTTCCGAACTTACCGAAAGCGATCTTCTAGAATTCACTCGGACTACTTTATACCTCACGGGCGTGCATCCGGTTGTTCGGGTCGCGGGCATATATTGCGGATTTCCCGAGAAGGAAAGGGTATACACGTTTTTGAATTACCAAATCAACGTGTGCCCTTATCCGATTTTTGTGCGATGTTTTAAATTATTACGGTGCATCTATCTCAACGCAGCGCATCGGTGCGGCTAAAATCACCAATTTTGAGGTGAATTGCCGTCTCTTGTGATTAACCCAACCATCCACCTATTCCGCCTTTTATCACAGCGACATGGTCACATGGGTGGTAACTTTTGCTAAGTCGCGGTAGATTTGGTTATAATGAGAAACTAGATGCTTTAGAAATTGGAGGGAATCATTCTTACGGGTAGGCGATACATGCTTTCCGTGGCGCTATGACTTTTATACTCGGGGAGCGTTGCGAGGGATGAGTGCCCCGTGCACGGATCATATGTCGCTAAGGATCGGGCGATAAATGCGAACCGCATCCCATTTAGTTCCTATCTGCGAGGAATTTTTGTGCATATGGGCATCAGCTGATAATTATTTTGGTATGCCGGATGAGATGCCAATCTTATTAGCGCCAATGGCGAGGGTGGTACTCGTTCCTGCACCCCATAGTTGATGTAAGAGCTTTCGTCCTTTTTAGCATTATATTTGTGTTATGTGTTGTCTTCTATTGCGCAGAGATGGATCTTTTCACCGTTGTGCGTCTAGCGAAGCCTCTGGAGGTGAATGTAGGGACACGTCCTTTGAAAGAATGAGAGGAAGCTATACTAGCGGCCACTGCGGGTCATACCCTGGAGATGAACATAGGGGGGACAGGTACTAGCTCCTCTGTCAATTAGGCGGCGGCGTACCAAAGCATGCCAAGCCCAGGTGCCCTCTCCGTAGCGCAGCCACCACTGTAGTCGTGGCGGCCTATGGAAGAAGAAGAAGAAGAGCGGAATCGGGTTAAGCGCAAGAGATCCCGGAGAAGATGGCGCAAGCTCCTCGAGGAAAAAATGCCTGTGATCCTCCTTTGTGGAATCATCCACTAGTGATGTTGCGTCTTCTCACCCATCTGGCGATGTCGTGGCCCACGATAAGTAATATCGTTAATGCTTTTTTTTTTTTGCGTACCAACTGTTTACATGGGAAACTGCTAATGTGTTTTCTGGGTATGCAGGTTTGAACAGGCTGCGGAGTCTCCCCCCAAGGATAGTCTGTGCGGTCCCGAGCCATCTGATCAAAAATCTTGTCTGATGGGGATGCATCAGTGGATCAATTGGTTGAAGAGTTGGTACATGTGTCTGCGCACCAAGCCGCAATAGCTAAGAAGCTAAGGGTTAAAATTTCGGTGAAAGCGACCAAAGCTCAAAAGGATCGAGAAATTGCTTTCTTTGGAGGCGACTAGCTAGTGCTAAGTCGGCGAGAGAGTCTGGTATGTATGCTCGAAAACAAGCCGATGAAAAATGGCGATGGGCCAACTAAGACAAGAGCGCCCGAAGCTTCGGCTACAAGTCTTCGTGTCTCTGGGCACTAAAATATCTAGAGAAGAGCAAGGATACGTTGACCACGCAGTTGGAAGAGTTTGGTACAACTGTGGCGGTCTTATTTGGAAACACAAGAGATGAAGCTGCGTAAGCTAAGTTTGGAATATGATGAGGAATTATATCCTCATCTCATGTCCGTTATTGCCAGGGTGGCTTATCACCATGGCATGCGCCTTTGCCTCTGACCACATTTGGAGTCCAAAGAGGTGGTGGATGCATTTGGTGGGGTGGTCCAATGTGCCTTAGAAGAGCGGTAAAGCGTAAGCGTGGAGAGACTTCATGAGGCGGATCTGTTGAAGGTACTGGCGAAAAGGTACCCGCTATAATGCATGAGCTTATGATGAGCTAGTGTGCGCCATGGAAAAGATGAAGTCTTTAGAGCTGCCAATGATTGCTGAAATGGAGCGCGACCAAGATTATCCCATAACGGTTATTATGGAAGCGTTGACCTTAGCGCCATCGATGCGTCGATAATGCGCGTAAGCGGCCAGGACTTTTTCGAAGCCGATGTTTCGCAGACTTCAAGTGCACTTTTTGCTCGGCCGGGGACATTCTAAACCCTTTTGCTTTAGAGAAAGAGATGTCATTGAAGGAATTGTTGGGCGCATGCTACCGGACTTACCAAAAAGAAGGGATTAAGGGTAAGGCTATCACGTGTGGTATGGCGCGACATCTCCCTAGATCGATGGGATACAGTTAGTGTTGCCACCGTGTCGCGCCAAGATTCCGACCTCTTAAAGAGGCTGAGTGAGGTTAAGGATGTCGCGAGCTGCTTAGGAACTTCATCTCTCAAACGTTGTAATAGTTTGTAGGGAAGAACCTATTATGTAAATATTTTTTCGTAAGTACGCATGGTACTGAATAGAATATTACTTTTGTTGAATGTTAATGACTTGTCATAGTTGTACTTAGTGACTTGTCTTTCCATGAAAGAACATGTATATTGTCTAAGAAGTAAATTGCTATATAAGCGCGAATAAGAAATCCATAGTCATGTATGTAGATCATAGTATACTTAAGAGATAATTTCTAGCATAATCGTGTATGCTGTGATATGCAGCGTACTGTAAATATCATATAAAGGAATAAAATGTCTTTGGTTCCTCAGTAGTTAAACGTGCACATATGCGTGTTACTTTTGTTGTGAGATCTTTAAACTTATTCAACGTCTTGAGAACAAGGTGTTTAACAAGGATACGTGATCCAATGTTGATGGGTTTGCAACCCTCTTACTCAACGAGTTGTTTAGTAGGTGGACTCATCCTTTTACCATCGTGGGTTTATGTAGTGCATGCACGCCATGTAGGCAAGAAATAAAAAACTTGTTAAGACATATAGTATATGGAAATAACAAATTAAAATGTGTCGCGGAGTTAGCTAGAAACCGCAAAGTTTTATTGATACTTGCAAGTTTTTATGAGAAATAAATAAGACATCATACTAAGGGAAAAATAAAAATAAATACATAAATGTGTATTGGGCACTTTAGTAAAGTGTAGGAGCGTCTGTGCGCTGGGCCGTAGCCATTCCTATAGGTAGCACCTCTTGAGGTTGCAGATGTTCCACGTGCGTGGTAGTTCACGACCATCCAAGCCTCGTAGCTTTGCAGCGCTGTTCCTAGTGCTTCATAACCTCATAGGCTCTTTCCCCGGTCCAAGCTTGCACAGTGTCTTACGTATGACTCATCATTGGCGGTAAACAAAGTCACCTGCGAATGAAACACTTCGTACTTTAGAGTCGTAGTATCCCTTCATCCTTGACTTTGATTTTGCTTCCGCGTATAGGCTGCGCGTTCGCGCTCTTCTTCTAGCAAGTCTAAATCGATAAGTTGCTCGTCGTCATTGGTTGCCACATTGATTTCAGCAGTGCGGATAGTAGGCATTCCAATTTCTCGGGTATGGCGGCTTCGTCCGTAGACTAGAGAAAAGGGAGTGTCTCCCGTGCTAGTTTTGATTGAGGTGCGATGTGCCCACAAAACATGTGATAGCTCTTCCACCCACCTTACTTTGTGCTTGTCCAAGCGTGCCTTAATTCCTTCACCTAGGCTTCGATTTGCGTGTTCTACTAAGCCGTTGGTTTGTGGGTGTTTAACTGACACGAAGTGCTGTGTGATTTTCAACTTCGCACTAGTCCTTGAAAGGGTTGTCGCTGAACTGTTTCCCGTTGTCGAGATAATTTCACCGGTAGCCGAAGCGGCATACAATATTTTCCCGACAAAGTGTTTTACGGTTGCTGATTGTTACCACTGCTTTTGCTTCTATCCACTTGGTGAAGTAGTCTATGGCGACTAAGAGGAAATTTAATCCTCCTGCGCGAGCGGGAAAGGGCTGCGATATCGATACCCCACTTATAGAATGGCCATGGTGCTGTAATTGGTGTTAGCTCGTCTTTGTGGTTGGCGCGGGACGGGTCTATGGACTTGGCAATCGTTGCATTTTCGTTATTAGGTCCGCGCATCGCGGTGCATGGTTGGCCAGTAGTATCCCGACCGCAAAGTAGCGTACCGCCACCACGTCGTGGTCCCGAGTGCATCTTGCATGAACCTTCGTGGATTTCTCGAGCATAATTTGCTTTAGGGACCCACGCGCCGGAGCCATGGTTGCGGGAAGGAGCGTCGGTGCGTATGTTGTCTCGAAGTTCGAACCTTTGTGCGGTGCGCCGTATCCTGCGAGCTTCCTACGCTCTTGGGGTAACGCTCCTTTGCATAGGAAGTCCGTTATTGGTGTCATCCATGTAGGGCCTTCCTCCTCTATTATCGTGGAGACTTCCATCTCTGAGATGGATTTGCTTTTCGGTGTTTCCACGGACTTGTTTAGACAGGTGTGCAAAGCTTGTCGATGCGATCTTGCTTAGTGCATCCGCCTTCCGATTTTCCCCTCTAGGAACTTGCTTGATGGTAAACCTGTCGAAGCCTTGGATTAATGACTTGGTCTTGTCGAGATACTGGATCATATGTTCCTCTTTAGCCACGTACTCACCCAACACGTGGTTGGCTACTAGCCGAGAATCCACATTTGCTTCCGGGTTCACGTACACCCATGCAGTTTGCAATGCATAGTCCGTGATTAGAGCTTCATACTCTGCTTCATTGTTTGTTGCCAGTAAATTCAAAACACAGTCGCGTAAGTGAATTCCATCCCTTCTTGATTTGTGAGAATGAGGCACGCTCGACCCATCAAGCGGAGGATCCATCGTAAACAAGATCCATGGATCTTGTAGTTCCTTCATGGTTGGTCGCGGGTATATCATCGGGATGTCGGCTTTTACCGATGAAGTCTGCCGAGAATCGGTCATTTGATTGCAAAGATGCTGGTGCGTAGAGATGTTGTGCTCACCTAGCAATACACTCCATTTTTGCGGCCGTCCGATCGTCAGGCTTGGAGATGATTTGCTTGATCGGTTGGTCGTGATCACGCTATGCTCAGTGCGCTTGGAAGTATCTGCTTGTGCGGCCGTTTGGCGCGAATACTAATGCTAGGACCAACTTTTCCATTGCGCTATAGTTCATCTCTGTTTTCTTGGAGCTTTACTTACGAAGTACAGGGGTTTATCGAGTTCCTATCCGTGAGTAACACTGCTTGTTGGCGCTCCATGAGTTGAGATAAGTACATGATCAACTCTTCCCCGGTTGGGGTGCTACAAGTGTAGGGAGTGTTGCTAGGTGTTGTTTAAGGCGTGCGAGAAGGCTTCTTACGCCTCAGTAGTCCAACGAAAATCTCTCTTTTCATACACTTCTTGAGTGTTTTGAAGAGGTAGAGACTTACCTGGCTTAGATAAGAACCTATTGCCAAACCGCCTAGCTTTCCATTGAGAGATTGGACCTCCTTCAATGTCTTGGCGGTGAAGGAAGCTCGATGATGTTCCTTGGTCTTTCGGACATAGTTTTATGCCATCGGGCTCTATTAGGTATCCGAGAAACATGCCTTGATGGCGCCGAAGGTACATTTTTGGATTCACTTCATGTTGATCTCGTAGAGTTTTGAATGTTTCCTCAATATCGCGCACTAACTCATCTTCATTATGGCTCTTTATGACCAGGTCATCAACATAGACCTCTAGGTTGCGGCCCACCTGTTTTTCGAAGGCATTATCTACTAACCGTGATAGGTGGCTGCATTCTTCAAGCCAAAGGGCATTTTGTGTAACGAGAGACGCCTTGGCTTGTGTGAAGGCCGTTTTTCCTCGTCCTCCTTAGCCATCTAGATTTGATGATATCCTTTGTATGCATCAAGGAAACACTTTAATGGATAGCCACATAAAGACTCTATTTTCCGGTCTATCTCGGTAATGGGTAGCGATCTTGTGGACATGCTTTGTTGAGGTCGTGAAGTCCAGCACATTCGCCCAGGCTACCGTCGCTCTTTTTAACCATTACTTGGGTTAGAAAGCGTCATGGTAGTAGACTTCACGCATAATCCCCGCATCCACAAGCTTGTGTATACGCGAATCGCTTGGCGCTCTTGGGCTTGGCGGCGCTTCTTGGCGTGACATGGTGAGTATCCTTGCCGGATTCTCAGCTTATGTTCGTGATTGAGCGTGGTACTCGGTCATGTGTTTGGCTCCCATGCAAAATGTCTAAGTTCTTTTGTAAGGTGTGCACACGCTGCGTTGTTGTCCGACAGGGGACCCTCAGATGGATCTTTCTGTTCGGTATTGGGAATTGAATTGCAACCAGATTTGGAACTTTGGTTGCTTATGCATTATCTGGTCTTGGTTTAAGCATGTAATTGTGTTACATTCTTTATGTGTGATAGTAGCATTGTAGAGAGTAACAATACCCCTTCCATTGGGAATTTAAGCATCCCGTGGCGCCTTGCTTGTAGACGGACACTGCGCAAGCGCCGATATCCACGGTCTTCCGATAATGCCATTTTATGGCGAGGAGATTGATCACCATGAATTCCATCCGGCCGTCGAGTGTTCTTCATTTCCAATCGCTGACTAGTAGTCGTATTGCCCCATATGCCATATCTTTTCACCCGTAAAATCGGTTAGTGCCGTTCGGCGGGCTTAGCGGTAATGTATTCGAGGCCTTGATCGTTTGGCGCAGTGCTCATACATGATGTCCGCCGATGCTCCACCATCAACGTACATACGGTGGATGTCGTGACCCCCCGCACTAATCTCAATGGTAAGTGGCTCTACTCTGCGTTGTCGCGAAGCAAGGTGGGAAGGAGATTTTACTTCCTCGGAAAACTCTGGTGACCTTTTGTCTAGTGACCCGCTGCCATGATTGTATCATGTAGATGATGTCGGCCTTGTCCTTGGGTGTCTCCTTCTTGTTTCCACTCTTACGTTTTATCCTTTCCCTCCTTGATATTTTTGACCAAATGGTCCAATCCGCCTCTTTAACCATTTTGTCAATGGTAGCGATTGGACACATTCATTAGTAGTGTGGCCCTTACGTGCGTGGTAGTCCTGATATCCATTCGGTCGCGCCGATCCTCACGGAGTGCGCATTTCTTGTGATCTTGGAAATTCACCTCTACATTGCGAGTATTTCCTTAGAGTCTTGGTAGGTGGGTGTATGTCATTATCTCTTCCATTCCCGACATTTTGCGATAGCTCCTATTGCGGTTACTACCCGATCGGTGGATTGTCTCCCCACTGGTTGTTCTCGTGACCGATAGTTGAGTAGTTTCTTTTTGCTATCCGTCGCGGCGGCTTCTCCTGGGACGAAGGACGAGAGGCGTTTCATGAGTTCATTAAAGGTTTAGGAATTTTGTCGTTCAACCTCTTGATGAGTTCGGGTTATTTATCCCATTCATGAAACCAGGTCTTTAGCACTTGGGGCATGCTTTAACTTGCATGCATTCATCTTTAAAGCGTTCCATGAATGCGCTTGTAGATTCTCCTGGCATTTGCTTTACCTAGCGAGTTCGACAGAGTTTTTAGCACTTCTTCCGTTGAGTAAAGTTTAGGCGAAACACCTTTCTTAATTCCTTAAAGCCATTGATGCTTAGCGTGGAAGCTTGTTGAACTAGTTCCGTAGCGTTCCCACCGGCGATGGAGTTAAACATGTGGCACCATACTGGTACGTGGCGAGTTTTCAATTATGGCTTTGATTCAAAATTTTTGAGGTGATCATCGAGGATCACTGTTAAAGTCATAGGTTTTTACGTTGGCGGGCATGCACCTCCTTTTGTTCTCCGAGAAGTCAGCGATGCGTCGGTGAATGCATCCACCTTTTTGACGGCCTACGAGAGATATATCTTCATCCTCCTCGGTCATTATATCTATTTACGGACTTCCGGTGTCTAGTTTCGCTATCCTCGTTGTCAGAATTTCCGAGGCCAATTTTCTCCTCGCGTAAACTGCAGACCGTCCTCGAGTTTGTACTCGAAGGGCTTTCACTTGGGGCATATCGTCACCCAAGTCGTCTGACTGCGGCTACCAAGTCTCGGTGTGGACATTTGCGCCGTTCGTCCTCCTTCCTTCGGATGATGTGAATTGGGCGTCTCATCATCCTCAACTCTCTTCCCAATTACATTAAACACAGGGGGTTACTGTTCTACGCGCTTCTCCTTCTGGCTGGCGGTGGTGAGGTTTCGTATTAGAGTCAAAGGCGAGTCGGGTTTGTAGCTTCCACTCGACCTCTTTCTAGCTTCCTCTTGCATGAGAGGTGTCAAGGTTTCGTAATTTTGGGATCTGAAATCCCTTGGTGTTAATTCCGGTCGACCCCTTCTAGGCGAGAGCATTCGCTTCTACTGTTGTGTCCTTGTTTTTATCCGGTGCATCGGTGCTTTTGTCAAGTCATCTCTAGCTTATGGACCGGAAGAAGGGAGTAGTAAGAGCAGTCTTGTGATGGGTCCCGCTACATTGGTGGTGTTTGTCATAGTGACTGGGTTGTCCCGGCGGTTCCACGGAGGAAGACCAAGTCTGGCCTAATTTCTTGTTTTGCGATCTTGGTTGTCCGAGTGCAGCAGAAGCTGAACCGATGTCGCGGCTTCTTTTTAGTGAGATCTGATTTGCGTCGTGATTTCCATGCTCGTCATTCTAGTCTTGGTTCTTAGTGAATGGTCCCACGGATGGCCACTTGTTGATACAAAGTTGAAGCGTTCCTTATTCAAGGCTCGCTCTCGTACCAATTCTTGCCGATTGTTGCTTGAGACACTAGCGCACTAAGAGACGAAAACACCGTTAGGCTTCTGGTGGAATTATCTCCCACGATTATCCTTCGGCGTGAGAGTAAGTAATCGGTTTAGGGTTAAAGAAGAGTTAGGGTTTCTAGATCGTACCTTTAACGAGGGATGTGATTCCATTTATATACACACGGAATCCTTGTTGGTTTCGTGTTCCTCAACCTTCCCGTATCCTTTAAGTCGGTTGGGGAATGATTATCTCTTTGATTAAGAGATATCCGATATCTATTCCGTAAATAGATTTGGATTTGGGCCTTGTAGGCCTAAACGCTTATCGGCGTAGCCGATTCGTTAAATCTTCGGCTTATCGGTATTCAGGCTTTGGTCGGGTTCGTGACCCGGATATAGACTATACGTCATCATTTGCTATGTCTGATATTTATCTCATACAAAAATCTCATATAAGATCATCACATCTAATATACTGGTTCAAAATTTCTAGAAGATAAATTCATGCATTCCTTTATTGATCTTGATGTAACTTGAACTTATAGTTATATTTTTTTAATGATATACTCCCTCCGTCCTAAATTATAAGTCCATTTTGACTTTTTCAAAGTTATTTTATACCAACTTTGACTTTATTTATTTCTTTTAGCGTTATATAATACTTGTTATAAAATATATAAATGGATATGTGATTTAAATGCATTTTCATTTGTATATTTTTCATCATGTATTATATAACACGAAAAAAAATAATTAAGGTCAAAGTCGGAAGAAAAAGACTTTGAAATGTCAAAAATGAACTTATAATTTGGGACGGAGGGAGTATAATGTTTATAGGAAAAATGTTATACCTTTATCACTTGGTTGTTTTAATATTAGGTTCGTGGTTTGATATTATGCGTAACTCTAGAGGCTATCTTGGTATTTGGTAATAGTATTGGGTTAGAAAGTGAACATTTTTAAAATAGAAAATAACCAGTTTTTTCACGTGGGTAATCGGTTGGAAATGGAGTCGTGATTAATCAGCGGCCCATATTTTATTGCAAATTGGATAATACAAATCAACTGGATAAATATATGCACCTTTCCGATACTCGTTTTTATCGGTCGCTAAATCATTTTAAAACTCTGTTCACAATAACAAATTGAAGAAAGAAAAATTATCTAACTTTAGGCAAAATATACGAATGCTTATGTTTTGTAATTATTATTTTTATTGACCAAAAATCGTGCTTAAATAATTAGTTGATATAAGTCAGTGTCATAGCTGAATAAACAGAAAGACATTACGAAGATTTACACGATAACTATTTACAATAGTCAAAAATATATTAAACCAATTATTAAATTTAAAAACATTGTATTTTGATAGTTTATCTTAATTTTTAACAAATATTTACAAAATAAAATTGCATTAAGTTAAAAAAAAATTGGGAAGAGAAGTTTAACGGATATATATTTTGAGCCAGTTAAAAATTTAAAATTTTGTAATTTGTATGACAATACATCTCACATTTTTAAATTTTGTAATTTGTATGATAATACATCTCACATTTTTTCGTATACGGCTATGGGTTAAGCATCATGTTATTATGATTTAAAAAGTCTCATGATTTTAAATTTTAAATAAGACAAATGTTTTTTAAAGATATCATATTTGTCACTATTTGTTTTTCTTGGTAACGAACAATTTTTTTGTTTTTGTGAGTACTTTTCTTTCAAAATCATCCCTTTTAAGGTACTTTGTGACATTTTTGACTTTCGAGAAAAAAAAAATCTATTAGTTAAGAAGGGTAAAAATGTTCAAAAATTTCGTAAAATACCTTAAAAAACATAAATTTGAAAGAAAAATATCTATAAAAACAAAACAAAAATTAATTATATTATTGGTTTATGGCTTTATGACTATTAAGATTTAAGAGCTCGTATCTAAATTCATTTTTAGTTTCTAGAAATTTACGAATAGTTTTTCTAAAAACTGATAATGCATCCAGATAAACTATTTTGATGCAAAGTAGAAATAATGTAGATTTATGATATATTGACATGTGCATTAGCCTGAATTCAACGGTATGGACCAAAGCGAGTAGGTAGAGATATGTGGTGCATTTTTTTTAATGCGTTTATATTTTTAAGAAAACTTTAATGCATTTTATATATTCATACACATGATAATATCATGTTTTATTTCTTTCTTCGATCATCATTGGAAGCTTTTGCCAGCCCTACCTAACCAAATACACGAAAACACGTTGACCAAAAACTTAACAATATTGTACAAGTTATTTATGCATTAAGTCTTCTTTTAGACCTTTTTAGTTAGGCCCCTATATCAAAGCTCGTTGGTGAAATATCTTGTTTTTAATAAATCGACAACATAAAGTACTTATATTAGGTTTTTCTTTTCTAAAAAGACAAACTCAAACGTATAAACTAGAGGAGGCAAAACGGGCGGGCATGGGTTACGGGCCAAACGGGTTATGGGTCAAACGGGCACGGGCCAAATAGACACATGTTATACTAATAGCTTTTAAAAAGACCTAAAACGACGAAATAAATTCCTCGAACGTAACACCTCATTTATATTTAAAAAATTAAATAAAAGTTTTTCTTTAAAAACAATCTAATGTTCGAGAAAAACATGTGTCCATTATGCCCATTTAACTTTCAAATGGGCAATACATGCCTATTTCAAAAAAAGAAGGGGCCCAAATGTGCCCAAATCTTTTAAAAGTTTGCCCATTTAACCCATTTTTTTTGGATTTTGGTCACAAATTACCACCTCTAATATAAACTCAATGTTCTAGGTATGTTATATTTGATAGAGTAAATTACACCGTTCTTCTTTGTGGTTTACGTTGATCACAGCCTATCGTCCTTTGACAAAAAAAAAATGCACCGTCCGTCCTTAAGTGGCAAACGTTACGCATCGTTCGTCCCTCCCACTAACGGACCTCAGTAACTCGTTAAGTCACCCCAAGTGAGGGCACATTAGTAATTTTAGCCTTTTTTTTTGTTTTTTTTAAACCCAAAAAATGATTTAGTGCAAAAACCAGTACTTCTTGTTTCTCACACCATCTAACCTAACCTTCTTCTTTAGAAATAACTAAAGATTTCTCTTCCTTATAAACTCTTTCTTCTTCCCCAGTTATCATCTACACCACCAGTTATCATTTCAAGTAGATCGGACGCCACCCTTCATAGCAACTAGAGCCGCCGCCACCACCATGTTGATGGTGGCTGTTTCCGGTATGACCGACGGTGGTGTCATAAATTGGGTGTGTTTGATTTAGGTTTAGATATACGAGTTTGATGGTTGAATTTGATTGTTTTATGTCATGTTTTTTCTTTTATTTACTTTGGATATACACCAGTATATTCTTGGTTTTTTTTCCCTACACATTTTGATGTGTGTGTTATGATTTATAGTATCGTAGTGATGGATGAAATGGTAATATGTTGATTGCTTTGGATGAGAATTTGTAGATATGGTTCATTTAGATGACATAGATAAACAAGATGAACATACAACTGTTATCAATGGGGGAGTGAAAAATGCTTGACTATTATAGTGGTAGTTTTTGATTTGTTTTTTTAGAATTTGTGGTAAAAAAAAACAATTCAATGAATATGATTATCGGGCTTTGTGAAAGTGGTCGGAGGTGATGAGAATGGTGGTGGTGGTGTTTATATATGATTTCAATTTTTTTATTTTAATTTTTGTTGCGATTGATTTTGTGGGTTTTGGAGTGGAAATAAATGGGATTTCGCCATTTGGAAATAAGTTTCGTATGCTTGTGGTGACTTTGTGGTGATGAGATGATATTGATTGTGGTGATTTTGGTAAAACCGATGTTTACAAGGTGATGACTGATGATGATGATAGGGGTGGTGGTCGCGATGGAGTGTGGTGGTGAAGGAGAAGGTATTGGGGGTAAAGATGATAAAGAAAGAATAGGGTGTTTGGATATCAATACAAAGGTTATTCATAAAGGCAAAATAACAACTTTACCCTCATTTGAAGACTTGAAAAATCAAAAATACCCCCACATAAACGTGACTTAACGAGAGTTACTGAGGTTCGTTAGTAGGAGGGACGAACGGTGCATAACGTTTGCCACTTAAGGACGAACATCGCATTTTTTTGTTCAAAGGACGATAGACTGCGGTCAACGCAAACCACAAGGACGAACGGTTTAATTTACTCTATTTGATATTTAAGAGGTTATAAACTTAACATAAAGTTTAATCATCAATAAATTAATTTGAATTTACATAAAGTTGTAAGGCAAACGAGCAATAAATTACACCTCTAGCCTTTAATGATATGTTTTTCGAAAGTAATTATTAGCTTCTGTTATGGTCAATGTGAAGTCCGTCTTATCTTACATGCATCACGATATGCCACGGTTAATTAACGTTGATTCAAGTTTCTTACATGCTTGCTCTTTTGCTAGAGATTTTCGGTAGATAAAACTATATATGTATATCAAACCCTTAGGGGGCGTTTGGTTGGGGTAATTTGAAATTCCGGAATTTTAAATTCTAGAAAATTTAAATTCTTGAGAATTTAAAATTCCGGAATTTAAAATACCTTCGCATGTTTGGTTCACAGAAATTTATAAATATATATATATATATTTTTTTAATATAAATATCATAAAAATTCTATTTAAAAGTTTATAAAAAAAATTATAACAAAAGTTTAGAAAAAATTTATAAAAAAAAGTTTATAAAAAATTTATAAAAAAAGTTTATAAATAATTTATGAAAAAAGTTTATAAAAAATTTATTAAAAAGTTTATAAAAAATTTATAAGAAATTTATAAAAAAAATTATAAAAAAAAGTTTATAAAAAATTTATAAAAAAGTTTATAAAAAAAGTTTATAAAAAAAGTTTATAAAAAATTTATAAAAGTTTATAAAAGAGTTTATAAAAAAAAAGTTAAAAAAATAAATAAGAAATTTATAAAAATTTATAAAAAAGTTTATAAAAATTTATAATAAAAGTTTAAAAAAAATCTATAAAATAGTTTATAAAAAATTTATAAAAAAATTTTATAAAAAAAAAATTATAAATATTCTATTTAAAAGTTTATAAAAAAACAATAAGAAAAAAAGTTTATAAATTTTTTTTCAAGCAAATTAAAATTTCTCACTTTTGGGCGATTCGATTCTCCCATTTTGGCAATTTGATGAATTGTAAATTGCTTCAATTTCCCCCATTTGAGTTACCAAACATGACATTTAAAGGGAATTAAAATGCAAATGCCTCCAATATCCCCCAAATGGCCCCAACCAAACGCCCCCTTAAATTATTATCATGATTCCTATCAAAGAGCTTGTTTCTCAATGATATTTTTTATTTTATTATAAGAGAAAATCTTCTATTAAATGATTGTGAGTGGACATGTGAGATAGTCTGTGATGTATCGAGAAATAGTTAGTTGTCGTTAAAAATCACCGTGATTTTGCTAGGTTTTTCATTTTCTGGCTAACATGTGATATGAAGCAGATCAAAGGTCTGGCGGACTTTACATAAGTCAACGTAGTAAGAGTGATCGGATTAGAGAAATGCCTTTAAAAGAAGTCGTAGTATTAATGTTTGATTGAAGATCATTTACATATCAAACATTTTTTACATATCAAAGGATCAATATTCACCTTCCATCTTTATTTGATCTAATGAATGAGATTAATCCAAACAATTTAGAAACCCACTTTCATCTTCTTTTTTTTCAACTATTAATTCAAACCGTTAATCGTTAAGCGTAAAAACATACCTTTACAACGAGCATTTAATTATATTTCTATAGATAGGCGCTTTGATATACTTTTGATAAAAAAAAAATCGTGTTTTTTAAGTTTTTTTCGTTACTTAAATTTGCATGAAAAAATCACATATGATTCATATCATATGTGATATAACACTAATATCACATGTGATATTATTAGAATATTCAAATTAGTGTTTAATAACATGTGATTTCTCATGCATGTTTTAACAATGAAAAAAAAAAAAAAAGACGAAAAACAAGAAAAAAATGAAGAAAAAAAATTGTCGAAAATATATCAAATTGCCGGTCTATAGAAAGATAATTAAATGCTCGTCGCGATGTTGTAATTATTTTCGCATAACGATTAACGCTTTAAAAGATATTTAAATTATAAAAAAGAGATGAAATATTAAATTGCTTTTAATCTAAGCCATTAATTTCTTTTGAGTAAACTGCAAAAAATGTCCCTGAACTTTGCCAAAATTGTGAAAGATGTCCTAAAAAAAATATGTAAATAATGTCCCTAAACTTTCAATTTTTTGCGAGTTATGTCCTTGCCGCGTTACTGTAGTTGCAAATTTAGTTTTCTTACTAACGCTCGTTATGAATTCTCGTTAGTTAGTCCTCACGTCGTTGCGCGTGAGGGTATTTAAATCTTTTCACTTTTCCCGCCATCAAATCCACCTGACAGGCCCTACTAGCACACCTAACTTTGTTTTGAGGGACATTTTTTGCAACAATGTTTATCTTCTCTAATTCTTATATAACACGATTTGCCATATATTTATTGCACACCCTTGAACCTACTGTTATTGCTCATCATCTTGTTCATACCTACTGTTACTACTCATCATCTTGTTCACCTTAAAAAATAGTTCTTTGCGCCTGTGGTCTTCAATGTGTAGTCAGAACTTCCTAGACTAACAGGAATCCTGGTAGGCGCTTCTATTCATGCCCGATATACGTAAGTTTGGCTCTTGATCAAAACAATAATAATGTTACATTTTACAAGTTGCCTCTGTTTTCTTCTTTTTAGTTACATTTCTTTCATTTTACAGAACTCGAGTTGTCCCTTCATCGGTTGAGTGGATCCACCGATGTGCGACCGATCTTTAGACAACATCCCTGGTCTACTTAGGACCATAGATTCTTTGGAAGATGCGTTGGGGTTAGAGCAAGAGAGGGTAGAGTGAGAGAAGCATAGGGAAATGAGGAGGAGACCCGGACAAACCAGGAAAAGCTTCGGGCAAAAATGGAGGAGGAGCAGGCTAACAAGTTGAGGAAATACCTTATCATCAGTTGGGTTTTCTTCGCTTCTTATGTTTACTTGCAAAGTTGACCGTTTTGGTTTGGTCAATGTGGGTTGGTTTTTTGGGTTTCTGGTAGTTGATGGTGTTTATGTTAGGTTTTGGTAGTTGATGGTGTTTATGTTAGGTGTATATGAACAATGTCTTATGTTGATGGTTGTCTATATAGTTTATATACATTATGGTATCACAACAATGGTTCAATTATCTTTAATTATCTAATTTGATTTGTGTTATTTGTTTGTTAAGCAGGATTATGATTTGTGTTATTCATGTCATTATGCAAGTCCATAAATGTGCTTTAAAAGTCAAACATAAACCTTTGGCTGGTGAATGAATCTGTAATCATCTGTTAAAGATTCAGTTATCACGATTTAGGTTTGGTGTTTCTTAAGTAGGATTATGATTATTTGTTAAGTAGGATTATGTATTATGATCCAAATTTTAGTGCGTTGCTTGATGTTTACACATCACAAATATATTCATGAATGTGGTGTAAAAGTCAAACATAAAGCACTCTAAAGCTTAGGTTGGTCTCGGGTTGGATGGCCTGTTTGTTGTAATACTGATGTTGGTTAACCAGTTCACCAAATAAAGGATTGATGGAGTAGGAGTGTGTCGGTTATGTGTTGATAATGAACCAAATACTTATGCAGGTTCATATAGTTGCAATGAAGCACTGGAATACTTATAGACACTCACAGACTTACTCAACTGCATGTGTACATTTTTCATTTTCTTGAATACAATCATATTTATGCAGGTTCATTTCTGTCTCAACTCACAAGATTCATTTAACTAAAGTTGAAGATGAAGAATTGTAAGTTAGGAATGATTTAGATTGTCTGGTAAGACATTGTTGGGCTGCTATTTGATCGATGTTGACTAAAAAAGTCAAAGCCGACCCACAACAATTTTTACTTATGTCACCCATACATAAAGCAGTTGTTATTTAACCCGACTCACATTAATGTTTAGGGACATTTTTTGCAACAAAATCCATGATGAAAAAAAGGTTACTCTATTTACTCAATTTGTGTATTGTTTGCAAAAGGGATTTTCGAGGATTCTTCTGATACAAGCAATGACATTGTATCATAAAGCAGTGATGAAGTCAATGATCCACATTAAAAAGTGTCTGCTAACTGCATACTAGCCCTGCCAGCACAACATACTTGGGATTGTACAGGTAGTAAGATATTTGGAATTAAAAGATCAAAAAATGGTTTATGAGCAATTCCAGATAATGACAGTAAAGGAAAAAGAAAGGTTGAAGTTGCAGGTGAAAAAAGAAAGCTTGCCAGTAAGAAAAAAAAAAGAAGAAATGACATCTTTGTTAAGTGTTTTGTGTTGCTCCAGTTAAGGATGAAATAGTTGATGTAATAACTTTGTGGTAGTTGAAAAAACTTTGGTTGTATGTTGGTAGTATTATGTAATGTATTTGTTTAATGGAATTGGATGTTAGTTAATGGTCATATGGTCTTAATCACCATTGTTTAACAAACATAACAGAACTACATAAAAGACATATTAATTGTCTTAATCACCATTGTTTAACAAACATGACAGAACTACATAAATAGCAATTGTCTTATTCTAAAACTCAAAAGCAACAATAAACTTAAAGAAATTGTTTCTCACTCATACATAAAGCCATTCAAATTGCGGCTTGTTTGAAAGCCTTTCTGGTACTCTTTCCCCACTGACTACCAACCTTTTGGGTTGATTGTGAATCCATTGGTTGACTTGCTCCTGCATCAGTTGCAATTGCTTCAGTGTCTACAACACCCTCAGATCTTGCCTTCTTCTTGATTTTCCCCTTTGCATTCTTCTTTATTGGACTTGTACATGCTCTTTTGTTTTGACCTGTTGTACCACATTGGTTACAAGTAACAGTCTTTCCTTTTTTTGAAAGCTTCCCACCCTTGACAATTTCCTTGAACCCATTCGCAGCCGTCTCCTTTTTGGTCGATCTCCTCTTTTTCCTTGGTCTTCCAACTGGAACATGATGGTGTGGGGGCAATAAGATACTAGGGATGTTGCACTTGGGTCAAAATTGACTGTTAGCAACACATTCAATCTTATGGTTGTACGTCTCCTTCCATGTTTTTAGCTAATATGTTTGATGTACCCAATCTTCAGGTATACCTACCTTCCTACCATCATTTGTCATGCTATAAATTGCTGCCACAACATGTTTGCATGGAATACCGTTTAGCTCCCATCTCCTACATGTACATGTCCTTAACCTCATATTCACCACATATTAGTCATTCCATGGTCTCTTACACTTGTAATTGGCCTTCCCATTCTAAATAACATCATACTCATTAGCTTCTTGATTAATAACAGTATAAATGGATGTTGCAGTTTGTGTTAAGGGACCTGCACACTTGTCTATGACCTTTTGCACATTCACTATCCTCTTCATCAAATACTCTAATGTATTCCAAACACCCTATTATTGGTTTATCTCTACCATCTACCAACTTACTGTTGAGTGACTCATAAAGGTAGTTGACCATAATTTCACACTTAACCCTACCTATTTTTTTATTAACGATTAAGGATAAGTTAATGTCCACTATATACACACTTAAAGCACAAATATGAAAAATGATATACCTGAAAAATAAGCCTTTGACATTGAGGTTGGTGGTATCTTTCTTAACCAGTCATGAGCTTTCGGGTCGTAGTCTTTCAGCTGCCCCATTAGATGTTCAAACTGAGGCACAGTAGTTGTTGTTGCACACTTCCATAGAAAATCCATGTAAAGTATTCATTTGAAAATCATTTCATGTTCTCATGGATGTGTCTAACACAGAATCTATGTTCAGCTGAAGGAAAAACCTCTTGAATAGCTTGTAGAATACCCTGTTACAAGTAAGACATAATGGATTAAAACATTGCTTATGTTTAACGAATTGTTTTGTAATTAGTGTTAATTGAGTTTATTATACCTTTTGTCTATCCGAAATGAAAGTGTAGTTGTTGTTTGGTTGTAAATCAAGGTCATCACCTAGATTTTTTAGGAACCACAAAAAAGAACTCTTGCATTATGCCTCAACAATAGCATATGCAAGAGGGTAAATACCATTGTTACTATCAATACCAACAACCGTCAAAATTTGCCCTGTAGATGGTCCTTTTATGAAAGCGCCATCCAATCCCGATATCTCTCTTCTTATAGCTCTATACCCGGCTTTAAGTTCACCAATACACACATAAATTCTTTTGAATACCCTTGAATTAAGAGTCAGATATGTGTTGGTTTCCACTTGGATCTTAACTGTTGTACATGGATTTTTTTGCTCTGAGCTCCATAGCATAATCTCTAAGTTGGGCATACTGTTGTTTGTGATCACCTGTCATCTTCTCCTCAACAATTTCCTTTGCCCTGAAAGCTTTATCGAAGATATTTACGTTTATTTGTAACCTCTTTGTTAATTCAATCTGTAATGCTTTGATTGAGATTTTGGGATTTCTATTAAGAATCTCGATGACATAAGTTGACAGAAACCTAGATGTAACACCAGTAAGATCTCTTTTTTGGATACATGTATGAGTATCAGTCAATGTTTTAACCGACCAACATTTCTCATTGTCCCACTTTGAGACGAGTAGATCCCATGGGCAAGGGGGTTTATGATTCCTGATTTTATATCCTTTAGGACTAACACCCTTGCATTTAATGTTCTTATGCTTTTTGGTTTTCTCAGATTGGCCTCGTGTCTTTGAGGTGGATTGCATATACCCTTCTCTGCCATATGTTGGATTGAAGGAACTTGCTCCAACCACAGTGCCGTAGCACTTAGCTCTGAGCCTATACATATTAGATATTAGAACCGAGATAGCTCTCCTAGCCTGAAAGGCATGCATCTTCACCTTTTTAGTCGCTTATTTTCTTGTAACAAACACTTCTCCCACCCTAAATGCACCTTATTTTATTTTAGACTTACCCTTATAAGACCTTATTATTACCTTCAATCTATTCCTTCTTAGACTTGCACCATGTTCAACATCAGCTTCATCAGCACTATCAAGGTCATCCATTTCAACGGAAGGTGCAAGTAACCATTTCAGCAGACTTTTTTGGAGGAAGTTTGTGTAACATATTGGTTTTCATAAACACATAATCAAGCACAAAAAGGGGGCGTATGAAATAGAGTTTAGAGAGAGAAAGTGGAAGAGAGTTAGGAACTTTAGTGAGACAAAGAAAAATGAATTATAAAAGCTCCAACCCTTTGCCTTGCTAGGCAAAGGGTATTTATAGGTTCTTACAAGACACGCCACCTACGGGCTGTGGATCAGGCATACAGTGGGTAAAGACTCGTCCGTCCTCCACGGTGTTACTTAACAAACTACTTACTAACACTAATAGACTACGACTACGAGCTTTCTAACGAATACATATACTTGAGGTGACCGACTCTTTAACTTCAGGATTTTCTAAATCCTAACAATCTCCCCCTAAGGGAGGTCACCTCAATTACATCATATTACAAGCAGAGATATTACATTTTAGTGTTCTTGGATTCTTGAATAAGTTCTTTGCTCTGTAGCCCGTAGTCTTTGATTCTTCATTATCAGCATGATTTGATCATAATGTGGAGGTCTTTAACTGATCCACGCGATGATTAGTTTTGAGCCAACATTGAGATCATCAGCCATAGAAAATCTCTGACTCATTCTTTGTAGTATCGTCATTATGTGATGTTGTGACATTGGGACCGACATGCTCACATTTTGGATCATGATATCTTCTTATCAAAGTTGCGAAAGCTTTTGTTGATTCATGATATTTACAACAGCTTAGCAGAAGCATGGATTGAAAATATCAGAGTCAGTTGATGAAGATATGCACTTATCATGATTTCTTTTGAATTAATGTGATGTGTGAGCATGCGGCTTTGGATTGACTTCTCAATTCTGATCAGCTACAACCGTCGGGTGTCCCTGCAAACAACAGTTAGCAATAAAGCGCACGAAAAGTTTCTTTGATCACCTTCGTTGAATAGGTTGCAAGAACCACGGTTCCCGTTGATCAATTACAAGAAATGCTGCTGTGATCGGTATAATTCGAAGAATTTCAGCAGGTTTCAGCGGTACGCTCTAGCCGTTCTCAAACCAGGAACGTCTCAAAGAAGACAACGCTAGAAGTGAGTGAACCAACAAATTGAGTTTACTGATTGATTAAAAATGCTTTGAAAACAATCGCGTATTTCTTGCAGAAAGAGTTTTGCAATACGACGAAGGTTTTATAAGAAAAATCAATTTTCAATCATAAATCCTTTTTGTGTTTGAAAATGAATACACATTTGATGTGCTAGAGAAAAGAAGATTTGCACATCAAACGGTTTTTCAAAAGTATTCGTCAATTCATTTCCTGGACCAAGGTTGATTCAAGAGTGAATCGCCCCATTGTTTCTATCCAGTTGTCACAAGCTTGATCTTTTGAAAGATCTCACATGTCACCCACCAAGACTTGTTTGATGTTGGCTCTAGAAGGATTTCCATCTTCATCGTGAATACTTTACATATCACTCAGATGTTCTGGCAATACCACAAGGATAATGCGTAGGACTCTCAATATATATACTTACTTTCCACATTATGTGAAACAACAAGTCTTCATTAATTTAGTGTCCTAATGAGATATTGTGGATGATCTCTTGGCTCTAGACTCAATCGTGCATATTTGGTTTCCTATGCCGGAGACTAGGGAGAGGGTCTCCTTCTTCAATATCAACAATCTCTAAGAGAAAGTCGATAGATTATGTAGGTTCCACGTGAGAATGAAACAAGTCCTTTTAAGAGGAACTTGAGTAGCATGGGAAGTTATGATGTCTTTTCTTCAATATCGGAGTTACCTTAGTAACCACCAATAGCATATGTATTGAACCCGGTTTCTGCCCTAAGGTTGAATTATTGGAGGGCTATTTCTTTTCACCCTTTTCCCATTAATTTCTTTTTCCTTCTTCAACCCCTTCAGTGCTTACCGAGACTTCATTACTAGAACCTTGTTGGGTTTATTCCAGTAATAGCTTACGCCTCAGTCGGCACTCTTCCCTTTTCTCACTTTTCTCCTTTTTTCATCACACCTAAGGACTTCTACACTATCTAGTGGATTGTCCCTGGGTAGATCCCTCCGGCTCTGGCGGGATCGTGGGAACTAATACCTAACCTAACCTTCCTTATATCTCCATGCACACATAAAATTGGTCGGTCTTTTGGTATTGTTCATTCCGCCTCGAAACCAATTGAAAACCATTTAAAAATCAATCAAGGTACTTGTGATATAAAATCAAAGCGTTTTTTGATAATCTTTTAGAAATGCTCCCCCTCAACATGTGCTCCAAGTATTTTGAAATCATTTTAGCACATGGAGGCAAGAGGACTTATGAAATCTTAGATTGAGAATGAAAGATCTAATCTTTGATTAACATTTTCTAAAATAATCATCATCACTTCCCGATCAAATCAAGTAATTTTAGTACTTTGGATAAAATATTTTGGGAAGGATGAGGTTTTCTTTAGATTGCTCCCCCTCAATATGTGCATGGAACACCCACATCAGAAGCATAATCAATGATATCATTAGAGGTAGATGCAGGACTAGTAGCGACAGTAGATCTATTCAAAGTGTGTTCACTTCTCAAAGGTATGATTCTACCAGTGGGCATCCATTTCCTAATGGGCATTGATCTAGATAATTTAGGGCACAATTCATTTAGATTGAATTTACGACCAGTAGGTATCCATTGATAACCTACATTACTAAAATTTATTCCCACTACATTTGGTTTCCAATGGTTTTTATGTTGGTTTCCAATGGTTTTTAACCTTTTTCCACCATGGTTTTCTGACATCCTTAACCTGTTTAGTAATTCTAACAGTTTTGATTTTGGCCGGAGATTTAGCAACATATTTTAATTCGCTCACGGACATTCATGATAAATACGGAAACCAAACATTCATTACATGTTTTGCAAATCGTAGCGAAATTGAATTAATTACAAGATGCGGCTTATAGCTAATACTTGAATCAACACGATTCGTCTTATTAAACTCAAACTTATTATTCCTAAATTTGGTCTTCACTTTCTTCCCTTGATCAATCTTAGTCGCGAGGTCCTATCTTGCTTTGTATTGCTGGAGGCTTTAACACGCTTACCTTAGTGTCGCTGATTACTCCTGTAGAGGGAACGATGGGAACATTAGTTGGTTTCACTACTTTCTACATTCCTAGTCTAGAAGTGCTGGGATCTGAAGTACTAGGAGACACATCAAAGGTCACTTGCTTGAATTTCGACATGGAACAAGGCATATCAAGGGTCACATGCTTGACTTTGGGCATAGAGCAAGGCATAACGACTATATCTTTCTTAGTACCAGATTTAGGACATATAGTTATTAGGCTTTCTAAAAGCTCCTGAGATCGTTTGGCATATAAGCATGCATCCCTAATCGCCCTATCAAGTGGCTTCTCTATCCTATCCTCTTCAACAATCTCACGGAGACATTCTAGACTATCCTTAAGGTATGAAAAATATGTTTGACATGCAAGTTCATTGTTTCTAAGATGAGGGGGAATATACTTCACAGTCATAGCATATTTAGCACAAGCAGGCACCTTTGGTGTAGTAATCTTACAACTGGTGATTGGCATTTTCCCTTTTACGACTCTTGATTCTCAATTTCATTTTGCAAAGAAGTTACCTTTTTAGTTGTTCTTGTCACGAAAGTGACTTTAATTTATTCATATAACTCTTGAAATGCAGTTTAACCTTTTCATTTTACGCTAGAAAGCACTCAATTTCATGTTGTAATGCATTAATGATGTTTTGAAGATGAAAAATTCGAGAATTTTGAGAATCTAAAGGAGGAGGTATATGGGAGCCAGTCATTTCATTCTTATCTCCCTTTAATTGGGAAATTTGGGCTTTCAACCTTTTGATCGTGTTGCACTGAGCTCGAATCTGTTCATCTCGTTTGTTTAATTCAAAAACCGTATCAAATTCAGGAGCATCCGAAGATGTCTTGGAATTTGAGGTTTTAACATTTTCTTTGAGATGTTGATATTTTGATTGCAAAGCAAGATATTCAACTTCCAATTTAGAAAATTGTTTGACCATGTTATCATGATCATCTCTTTCAATTTTATCATGCAATTTTGAATTTGTTGTTTCAAGCTCAACGACACGATCATGGGAAATTTCAAGGCAATAGATTATTCATGAAATTGAGAAGCAGTAATAGAATAATTTGTAACTTGATGTAGAACACATCTTGAGCAATACATCTAGATATCAAATTATCGTTAAAAATGTGAAGGTTCTTCCTCTCAATCTCATTGGTCTTAAGCTCACATTCATTTATTCTTACCTCGTTTTCTATTTCATTAAACACCTTTTTCGTTTCTTTAATCTCTGTATCTATGCTCTTTTGAAGACTCTCAAATTGTTCTTTTAGTTGTTTAAAGAAAGCCGCGACCTCGGTTAAATAACACTTTTAGTTTGCTCAAAACCCTTTCCTTCAATCACTCTGGGAGTGATTCTCTTCTTACACAACAACAACAGACCCAATCCAGCCTAGGAAGGGTATGGGAGGTAAAAATGTGAGCAGATCCTGCCCCTACCCGGGGTAAACCCGTGTGTAGAGACTGCTTCCACGAGACCTCCTAGGCAGTGCATGTGTGCTTTAGTACCAAAGGATAGAGATAGCATACTACAAAACAATATGCAAAAGCGTAGTAAAAGGGAAAGCAAAAAAACAAGCAAAACAGGGCATACAAGAAAGGAACCACGCACAAGCACACCAAAAAAAGCCAATAGCAAAGCACAACAGAAATAAAACCAAAAGCTCAGGCACACCAAAATTAGACCAACCAAAGGGGGCAACGAGCAGCAAGCGGATAAGCACACGAGGCAAAAGCTAATGCAAAAACATGAAGCACCAAAAAACGCAGGGGAGCGAGAACAAAGGGCAAAACCTAAGGGGGCTAGAGCAAGCGAAACCACGCACGTGGGGCCTAAGAAAAAAAGCAAAAAAAGGCCACAAAACAAAACACGCAAGGAGGCAAAAGGGGACACCTAAAAGCCAAGCACCTAGCACCACTACCCGCAAATCCTAATTCTATCCCTCCACCCCTTCCTACACGTTTTCTCAAAATCAACAAATAATTAATAAACTATATAGGCTGATTAAGGTCTTGCTTTGAGTGGGAAAAGTTCTGGGCACTAAAATCTAAATGCATAGGTGTATTTGGAGGATACAAATACGATGGTACGGAGGCAATTTCCTACACGGGGGATTCTTCTCAATAAGATTATCAACTTTTTGCTTATCCAAATCTTTCTTCCAGAACACTTGCTCAGGGGTCAATTGAGTTTGAGATTTTAACTTATTCAAGGAAATCCAATTTTCCTTAGTGTAATCATGAGATTTAAGCATTATATTATTCTTTATACACCAAGGATCTTTTAGTTTCTTTGCCATTTTTTCTTTCTGTAGGATATTGGATTTCACATACACATCAAACCATAACACAAAGTAGGCGTATAAGTGGAATTCTAGAGAGAGAAAGTTAGAGGTTTAGGGAACTTTAGTGAGAGAAAGAAAATTCTTATTATGAGCTCCAACTCTCTACCTTGGAAGGTAGAGAGTATTTATAGTCTTACAATAAACGCCACACAACGGCGTGGATCGTGCATACAGTGGGTAAAGACCCGTCCGTCCTCCACGGTGTTACTAAACTAAATACTACTTAACATAAAAGTACTATGACTACGAGCTTTTAACGATTACATATACTTGAGGTGGCCGACTCTTTAATACCTGGAATTTCTAATTCCTAACAATCTCCCCTAAGGGAGGTCACCTCAAACATATACTAAAATGACATTGAATACAATCAGATATTACATTAACAATTGATCTTGCATTCTTGATGTAGTACTTTGCTCCGAGGCTCGTAGTCATTGATTCCACTCATTGCATGTTTGGTTAATCCAAGTGGAGGTCTTTTCCTGATCCACGTGATAATAATGTTGAGCCAGCTTTTGAGATCATCACCTAATAGAAAATCTCGATACATCCATTGTGGTGTTGGTATTATGTGATGTTGTGACTTTCGGACCGACATGCTCACATTCTGATCATGATATCTTCTCATCAGAGTAGCGGAAGCTTTCGTTGATTCATGATATTGGCGCAGCGTGAAGCATGGAGTTAGAATATCCGAGTCATTGATGCACCAATCATGATTTCTTTCGATATGAATGTGTTGTGTGAGCATGCGGCTATGGATTTGACCGCTCCATTCTCGATCACCGCGAACGCCGGGTGTACCTGCATAAGACACTTAGCAATAAAGCGCACGAAAGTGTCTTTGATCACTTTCGATGAATTGAGGTACACGGCCCACGGTTCCCGTTGATCGGTAGCAAGTACCGCCTGTGATCGTATAATTCAAGAATTTCCTTGACAGGGTTTCGCAGCTGCTCTAGCCGTTCTCAAACCGAACGTCTCAAAGAAGACAACATGGAGTGAGTGAACCAAATAATTTAAGTCCACCGATTGATGAAAAGAGATTTGAAAAACAATCGTGTATTGCTCAATAGAAATTGTTTTGCAATATAACGAAGGTTTTAATGAAAATCAATTATCAATCATAAAACACCTTTTGATTTGAAAATTAGTACACGGTCGACGTGCTAATGAAAAGAGTTTTAAAGCACAAAGACCGGTTTTTCAAAGGTATCCGTCAATCCATAACCTGAACCGGGATTGATTCAAAAGATTGAATCGCCCCATTGTTTCCGTTCAGTTGTCACATGGTTGATCTGTATAATAGATCTCACATGCCACCTACCGGGAGCTTGTTAGATGTTGGCTCCAGAAGGCTTTCCATCTTCATAGTGAATATGTAAACACATCACTTTCGGATGTTCCGGCAATACCACAAGGATAATGCGTAGGACTCATAAGATATAATTCTCTTTCCACATTGTGTGAAACAGAGAGTCTTCATTGAAAGTGTCCTAATGAGATTTATTGATGATCTCGTGGCTCTAGACTCAATTTGTGCATTTTGGATCCTATATCGGAGACTAGGAGAGGGTCTCCTTCTTCAATATCAACAATCTCTAAGAGAAAGTCGATAGATAATGTAGGTTCCCGTGAGAATGAAACAAGTCCTTTTAAGAGGAACTTGAGTGGCTTGGGAAGTTTAGTGCGGCCATCGGGTCCATGACGCCTTGTCTTCAATACCGAGTTACCTAAGTAACCACCAAGTAGCATATGAATTGAACCCGGTTTACTCTAAGGTTGAATTATGGAGGGCTATTTGTTTTCACCCTTTTCTCATTCAATTCTTTTCATTCTTCAACCCCTTCAGTGCTTACCGAGACTTCATAACTAGAACCTTGTTGGGTTTATTCCATTACTAGCTCTGTCTCAGTCCGCACTCTTCCCATATCTCACTTTTCTCCTTTTTTCCATATACCTAAGGACTCTACACTATCTAGTGGATTGTCCGTGGGTAGATCCCTCCGGCTCTGGCGGATCATGGGAACCAATACCTAACCTTATCATCCTTATATCACCATACATAAAGTAAAGTTGGTCGGTCTATTTGGTATTGTTCATCTGCCATAGGAACCAATTGAAAACCATTTGAAAATCAATCCGGATACTTGTGATATATTATCAAAGCATTTTGTACCTGAATTGTTTTTGATATTTTTAGAAGAAGAACTCTCCCTCAACATGTGAATCAAGTATTTGAAATAGTTTTCCACACGGAGGCAAGAGAAAGAATTAACTTCTTTGATTACCATTTTCTAAAAATATCAACATCACTTCCCTAATCGAATCAAGTAGATAAAGCATTTTGGGGAAGGATGAGGTTTTCATGATTTTGCTCCCCTCAATATGTGCCTCGAGATTTGAAAAGAGTTTTGCACATACTAGAGGGAACCTGCACATTGAGATAAGTGATCACGTTTCAAATCATAGGTTTAAGATAGATGCTCCCCTCAACATGTGCATGGAAAATTTGAAATCGTTTGTCACATGTGGGAAGGAGAGCTTGTACATCCTTATAAAACCATTTACCGAATTATCAGTTTAAATCCAATTTAAATCACACATTCTCCCCGATCACAATTATCAAATCATTTGAGATTTGTGATCTCTTATAGATTTAAATTGATTTTGAAAGCTTTTGAGGAGAATTGTGACTTGATTATGAAAGCGTTTTAACCGATAAGGATCGATTTTGAGATTTTAAACTCCATTGGTTAAACATGCATGATTATCTTTTGAAAACAATTGAATGCCAAATAACTTTTTAATTTAATTGAAATCATTCTCCCCTCAATCAATGACATAGGTTGTTGATTGAGAGATAGATATTTTGACAAATAAGTCCAGATGATTATCAAAAATAGAGTCCGAGTTATTTTTCAAAGCAGTTAGTTTTCGAGATAAATGTTTTTAGAATCGAGCATGGAATTTTGAAAATATGATAAAGTATGGCTCGTTCTTTCTTTGACAAGCGGTTCTTCGAAATGACAATAAACCATTTTTTTCTCCCAAAATTTTTTTTTTATTTTTATTTTATTTTTTTTTTTAAGAATTGAAGCAACATCTAAAGTCCCGTGTCATTCTTTGAATGACAGCACAAAGACCGTAGATATTATCGAATCGAGAAAAACATGACAAATTGACAATATTTTTGAAGATTTTTCGAATTTTTCAGATTTTTATGGATTTTGAAAGTTTTATAATTTTGTATTTTGTTTTTGAATAAATATTTACAAGAGATAGATGAGCATAGACCTTTACTCCTCGTCTTCTTCCCGAAGACGTTTGAGTGTTTCCGGTTGAAGGCTTTTCAAGCCTAGTCGTGGAAGTATGAACTCAAAACGTTCTCTTGGAAGAGCTTTGGTGAAGATGTCCGCTAACCGATATTCAGACCTCACAAAATATAGTTCCACCACACCTTTTTCCACTTGTTCCTGATGAAATGATGTCGAATGTCGATATGCTTTGCTCTTGAGTGTTGAACGTTGTTGCATGAGAGAGCAATAGCACTTTTATTATCACAATACAGAGGGATTTTGTTAAATACAAAGCCATAGTCAGATAATTGAGATCTCATCCAAAGGATTTGAGCACAACAAGATGACATGGCTATGTATTCGCCTCTGTAGAGGAAATAGAAGTACTCATTTGCTTCTTTGAAGACCAGCACAAGCTTATCACCCAAAACGAGCACCTCCACGCATTTCGACGAGTATCTTGACATCCGCATGATCGCATCTGCGCATAGGTCGTTAGTGACATACCGTGTCCCGGGTACCAAAGTCCCATATTGATGGTTCCTTGGAGATACCGAAAGACCCGCTTAACCGCTTCAAGGTGCTTTTTAGTAGGCTTAGCCTGGTATCTAGCACACATGAAAATAGAGAACAAGATGTCGGTCTACTAGCAGTGAGGTACATCAGGGATCCAATCATACTACGATATTTCGTTTGGTCAATCATGATCCCCGAGTGGTCCTCATCTAGTTTGGTTCGATCAATCATGGGAGTGTCAACAGGTCACTTGAATCAAATCCAAATTTCTTTAAGATCTCAGTTGCATATTTAGATAGATTTATGAAAATGCTCCTCAGGGACTTTGTGAAATTTGTAATCCCAAGAAAAATGACATTTGTCCCATCATTGACATTTGAAATTTTGAACTCATTTCATTTGAAAAATGATCACATTCATTGGGGTCGGTCGAGGCAAAAATAATATCATCAACATAAATTTGAACGTGAATTAAATGTTTGCCGACTTTCACGGTGAACAATGTTGGATCAACTGCTCCTTTGCTAAATCCGGTAGATAGAAGAAACTTTGATAGCGTATCATACCATGCCCTTGGAGCTTGCTTTAAACCATACAGAGCCTTCTTCAAACGATAAACGTGAGTAGGATGCTCTTGATTCACAAAGCCTTCAGGTTGGCTGACATAGACGACTTCTTTAAGATCTCCGTTCCGGAATGCCGTCTTCACGTCCATTTGATAGACTACCATGTTCTTACTTGCAGCATTAGCCAAAAGATTCTAATTGCCTCGATTCGAGCAACAGGAGCAAAAGATTCTTCAAAGTCTATACCCTCCTCTTGACGGTATCCTTTAGCAACTAATCGAGCCTTGTTCTTCAACACATCACCATGCTCATCAAGTTTCACTTTGAAGATCCATTTTAGAGCAATAATCATAGCACAATCTGGAGCCGGTACTAACTCCCATACATCAAGTCGATCAAACTCATGAATTTCTTCTTGCATGGCATTGAACCAACTATCTTCATTCATGGCGGTTTTGACATCTTTTGGTTCGATCTTAGAGAGTACGGAGTTGAAGAAGCACCATAAGGCATCGGTTGCAAGTTGTTTCCGTGTTGATACCGGACGAGAAGGATTTCCAATGATGTTGTCTAATGGATGATCGTGAGTCCATTTTCGAAGGTGTTCATGTGGTAGTTGTTGAGGACTGAAGTAGCGAGAGTCGATGGTTCGATGAAGATTCAGAGCAAATATGTTTTCAAATGGAGCATCTTCAGGAGTAGCAAAGGGATTAACTTCATCATTGATGCCCGAAACAGTTCCATGATGTACATTTGAAGAATGATGATTTGTTGATGAGATCGAAGGATCGCAGCAGCTTCTTGACTTAATGATATTGAGACGGGATTGACTTCATTCACGGAATATGAGAGCCTCTGTTGTAGGAATCACACCTCATTAGTACTTGGATCATAAAGTTCATCAAACATAGGATCAAACAATTTCTTTAAATCATCTTCAGATGGAGGTACATATGGAGTTTCTTGAGAAAGTTTGGAACAAGGGATGAACCAATGGGACTGTTTTGAAGTGCGGGTCTTGAACTGGATTGTCCAGGAGCCATTTGACCGGTCACTCATCAAACGTAAGCGGAATTGTTTCCATGATATTTCGGGTTCTTTTGTTGTAGATTCGGTATCCCTTTTTGTTTGGTGCATACCCTACAAATATTCCAATGTCTCCTTTAGCTCTAAGTTTGCCTAAGTCTTGACCCTCATTAGTTGGATAACACAATGCACCAAACACACGAAGGAAAGAGAGATTAGGTTTTCTATTGTGGACAAGTTCATATGGAGTTTTTCCATGAACAATGTGAATCGGGAACGATTTTTGTGTAGCATGCAGTGGCAATAGCTTCAGCCCAGAGAAACATTGGAACCTTTGAGTAAATCGGCATTGTTCTAGCGGCTTCCACAAGAGTTCGATTTCAGCTTTCAACTACACCGTTCTGTTGAGGAGTTCGTGGAACACTTCTTTGATGGTTGATTCCAATGCTTTCATAAAATTCACTAAGTTGTTTGTTAACAAACTCAGTTCCATTGTCCGTCCGGATAATTCTGACGGTTTTGTTAAGTCGAACTCGCGGTTGTTTGATGAGTTTGATGATGATATCTGGAGTTTCATCCTTTGTCCTTAAGAACTTGACCCATGTGAATCTAGAGTAATCATCAACCACAACTAACACATATTTCTTCCCAAAGATATTCTGCACTCTCATTGGTCCACATAAATCCATATGATTTGTATGAAGAACTTCGTGAGTTAGTAGGTTTGGGTTTATGGGCATACTTCTTGCTTTTTCCCAATTGACATGCTGAACAAAGATGATCCTTTTCATACTTTAGTCGAGGTAAACCTACAACTAAGTCCTTTCTGGAGAGATCATTGATGGTGCCAAGTTCAAGTGATTGAGACGACGATGCCATAACCATGACTTTGTTTTTGAAGCCTTTGACAACAAGCAAATTGGAGAAGACTTCATCATATCATCGATAGAGATGGTGTAAAGATTTGAACCACGAGTTCCTCTTAAAAGTTCCTTACCATCAAGTTCTCTAACAAAACAAGTATGTTTTCTGAAGGCTACTTCTAGATCCGAATCACAGAATTGACCGACAGAGAACAGATTATGACCAAGACCTTCCACATAGTATACTCTAGAGATAACACTATCACCAACAACATAATCACCATAACCCATAATTGCACCGAAATGATCATTACCGAATCTAACTGTCCCGATGAATTTGCTCACGAAGTTCATGAGCCGCGACCGGTCTCCAGGCATATGCTTGGAACACTGAGTCCAGTACCACATAACGATTTGAACGATCTGCAGTTGAACACGCACAAGAATGGATAATGGATAATTGGGATCCCCATGCAAGAATGGGTTCCACTTGGTTAGTAATGCAGAATTGGAACACCCACATCGAAATAGAAACATCCATATCGAAGTAGAAGCAATGGAATCATTGGGAATAGATGCAATGTCTTTGGTGTCAGATTTGACCTATTCAAAGTATGTTCACTTCTTAAGGGAATAGTTCTACCAGGAGGCATCCATTTTCTAGTGGGCATAATCTTAGCAGTTTGAGAGCAAAACCGATTATTCTTATGGCCAAAAGGTATCCAATAATAACCTATCTTTATAAAAGTTCTTCCTGTGGGTTTCCACTGTTTTCTAACAATCTTTCGTTTTTGCCTTTTTGCCTTCTTTGCACGATTATTAGCGTTAACAATTTTAACCGGGCATTTGACAGCATTAGACAAAGCATTCACACCACATTCATGATTAGCAAATGTAATTCAAGCACATCATTACAAGGTTTGCAAATAGTATCGAATTGAATTAATTACAAGATCGCCTAAGGCTAATACTAGAATCAACACGATTCGTTTTATTCAACTCAAGCTTAAAGTTCCTAGGTTGGTCTTCTACTCTCTTCCAATGCACATTTTTAGCTTGCGAGGTCCTATCATTCCTTGTATTTTCTTGAGACTTTGACCGCTTTCGCTTTAATGTCATTGATTACTCTGTAGAGGGAATTATGGGAACATTAGTTGGTTGATCTACTTTTTGCATTCCTGAACTAGACGTGCAAGGATCTGTATACTAGACGACACATTGATGTATACTTTCTTAAAACTGGGCCTAGAATGGTTTGAAGGCTCGGCACTAGGCATAGAACAAGGCATCACAGCTTTGCCTTTTGCACCTAAGGTTAAGGATTTGGGACATGTTGCAATTACACATTCTAGCAACTCTTGAGATCGTTTGGCCCGGAGGCAAGCAAACCTAATTTCACTATCAAGAGGTTTGTTAATGAAATCCTCTTCGACAATCTCACGGAGACATTCTAGACTATCCTTAAGGTGAGCACAATAGTCATGAAAAGCATGTTCATTATTCCTAAGATGAGGAGGAATATATTTAACTGTCACAGTGTATTTGCAATCTAAGGGTGACTTTGAGACAACATTCTTATTGAAAACAAGTGGTAGTTTCCCATTTCCCCGACTTCTCAGATTCTCAATTTCCTTTTGTAAAGACGTTATTTTTTTGTTGTTTTGGTCACGGGTGACTTTTATTGAATCATATAACTCTTTAAAATGTCGTTTAACCTTTTCATTTTCTTCTAGAAAGCTCTCGTTTTCCTTTTGTAAGGCATTAACTAAGTTTTGAAGATGAAAAGTTTGAGAATTCTGAGAATCTAAAGGAGGAGGCATTTGGGAGCTGTCATATTGTTCTTTTGACCCTTTAATTGAGAGATTTGGGCTTTCAACTTTCTGATCGTGTTGCAATGAGCTTGAATCTTCATCACGTTTGTTAATTTGAAAACGCATCAAACTCGAGCATCTGAGGATGTCTTGATATTTGAAGTTTTGACATTTTCTTTAAGATGTTGATATTTTAGTTGTAAATTAAAATGCTCAACTTCTAGTTTAGAAAAATGTTTAACCAAATTGTCGTGATCATCCAGTTCAATTTTCTCAGTTAATTTAGAATTAGTTTTTCAAGCTCAATGACACGATCATGGGAGACTTTCAGGGCAACAGATAATTCATGAAATTGAGAAGCATTAATAGAACAAGTTGTAGCAGTGAAAAACACATCTTGAGCAATACATTCCGAAATCATATTCTCATTCAGTGTATGCAAGTTCTTCCTTTCAATCTCATTATATTTTAATGCTCGCTCATAGTCACTAACCTCAACTATCATTGCATCAAATTCCTTTTCCATTTCTTTAATGTCTGAATTCATTCCCTTTTAAGACTCTCAAAGTGATCTTTTAGTTGTTTAAAGAAAGGCATGACTTCAGTTAAATAACATTCTTTAGTTTGCTCAAAACCTCTTTCTCCTTCAGTTATACCAGTGGGTGTGATCCTTTTCTTGCAAGTTTTCTCAAAATCAACAAATAGTTGAAAGATAACATATTGACTGATTAAGGTCTTGCTTTTAGTGGCAATTGTTCTAGGAACTAGATGCATTGGTTTATTTGGAGGATACACGCTTCTAGGCATTTTCCAAAGGGGGTTGGTTTCAACAATATTTTCGACTTTACGCTTATCTAAATCCATTTTCCGAACACTTGTTCGAGTTAACAATGTCGAGGCTTAAACTTGTTTAAGGCAATCCATTCTCCTTTTGTAATCATGGGGTGTGATGATTACTTTCTTTTCTTTACATTTTGGATCAGCTAGTTTCTTATTTAACTTTTCCCTAGTGATTTCATCTGATTTCTTATCTTCCTCTGTGCACTCAGAGCAACTAGGTTTCTGTCTAGGTTTAAGGATTTCCTTGCCATCATAAAGAACCTTATGAGCATTTCTAGCCTTTTTAATGACCTCTGGATTTGGTTCCTCAACAAGGGGAATGCTATGCTTATCGCTTAGGACTCTATGCTTAGTGATCATGTGAGCAGTCTAAATGGTGTTTCCTTGTATGTACAACTTATTTTCAAGCTTGTTTTTCAAAGTTTTTAGATTAGAAAAATCATTCAAAAGTTTTGATTCCTTAGCATTAAATTCTTGCTTAAGCATTTTAACATTTTCTTGAAGTTCTTGTTTTTGCTTAGCAGTTTTTGAAAGTTTTTCTTGCAAGAAGTTTAACTCTTGTTTTAATACTTCTTCTCTAAACCTACTTTTTCTAATAGTTGTACGCTTTTGGTCATCCATTTCACGCCACGGGTGGTCAACTCAAATTTTGCACGTTGTTCATAAATAGCAACACGCTCTTTATAGGCATTTAGTTCAGAGATAACGGCATCATCGGGCACATGCAGTGTATTCATCAAAAACATAGTCATTGTTGACTGCAGAAGATGCATCACTTGGTACAATTTCACTTTCACTTTGTTTCACATATTGATCATATGGGACAACATTGATATTACCCATATTTTCAATATTTGATTCAATAGTTTCAGTTGATTGTACTTTGTCATGCATCTTTTGTACATCAACATCATCGTATAGTTTTAATACCTCCGAGATGAGTTTGTCTTTGGATGGGCCAGCTTGTGGTGAAGAAGAGACCTTGGGAGAAACCATTGGAGAAATGCTAGCCATAAAAATTGTGTGTGCCTTAGGTCCATCATCCACATCAGAGTCGTATGCATCACAATCACGACTTGAAAGGCATTCGATGATTGTGACCTATCTCCGAATTGGTTGCTCATCCACATCTCATCATAGGTCTTGGCATTGCCCTCAGAAGAAACAATAACTCCTCTTCATCCAAGCAGCACCATTATCCCGAGCTTGTACAAGCAAAGATCTTATCTCTCAAGTAATCGGATTCGTGGACGCTGGAGATGTGCGCTTCCTTGCAATGTGTCCCTCACCACCACGGTTATAGCATTTGATCGGCTTAGTTTGACCTTGATTTCCATTTCTTCCTCGATTCTGATTACCAACATAACCTCTACCCGCTCCTCCTCTTCCTTGATCATACTGTCTTTCCTGAACTGGTTGCACAACAATTTTCCCATCTCACAAAGAGCTTGATTGTGTGGGTTAGATGTTCGAGGTTGTTGTTGGTTTGTGGAGAGAATTCATGTTTTGACTAATCAGAGAGCAGTTGATTAATGAAGTTACCCACGTGTGCATCGGATCGCTTGTTTGAACATTGGATCGGGAATGAGTTTGTGAATTCCATCACCCATGGGTATAACTTGTGAAGCTTTAGTGGTAATCCCAATGTTTGAGTAGAAGGCGGTTGAATCATTTGATGAGCTTGTCTCTCCTCGATTTGTTTTGAATTGTTCAAGAATCCTCTTTTCAAACATGGCATGTCTCTCATTCTGAAGAAGGAAGGCATAGAGTTGCTCATAGTTTGTATTCTTCAATCCTTTAGTGAGCTTCACAGAAGTAACAAACTTGTGCCATTCGGGATTCATGTTGTTTACAAATTTTGAGTTCAACTGAATGTTAGGCATAGTCATTTCGATGTTCCTCATGTCATTCACCAGCTTATGAAATCTCACATAGTACTCATAGACACTTTCATCGGTTTCATCTTGAAGTGCTCAAATTCATCATAGAGTTGTGATTCTCTGTCTTCCATAGTTAGCTCGAACCGAAGAAGCATCTTGACATTATCCCATACAACTTTTGCCTCGGTGTTGTGATTGATAAGCTTGTAGATGTCCTTTGGAAGACCTTGAAGAATAATGTTGGAAGCTCGGATATCTCGATCGAATCTCTTTTTCTCCTTATCATCAAGCTCATCATACATCTTTGGTTTGTCCATTCCGTAAATCAAAGTTCCATCTTCAGCAGTATCAAGTATATCTCTAGTAGTTTCAACTCGGTAAGGTCCTTCATCAATGGATTTGAGAATGTTAACCCCATATTCTTTTCCAAGACAAGCATACAATCGATTCGTTGAGCCCAAGAGTCATAGTCGGCCTTCAAGCATGGGTGGACGAGTGTCTCGAACCAATGCTTGAACATCCTCAACATGGAGATGATTGTAGGAACGTTGGTAGACATGATGACAAGTTAAACGAGATTTTATAACTCTATGATTAAACCGGTAAATAGATTCTTTCACGGTATTTTACTAAATCAAGAGAAAACCGTATTTAAAAGAAATCACTCAAGTCGCTAGGAAAATTTGAACCAAGTCGCTAAGTGCCAAGTCGCTATAGTCCCAAGTCGCTATATAACAACTCGCTACAATCCAAGTCGGTAGCAAAATTTTGACAAAGAATTAATCACCAAGTCGTAATTTGTCAAGTCGCTAAATAGCAACTCGCTAGGTACCAACTCGCTAACACCAAGTCGCTAACAAAATAAAGTACAAGTCTCAAACTTACACCAAGTCAAGCTACCGTAGTGGAGAATCCACTACTTGTACTTTTTGTCGGCTTGTCTCACTAGACAAGTCGCTAACCCAACTCGCTAAGACTTTCAACTACAACTCGCTACCAACTTGTAAAGCAAGTCGCTACCAAGAAAACTTTTCCGTGGCTCAAGTCGCTAGCATGAAAAACACATAAACACCACTTTTCAATCCAAAAACAACCCAACCACTATGATTCAAACCTTCTAAATCAAAACCTAAACACTTGTGATGATTCTAAACACAAAAGTACTACCAAAATCCAAACTTTAACACTAGAAATCAACCAAATGATGCAAAAACCACTAAACTTTTTCAAACTCAAAAACACCTAAAAACCACTAGAAATCCAAAGATATGTAAGATATGATCTAACCATGGCTCTTGATACCAATTGTAGGATATTGGATTTCACATACACATCAAACCATAACACAAAGTAGGCGTATAAGTGGAATTCTATAGAGAGAAAGTTAGAGGTTTAGGGAACTTTAGTGAGAGAAAGAAAAATCTTATTATGAGCTCCAACTCTCTACCTTGGAAGGTAGAGAGTATTTATAGTCTTACAATAAAACGCCACACAACGGGCTGTGGATCGGGCATACAGTGGGTAAAGACCGTCCGTCCTCCACGGTGTTACTAAACTAAATACTACTTAACATAGAAGTACTATGACTACGAGCTTTCTAACGATTACATATACTTGAGGTGACCGACTCTTTAATACCTGGAATTTCTAATTCCTAACACTTTCGAGGCATCTTCTAACTTTCTATCCTCTTCAGTGCCCTCGATACGTGATGGTGTTTGTCTAGGCTTAAGGATCTCATGGCCATCATAGATTACATTTTGAGCAGCTTTTGCATTCTTACCAACCTCGGATTGGGTTCTACTAGATTAGTATTATGCTCATCGCTTAACACTCTATGCTTATTGATCAAGTGAGCTTGAATCTGAATGGTGTTCCTTGTACGCATAGCAGTTTTGTTTTCAAGTTTGTTTTTCAAAGTTTTTAGGTTGGAAAAATCATTTAAAAGTTTTGTTTCCTTAGCATTAAATTCCTCATTTAAGTACTTCTACATTTTCTTGAAGTTCTTGCTTTGATTTTATTAAGCTTTTGTAAGGAGTTTAATTCTTGTTTTAACATTTCTTTCCTAAAATTACTTTTTTCTAATAATCAATGCGTATTTGGTTATCCATCTCTGCCACACGGTAGTCAATTCAAATTTAGCATTTGTTCATATATGGCAACTTGTTCCTTATAGGCATTTAGTTCAGAGGTTATGGAATCATCGGGGAGCACATGCATTAGGTATTCATCAAAATATAGTCATCATTATTGAGAAGATGCATCACTTGGTACAATTTCACTTTCATCTTGTTTCACATATTGATCATATAGAACAACATTGCTATTACCCATATTTTCAATATTTGATTCAATAATTTCAGTTGATTGTACTTTGCCGTGAATCTTTTGCACATCAATCTCATCGTATAATTTTAATGGAACTGGCCTGTTGTGGTGAAGGAACCTTTGGAGAAACCATTGGTAGAGATCTAGCCATAAAGATGGTCATGCTTGTTTGGTTCATCATCAACATCCGAGTCAAATGCATCACGATGCGCAACTTGACATGCATTGGGATTGTTCCACCCATACAGACCTTGGTTGTTCATCCACATCAAGTATCATAAGTTTTGGCATTTCCTCGACAAGGAATAGCAATTCTTCCTCATTCAACATAGCTCCACTATCTTGAGCTTGCACCAAGAGTATTTTGTCCTAAGTACTTTGCATTTTGTGGACATTTTGGAAGAGTGCAGTTCCTTGCGATGTGTCCTTCTCCACCACAGTTGTAGCACTTGATTGGCTTTCCTTGACCCTGGGCCATGTTCCTTCCATGATTCTGATTACCCACATATCCTCCACCAACACCAGCATTCCCATAACCAGCTCCTGCATTCCCTTGTTCATTATGTGGAAGGTATGCATTCTGTCTTCCTTGCACGTTTTGCATCACTACCTTTCCATCTCTAACCGTAGCATGATTGTGAAGATTGGATGCAGTTCTGAGGCGATTGTTGGTGTGTGGGGTAAAGTTCAAGTTTTGCTTAACCATTAGAGCTAGTTGATTGACAAGCTGCTCTATGAATGAGTCTGAAGGCTTATATCCTGGATCAGAAATGAGTTTGTGATTACCATCCCCAGTAGGTATGACTTGTGATGCTTTGGTAGTAATTACCACATTTGTGTAGAATGCAGTGGAATCATTTGAAGTGCTTGCATCTCCAGCATTGTTATTGAACTTTTCCATGATCATTCGTTCAAATGCAGCATGCTTCTCATTTTGGAGCAAATAAGCATACAATTGCTCATAATTGGTGTTCCTCAAACCTTTGTTTAGTTTGATTTGTCAGTGACAAATTTGTGCCATTCGGGATTCATGTTGTTTACAAACTTTGAATTTAGCTGGATATTTGGCATTGTCATTTTGATATTCCTCATATCATTCACAAGCTTATGGAATCTCACATAATATTCAGTAACACTTTCCCCAGGTTTCATTTTAAAATTCTCAAAATCATCATACAATTGAGACTCCTATCTTCCTTAGTCGATTCAACCGTGAGAGAGAAGCATCTTAACATTATCCCGTGACCGCTTCTTAGCTTCAGTGTTATGATTGATCAACTTGTAAATGTCCTTAGGTAGACCTTGAAGTATAATGTTTGAAGCTCTGATGTCTGCATCGTATCTCTTTTTTTTCCTTATCATCAAGCTCATCATACATCTTTGGTATGTCTAATCCCAATACAACCGAACCATCAGCAGTGGTTTCAAGGATATCTCTGGTAGTTTCAATTTGATATGGTCCTTCATCAATTGACTTAAGGATGTTAACCCCATTTTCCTTTCCTAAGCAATACAATCTGATTCTTTGAGCCCAAGAGTCATAGTCGGTTCTATCCAGCATGGGAGGACGAGTATCGGATCCTGTAGCTTGAACGCCATCAACAACGGAAGAAGTGATCGTAGACATGATTACAGATTCCACGGGATTTTACTACTCCTTGATTAAACCGGGAAATTGATTCTTTCATGGGATTTTACTAAATCAAGAGAAAACCGTAAAAACGTATTACAAAGAAATGATAAGTCTCAATAGACAAATCGCACCCTTGACAAAACGCTTCAGTCAAATCGCACCCTTGACAAACCGCTTCTGTCAAATCGCTTAAGTGTCAAAACGCTTAAGTGTCAAATCGCTTGATTAACAAATCCCTTAAGAGACAAATCGCTTAAGTTGACAAAATGCTTAACAGACAAAACGCATAACACACAAACCGCTTATATTGACAAATCGGTTAGTACACAAGTACACCCACTACTTCCACTACTTTGTCCTTTCTTGTCGTTTTGTCTCAATAGACAAACTGCTTCTTTGACAAACCGCTTCAGAGAAATGAGACAAACCGCATGAAATAAGTGACAAACCGCATAAAAACAATGACAAACCGCTTGATTTGCTAGACAAACCGCTTCGAGGAAATCACATTCGAGGGATAAACCGCTTCAATGAAACTTTCAAAAATAACACTTTTCAATCCAAAAACAATCCACCCACGATGATTCAAGCCTTCCAAAACAAAACCTAAACACTTATAATGATTCTAAACACAAAAGTACTATCAAAATTCAAACTTTAACACTAGAAATGATCCAAATGGTGAAAACTACTCTAAACTCATTCAAACCCAAAAACCTTATGAAAACCACTAGAAATCCAAGAACATGAAAGATGAATGATCAAACCATGTCTCTGATACCATTTGTAACATATTGGTTTTCATAAACACATAATCAAGCAGAAAAAGGGGGCGTATGAAATAGAGTTTAGAGAGAGAAAATGGAAGAGAGTTGGGAACTTTAGTGAGACAAAGAAAAATGAATTATGAAAGCTCCAACCCTTTTCCTTGCTAGGCAAAGGGTCTTTATAGGTTCTTACAAGACACGCCACCTACGGGCTGTGGATCAGGAATACAGTGGGTAAAGACCCGTCCGTCCTCCACGGTGTTACTTAACAAACTACTTACTAACACTAATAGACTACGACTACGAGTTTTCTAACGAATACATATACTTGAGGTGACCGACTCTTTAACTACAGGATTTTCTAAATCCTAATAGTTTGGCAACAACTTCTCTCCTATTGTCTTCAATGTTTGAATCCAGCTGAAATGAGAAAGCATGCATATCAACATCAAGTTCAGGTGTTGGGGCATCATGTTCAAAATCACTATCACCCCCTTCTGGTTCTGGTTCTTTCCTCTGGGCAAAGGCGTCTTCAAAATCAAGTTCTTCCCTTTCCACACCTTCCTCATCAACCTCTTGGACAATATTTTGAAAAATCACACCCCCATTTTCTGGATATAAGTATTTATCAATCATTTCTGCTATATCTTCGGGCCTATCATCAAAGCATGTATCCTGATCCAAATTCACTACACTATCTTGCTGGAACAAGTCGTCATCAAAATATGTCTCAGCTTGTTTACGCTTCGAAGGCATAAAACCAGGCATAGGGTCACAATCACTGTCTTCCATCAATTTTAAGTAACTGAATCCATAGGTTGAGGATGGTGGCTCATTTTCACAATACATAAATCCTAAATTATCAGCATTAACAATACTTTCAACCAATGTACAAAAATTAGTGGTTGGAGCTTGCGTTGGTGCCATTTCATGATGCGTTTGTGCCATTTCATCATTATACCACTCTAACAACAACAATTTTCCTTTGTTCTTCTTAGCAGGTGCACTGACCACATTATCCTCAACAATCTCTTCAATCACTAGACCCTTTGAGGATGAAAACCCTAACCAAAGAACATAATGTTTTTCTACCAAAGATACACCAGTCTCTACATAAACATCTATTTCCTTATACCTAGGGACAAATTTTAAAAATATCTTGACGTCCTGATCCGACATCAATGGAACTAATCCATCATCTAAAGACAGGCTTGGGACTCTAAAATGGGTAAACAACATCTGTTTATTATCACCCAAACCCAGTTCAGCTAAGATTTTGACCATCTCGCGCATGGAGAACTTGTCACAATCAATTAGGTCTACATGATCAACCATAGCAAACTTGTATACTCTACCAGGTGAATCAGAAAACTCACCAGTGTGGTGGATTTGAATAGTGAAGAGCTGTGGGTACATTTCTGGGAACATAAATCAACGAAACAAAAAACCCAAAATTAAAAACATCTACAACATTATCATTAATCAAGGTAACATGCTTTACTTTCCAGATATACATTGCATGGTCATTCGAAACAAAAAAAAAAAAAGAAAAAAAAATTGTACCGTAAACATCAGCAAGATGGGGAATCGGTGAACTCCGACCTCTAATTTGCCAGTCGCCCATGTTGGATCTACTGTTAATTGAGGTAATTTCGACAATATAAAAGTTGGAAGCAAGGGTTCGATGTTATAGGTGTGTATGTGTGTTAAGTGGTAAGAATTAGAGAAGATAAACCTTGTTGCAAAAAATGTCTCTCAAAACAAAGTTACGTGTGCTAGTGGGGCCTGTCAGGTGGATTTGATGGCGGGAAAGGTGAAAAGACAAAAATACCCTCACGTGCAACGCACGTGAGGACTAACTAACGAGAATTCATAACGAGCGTTAGTCAAAAAACTAAATTTGCAACTACCTTAACACGGCAAGGACATAACTCGCAAAAAATTGAAAGTTTAGGGACATTATATGCAGATTTTTTTTGAGGACATCTTTCGCAAAGTACAAGGATATTTTTGCAGTTTACTCTTTTATGTTTAAATGAAGGGTGGAAATGAGTCCGTGAGAAAAGTTTAGTATGTAAAATAACTCATCTTTTAATATTTTTGTAATTAAAAAGTCTACTTTAACACAGACTTTAAAATTCAGATACTATTTTTTGATTTTCATGACATAAGTTTCTTTATGTACTTTTGATTGATTTTTTGGGCTATATGGGCTTAGAAAAAAGAAGTTTGTTTTAGTTTTGTTTTTCACATTATTTATTTTCTTGTCTCGTTTAACCATAAGCATGTTTTTTCAAACTAATTTTGGTTTAAAGTCATTAAAGGCCCGTTTGTTTTGAGAGAATTGTGGCCTTTGAAGATGATGCGATTAATATACTTTGTTTGTTATGACCTTATAGGTTTAAGATTTTACCTTCAAATCTTTAGGAGGCGTTTGGTATGTATATGAGAATGACTATAGATATGAGTATGGAATGGGTTTGTAAACCCATCACCATAAATGAGTATAAAAAATGCTTATTTTTATGGGTTTCATACCCATTTTCAAAAACCAAACCCATAACCAAACAACTATTTTAGGAATGAAAGTATTTCTTCATTCTTATAACTACAAACCAAACGCCCTCTTAAACTTTACCATACACAAAACCCACCAAAATCATATCTTTTGAAATAATAATTACATATTTCGAGAAACCACTCACAGCAATTTCTATTAATTATTTTCTTACTTTTAATGTGGACCTCAAGTATAAATTTATAAAATAATAATCTATCATTTTATAATATATATTTATATTTTATACATTAAATTCAAATCTAAATCATAAACTCGTTTACAAACCAAACGGACCCTGATGCATAAGTTAGGTTTTTTTAGTCTATAAATAAATAAATAAATAAAATAACAACAACTGAACAAAGCAAGTTAATAAATTTATGGGTTAATGACACAAAAAAGGAATCATACTTGTCATTTTTTGTCATTGTGTGTAGCGAATATATTTTTTTTCAATTTTGCCACCAACCTTTTGAATTCGTACTATTGTGTATATTTTGTGACCATTTTACCATTATTTTTTTTAAAATTTTGAAGGGTAAAATATGAACACGAATTCAAAAAATTGGTATCAAATTGAAAAAAAAAAGTTCGTTACACACAATGAGAAAAAGTGACAAGTATGATGCATTTTCGTGCCATTAACCTTATTTTTTTTATACCAATGTTACCACTTCATAAAAGTTACATGTGTTAATCGGGTCGGTTGGTCGGGTTAGAGTCAAGGCTAAAAATAACATACCCTAACTCAACCATATTTAAATTCGAGTTAATGAGGTTTTGAGTCAAGATCAGATCTATTCATTCTAATCAACCCGAATATAAGAAAATAGTCATAAAATTACCTAGTTGTACTACCTGGTTTAGATACATAATTTGTAAATTCATTTTTTTTTAAAAAGAGGAAAAAAACTTATTCATGTCAAACGGGTCAACCCGAACCCGAATTAGTAAAAATATTCAACCCGATACCCACCCATATTTAGTATTCGACTTATTCTGGTTGACCCGAGTAACTAGACCCGAATAGTTTTAGTTGGGTATGGGTCGGGTCATAGTTTTAACACCCCTAAAAGTTACCCACTTTAACCACCACAAGAAAAAATCACAAACATCATCTTCAAATCCCATCTTCTTCATCTTCACTTCCTCACCACTAAACAAAAACATTGAAACAATGCATTCTCATAATGAAACCAAATCCACCAAAATTGATATCCCATTATCCATTATCAGCCCTTCATCACTCTTGTTCTTCAAACCCATTTCCACAAACCATTCCAACCAAAAACCCATTCCAAATATCCAAACATTGCTTACCCAAACATCCCATGATATTGTTTCTAGTATTCATGAAACTGTTCAAGAATGTGTTGGTGTTGTTCAGAAACTTGCTTTGAGAAATGAGCTTTTTAGTAAGGTGTATCATGAGTACCATAATTTCTGTCAGGTATTGGTACTAAAGTTTTTTAATTGTAATTTGTGAGTTTATGCTGTATAGTTATTGTAGCGGTACGCGTAAGATGCTCCTTAACCAAGCTGTAATGTATAATTGTATATATTGCAAGACTATTAGTTTGCTTTATAAAAAGTAGTGAATTTAGCGGGGACAATGTACTGTTTTATGTGTATGTGGTACATTTTTTACACTTAGATACTCGTAATTGAGAATGTAATGGTGTTACATAGCGTTATCCGTAGGATTAGTTAATTTTATATATGGAGTAAAATGAAGTTTGTTGTGAGAACATTAGTTAAGTTAAGACTAGTTTCTATGTTCACCATTACCGCCACGCCACCTCCACATCACCATTGCCATCACCATTCAGCAAACCACCAAACCAAAATATAAAAATACCCCACTTTCTACAAACATACCCCCCACACACTCACAAACCAAATAAATAACAATTAAAGCCCCCGTTTCCTTGGTTTGTATAACGGTGGTGCAGACCACCAACAATATAGCGCAAAATCTGGAAGCTTGGCGCGTGGTCTAGGTTGTTTTGAGTGGAGATAGCGCGTGGAAGGGTGAGGTGGTGGTGGTGCACCACCCACCATAGAGACCAGTCTAAGTTAAATTATTGTGGTTTCGGCTATCAGCTTAAGTTTTTTTTGTTGGTAATCATGGTTTCCAAACTTTTTTCCGACTAATCCATGGGGTTTAAGCCCATCGTCAAATAGACTTAAACCAGGTAAACCTTCCTTTTGGGAGGTTGGTGTGGCCACTCCAGGTTTGTTTGCACCAAGCATGATTTGAACTTGTGACCTCCCACACTTTGGTGATGATAGTCACCTCCCTTATGTGATTAACTTGATAAAGGAATGTTTGGATGTCCGTTTTGACGTTGATTGTGTGATATTATATACTTATATAATGAGAATCAGACGATCAACATGCTGTAAGAGATTGTGTTTGGATGTGCTTGTTTAAAGTTAAGTTGTAATGATAAGGTAATTTATGCAAGGAAGTAAGAAAAATTGATTAAAAGTGTTGTTTTCAAATTAGAATGGGGAAAATCAGTAATCTTACTTTACTGCTGATCATCATTTTGGTTGCAGAATCACGCATAATCCGCTTATTCCAACATTCAAAACTAAGTATTAGTTCTAGTAATAATAATCATATAATTAGCTCGAAAACGTAAATCCAAACACCCTTCGAAAGTCACTCATCTAATTACTTCCGTGGAGGTTTAGCATATGCAGTATCGTGTATAAGTAACGTGACTTTGTGAACTCATGGTCACACAGTCATAAATACAGATAAACTAAAAACAGCAACACTAAATTACCTAGACATTAGACAATATACTTGGTTGATCGATGAGAACCATGCATTCCTTGTTTTGTTGATGCCTTTGTCATGTATTTCAGATTAATAACAGAAACCGAAGGAGTTTAAACCATCTGTCAAAGCACAATTTTGCTGCCGCTCTACCGAGACTCATTAGCAGGACTTGTGGTAACCAATGGTATTTCAAACTTCTTGAACATTTACAATACACTGTTGGTTGCTCGGCTAGTTCTTACGTGGTTTCCTAACGCTCCTCCGGTCATCGTCAGCCCCCTCAGGTATTAATGTGAATAAAGTACAATTCTAGCTCAAGTTAGTGCTAAGTGTTTAAACTTTAAAGATTGCATACATATATCAGTTCCGGTCATTGTCAGCCCCCTCACATGGTTTAATTAAAGCGATTGACTATCAGTCAAATATCCAAAATACCCTAGTGATGACAAAAATCAGAATCTTGCCGACCTAAATCATTGTCAAACTTCCATTGTTCACACTATAATTAGTGATGAAGCATTTTTTTTTTTGGTTTTGTTTAGCTATATGCAGCCACAACTTCACTAATCTTTTTGACTAGATCATAGCGCTAAATATTTACAATTTTAAATGTTGTTGGTTTTGTCTGTACAGCACTTTATGTGACCCCTACTTGAACATATTCCGCGGGCTTATTCCACCACTCGGAGGGACTTTAGATCTTTCACCCATACTTGCATTTCTTGTACTAAATGCGTTAACAAGTACTGCTTCAGCACTTCCTGCTGAACTTCCATCCACGGAAACGTCTCAAAAAGACTCATCATCTGAATCACACCCATCATCTCCGACGACAACATCACATCTCACAACGTCACAGAAGAAATGGGTCAGACGGTTTGACGCAAGTAGGTCAAAGGGATCGGCTGATGATTAAACAGTTTGAGCTTGTGTATTGTAGTTTTTCTTATAGTTTATACGAACTTGAGCCCGTGTAGCCTCTTTGGTGTACAATGTTGTTATGTTGTTAAGTTCAAAGTTGAGATGTATTAATTTTGTCACTTCCAAGATTCTTTTGTTCCATACATTGAAAGTGAATAAACATTTGGTTCGTGGTGTATGTGCAGGCGATGTACATCTATATAAATAATGTTGTGATGCGCATTAGTACATTATAATGGTTATTATGCTTTTTTGTACACAAATATAATTCAACACTTTTATGCAATAAAAAGAATCCCAAAAGCTTACAACTTTGACACCATTTTCCTAATGGTATAGAGAATCCATATCTTCAAAAAATTCTTATTCTGATGCATTTTGTTATCTTTTCCATGGAATCATATTCCAATACATATAACTGACAATAAGAAAGAAATGTTGGCTTGAAAAAACTTGTTCAACCCTAAATGGAGCATGAAAACACAAGCAGGAGAAATGGGACAAGACACTCATCAAGCAAAAAGTTACTTGCTATAAGCTTGGGACTCATAGCAGTTATCTCGCCACTATTTATCGATAAAAAGCCACTTACCATCGAAGAACTGGAGCTTGAAGAGCAGCCTTTTATTAGCATTTCAACTTATTTGCTTCTATTTTTGATGGTTTTGATAATCGTTGCAGTGTTTTCGTGTTACTTGGATCAGAGTCTTACAAGGTTTGACCCTTATTGGATATATAGAGTCGGAGGTTCTTCAGGTGGGATCATCGCCATTTTATTACTTCTTGCGCTTGTTTTGAAGTGTAGAGCTTTTTAGTGATTTAGAATTATTGTAAGGAATGGAGAAAAGTTCATATGTATGTTTCAGCCTATGATTGTAAATCACAAGTTTCCAGTTGCAGATAGTCATTTTTTTTTTTTTTTTTTTTTAATTGTAGCATTTAATACCAAAAAACCAACTGTACAAGTTACTAATCCCATCTACAAGACATAGAAGGAAACCAGAAACTTCAAAAGTTTTTTTTTTAAGTTGCGTTTGTGATCTTTTTAGCGTCTTTTTTACTTTCACCAACTGTGCATGAATAAAGGAATGCAATATCATGGTTGATACAGACCTGATAGTATTACTCCATCCATCCCAGAGAAATTCAATTTCACAACTTCTGTTTGAAACAATAGTTGTTTTTATAAGGGTTATTAGACAAACATGTTACTAAAGTTTGCGAAAAAGTTCACCTAAGTTACTATTGTTTTTTTGGTTACAAAGAGGTTACTTAAGTTTGGTAACCGGTTATATAAGTTACTCTGTATGTTTTAACCTTCTACTATAGGTTTTTTTTTTTTCGTTAATTTCAAAAATGGTCCCTCAGACTAACTGTCGTTAGTTTTTTCCGTTAGCTAACGGCCATTTGCAAAAAACATTTGCACTATTAGTCCTTTATCCTAACGACCGTTTATACTTAACTCAAAATTTGGTTTTTATACATTTTTGTCCGCTTTTCTTACGCTTTTGACCTTTTTACGGGTTTTCTGCTTTCATACGCTTTTATACGCTGCTGCTTTTTATATGTTTTCGCCTATTTTCTTACACTTTCATCCGTTTTCTTACGCTTTGTCCGTTTTCTTACGTTTTTCCGCTTTCATACGCTTTTGTCCCTTTTCTTACGTTTTTGTCCGTTTTTCCGCTTTTATATGTTTTTGTCCGCTTTATACCTTTTAGCCCGCTTTATTACGCCAGATGTTTTTCTTACGCTTTTATCTACTTTTCTTACTTTTTTCGCTTTGACATTTTTTTTTCTTACGTTTTCGCTTTCATACGATTTTGTTTATTTTACACGCTTTTCACACAATTTTATACACTTTTATACACGCTTTTATACACATTTTACATAAGTATAAAACATACAAACGTATAAAACATACAAAGGTGTAGAAAAACATAAAACTAGTATGAAAACGTTAAAAGACGTAAGAAACGCATACAAGTATATAAATGCGCACACAAATGTAATAAAAAAATTTATGAAAACCTATGAAAACGTATGAAAATAAAACTAAAATAGATGAAAACGCATAAAATCGACAAAAACGCATTTAAATCAAGAAAAACGCAACAAGAGAGAAAAAACGTACATAAACGTAAAAAAATGTAAAGAAAGTACGACAAGAGAGAAAAACATTCATAAACGTATAAAAACGGATAGAAATGTACGAAAATATACAAAGATATGTGAAAGAGAAAAATGTAAAAAAAAAAAAAAAAAAAATAAATAAATAGAAAAAAATAAAAAGTAAAAAAAACAAAAAAAAACGCATAGTAACTTTTTGTTAAGGTTCAGTAACCTATTTCATAAACCCGTGAAATTATAAGTAACTTCCTTGTAACATTTTAAACTATGGTGCTGACATGGACAAGGGAACCGTAATCACCGGTTGCCCACCCTCGTAGTAACATTTATGTAACAATTTTAATCTTTGAGTAACCCAAATGACAAACCCGTTTACTTAAGTTACCTCTTTGTAACCAAAAAAACAATAGTAACTTAGGTGAACTTTTTCGCAAACTTTAGTAACTTTTTTGTCTAATAACCTTTTTTATAACATGAAGAAAAGTTACGAAGTTATCCTCTTTTGTAAAGATTGGATAAGAAACCATTTGATCTAACTATGATGTCACCAAACTTTGAATCAGCACAATTAAACATTGTTTTTGTAACTTTGGACATATGCATATATAGGTGCGAGAAAAACGAAGGAAAAAGCCACATACGGCAACCTTTTTAGCATTCTTTTGGTAACATACTTGCAGGAAAAAAAAAGACACGAGGTTTAGAAATCAGCTCATAACTCGAAGGTATAACATAACATACGGGAACCCGTGACTTTGAGTCGGTAATCATATGCGATCTGCATAAACAAAACATTTGGTTATTACAGTGTGACCACTGGCCAGATGACAGATTATAATTTAAAGATAATGCTAGCAGAGCTGGCAAGATGGGCGGGTCAGGTAGCTGTAATGGGTCAACACAGGTTTGGGTTGAAACATGTCATTTTGTAATGCCAACCCAGGTTTGAACCGCAAACACCTTTACCCATTTAAAAAAAGAACGTTAATTAGAATTACTGAAACAATAATAATACAATAATATTCTTAATCTTATGTAAATAAAAACAATTTAGGAGTCTGTATGAATATAAATAAATTTTGGGCAACTTTTAAATTCAACCCATTTGACCTGTTCCATTAATTTTCTGATTTAACCCGTTTGGAATCAAGCAAGACCCAAATAGGCTTAGATTGTCATATAAAAGAATGCATCATATGTTGCATACTTACTTTGGTACATCCATAGATTTTCAGCAGCTTTAGCGAGGAAGAGTTGTCGATAATGTATCCAAGTTCTTCCTCAGTTAATTTAGTGCACCATGATAGATCTACAGTTTCCAGTTTTCTTGCATATTTTGTAAGAGCAAATGCAGTTTTGAAGCTGACCTGCAATTGATGTTTTAATCAGTAAGCAATATGCACGTAATGAAAACATGCTCTTTGTAAAATCTGCAATATAAATGCTGCAAATTAAGAATATCTTGTTTTAGAGGTATCGATGTTTCATCTCTAACGGACCAGGCAAAACCCAAAAAAGACTATATATGTACCTGGCCGATTTTACTCAGTGAAAGGTGTTTCAACGATCTTCCCGAAGTTTCTAGGAATGCAGCAACAACTTCATCACTGTCAAATGACAAACTTAACCATTAAGAGCAGTAAAAACATTGAAATTGAAAAATTGATTCATAATTGTGTAAAAACTAAAAATAGACTATACATAGTTTTGAGAAAAATAGATGTAAAATAGGAGAAAAACATGTTATTATGCCAGTTTTAAAATTTTCAAAACCAAGTGCGGAAGTATTTTAAAGATAGAAAGTTAATACTTGTGAAATAGCTACAAATTTAGAGAGTACCTGAGGTAGTTACCATCAATGTAAAGTGACTCAAGTGACTTGCAACCATCAGAAAGATAACACAAACCCATCTCCGACATATTAACAACATCTGAAACATTAAGTGAACACAAAAAGGGACAAAAAATGCTAATAGCTTGCAAACTCCTTTCCGTCATATACCTGCAAAAACAATATACAAAGTTGGTTGGATTTACATACAATTAAATAAAAAAGGGTTTTTAATGCATTCAATACCAAAATACTTGTCTTATTCTGCTTCTTTTGTACACCCAGACATTAAAAGGTGGTTTTGTGTCCCCTGTGGGTCATTTTGTAAGCAAAAATGTAGCCATCAAAAACTGAAATTCAAAAAAAATATTGTTTTATATAAAAAAACTATAATAATCTTAGTACTTCAATAAAAATGTTAACTTATATAAAGTACAAAGATTACGGCCTTACAGGCTACCTAATGATCCAAACGGGAGACGAAACCATCTTTAATGACTAAAATGGCACAAATTAAATAAGAATGTTGGCATTTTATGCCAAAAAAAAAAAAAAAAAAAAAAAAAAAAAACCTTTTCAATTTCACTTAAGAAGTTAAAAGTCTTACCAACAATTGGCTAAATTAAGCTCCTTTAATCTTTTACCACATGCTGCAGTAACGAGTATAACAAAATCATCGCATACAGTTCTATTTCTTGCCACTGAAAGAACTTCCAAATGCTCAAAATTCATCAATGCTGATACACAAAACATAAAATCTATTCTTGGGCAATCGTCAAGGTATAGCTCCTTTAAAGTTGTTTTGAAACGATCAAGAATCATCATAACAACATAACATGTCAGGAAGGTACATCCGCTTAAATTAATTGAGTGCAGTAATGGTGCTGACACAAGAAGAGGCCACAAAGTGTTGTTTGATATTTTAGCCACCCCTTTTAGCGACAGTATCCCTAGATAAGCCAAGCTATTTGAAGATCGAGCCAAAATATTGGGTATAACTTCTTTGAATGAACATTGCCGGCAGTTTTCTAGTTGAAGCACCTGTTTGAGAAAAAGATGATTTTAAATAAGATACAGAAGGAAAAGCTATTGTCTTAGATTGTAAAGAAAATAAACTGTCTAAACAAAAAATTAATACATAAAATATATTAGTAAGATGATAAAATATGTAATGAGTTCTATATGAACATAATGCAGAGTTTTCATACATCTAGAAACTGTAAACACTCCAGTCTACTTCAGGGAGTTATATTGGTAGTGTTTTAGTCGAAGTACTTCTTTTTCTACATTTCAACTCATTTAGAAATGGTTTTGTAGCCCATAATCTTAGTATTTTCATATCAATTTTAGCATTACATATAAATATAACATTTTTACACATAAATATTAACGTTTAAGTATAAAAAAACATCATTTTTTAGAGTTGTTACAATGACTAATACAGGACAAATGAAAAGAGTATGTTGGTTATCAATGTAAAACAATAAACCTATTATCTACAAATAGCAAAGCATATGGTTACTTACCTTCAGGTTTTGTAAGTTGGATTTTTCAAGGGCACCAACAAGTTGATTCTCACTCAACCATGAACAATTCTTGACGCGTATCTCAGTAGGAGAATCTTTGAAAAGATACTTCAATATATGAATATTCATTGTACGCTTATCACAAGACAAATCCGTCAACCTTCTTCTCAGAAGTTCAGGAACATGATCAAGTGAAGAAATTGCATCAGCATTGTTAGCAAGACAGTTCAAACTCAGATCCAGTAATGAAGGGATACGAGGAGGAAAGTCAACACAATGAGGACTCCAGTCAATCAAATTTTCAGCTTTTTGTTTCTTGTTTGCTTCTATGACAGCCTTTAGTTCAGTAGAAACTTTTGACTTCTTAAATTGAATTGTCCCACTACTACAATCAGCAACATCGACTATTCTAATTGAACTTTCTTTATCTAAATGGATTATAATATCTTGTGGTTTTACTTTCATGCTGAGTTCCGTAAATTCGCAAACATTTCTTGAACCAACTGACTTCCTTTTCTTGTTCACAGAGTTTGAACTGCCACTGTTTTCTTCACAAACCCTTTTGGTACAACTAATAACAGAAACTTGCTCAAACCCTGAATCCCGAGCAGCCTCCGGAGCCCCAGCCATCTATATTCCTATCAAAGGTTAAAGTATCGATAAACACTTTAGACTGGACCACCAGATCAAACAATCACGCTGATAAAAAGCATATAAATAATAAATTGAATTCCAGTAACATGAAGAAGTGGCGTTTTTTGAAACAACCACACTTTATTATTCACTGCAAATTAAACAATATTCTTGCAAACAAAAACAAACATTACTGTTAAGTATAAGCAAAGTTAAATGAAGTAAAAAAAAAATGTAAACCCCAATGAACACTAAACATGTATACTTGACAATTTTCTCCAAAACCGCTAACCTTTGTAATGTTTAATGTTTCTTATGCATACGCTTGAAGGCTTTTTAAAAGAAATTCAAGTAAAATAATTACAAAAGCTAATAACACGTCAGTAAAAGACGTGTGTAGATAACTTAATCTACGCAAGTTTTTATTGGGCGTTCCTTACATCTGTAGCTACCTGTATACATCATATAAGCCTTGACCCCTTAAATGCATCCCCTTTTGTTTTCATTAGTTTAGTTCTAGGTTGGGGACTGAAAAAGAACACTAAAAAATTCATTGAGCAATCATCCCTAACTTTGTATGGATGTACAATTCATGTATTCTTGTAATCAGAAGATGGCCAAACAACTGTTGGCCTCAACAATTATGGATCAATGATCTTACTAATTATGGATCAATGATCTTACTAAGTCAAAATCAAAATATACCAAAACAGGAGTGAAACAAAGTTCTGTAAATGCTTTGTATTAAATCAAATATATGTCATCATTCATAATCTGTTACAATTGCTAATCTATTTATACAAGTGAATGGGTATGTTGAAGAGTTGTGTCAGTTGGGAGATAACTGCCATATGGCAGTTATGTTGGCAGTTATGTTGTAACTGCTATTTAGCAGTTACTTTGTGTAATTGTCATTGTTGACTTTTCTGTGTTTGACCACTTGGGTTGACCGGGTCGCATGGGGTAAATGGGTGGATTGGGATTAACCCAATATTCTCCCCTTAATCACAATTGCTTTGTTGTAGATCTTTGACTCCGATTAGTTGTCTCATTGTTAGGAATCTGATCTTCGGTATTACTTTTGTGAGCATGTCACCTTCTAAATTCTCCACTTATAAACTCGACTTGTAAATCTTCTCTTTCAACGATTCTCGTGATAAAGTGATATTTTATGTCAATGTTCTTACTCCTTCCATGAAATACGGGATTCTTCATTAGTTCGATGGCGTAACTTGTTGTCGACCATTATTGTAACCTTTTCTTCTTGGGTATGTGTAAGCTTGCTGAGTAATCTCTTTAATCATAATGCTTGTGTTTCTGCCGCCTTCGCAATGAATTCGAATTTACATGATGATAGAGCTACTGTGGTTTGTTTTGTGTACTCCATGATTGGTGATTCATCGCAGAGAATATAATTCCAAGTAGTGCCTTTGCCTTCGGAGTGTTGACTCCGTAGCTACTGTCACTATAACCTTGTATCTGGTTTCCTCCATTGTGTTTGTAGGTGATTCCATAGTCTTTTGTTCCTTTTACATAGCGTAGTACTTGCCTGATAGCTTTCATATTTTGTTCCTTTGGTTCTTGCATAAAACGACTAAGTAATCCAATAGAATAACTTAAGTCGGGTCTTGTATGTAGCAGATATCGTAAGCATCCAATTAAGCTTCAGATTCTTGAGTTGACCGTTGTTTCTTCAGATTCTTTGTTAGTCTTGTTCCCGGATCCATAGGTATTAGCGCTGCAGCTTAGCATTCCAACTTCCTTTAGGATCTTGCTTATGAGGCGGATTGCTTTATTGATATGTCACCTTCAGTTTGTGTGACTTCAATTCCTAAGTAGTAGGATAGTAATCCTAGGTCACTCATCTCTAATTTTTCTTCCATTTGAGCTTTGAATTTGTCTATCTCTTCTTTAGGTGTGCCAGTGATGATTAAATCATCTACATAGACTCCAACTAGAAGTATTGAATCTTTTGATTTCTTTGTGTAGACAAATTTTGTTCCAGTGCATTTCTTGAAATCTAAAGACTTCAAGGTGTTGTCTAATTTTATGTTCCAAGCACGTGGTGCTTGTCTTAAACCGTATAGAGCTTTTGTGAGTCTCTAGACTTTTCCGTTATCTTCTTTCTTTATAAATCATTTGGGTTGTGTAACATACACTTCTTCTTTTAAGTCTCCATGCAGAAATGCAGATTTGACGTCAAAGTGATGTACTTCCCATTTATTATTAGCAGCTATGGCTAATAGTAATCTGATCAAGTTTCCATTCTGTGCTACAGTGCAAAGACTTCTTCAAAATCTATGCCATGCTCTTGTATGTAGCCTTTTGCTACTAGTCTTGCTTTATGCTTGACTATATTTTCATTAGCATCTTTCTTGGTCTTGAATACCCACTTTAATCCAATGGCTTTATGTCCTTTTGGTAGAGTGGTTAGTTCCCATGTATTGTTCCTGTTGATGGAATCTAATTCGACCTTCACTGCTTCAATCCATTTTAGATCGTTCGATGCTTCCTTGTAATTCTTAGGTTCATCTTCAGCTAGTAATAGTTGCTCGGGTAATACTTCCTCGGTGTTATCGTATATATTATTTAATGTTCTAAAACCTTGTAGTGGTGTATGATCAAAGTCTGGATGTAAATTCCTGGTTGTATTTGAGTTACTTTGATTGGTTGAACGTGCTGAGGTAGTTGGTGTAATTTGAGCGTTTACTCGCGATGAAGTTGTAGATGGTGTGCGAAATGTTTGTGAGGGTGAGATTGTTGTTGATGTTGTATTTTCATCATCTGTAGGGATATCATTGTCTTCTTCATTTGGTTGGATTTCTTGTTCCTGATGATCATTTGTGGCTTCAAGGTTTTCGACTTCGAAGTCAAACCATTCAGGTTGATTGTTGGTGTGTTCATTCAAGTAATCCTTCGAGTCCCATGCTTCATCCTCTTTAAACTTCACATCTCTACTAACACAAATTCTTTGTGTGGTTGGATCAAATAGTCGGTAGGCTTTTGATCCTTGTTTATTTCCTAAGTATACCATTTTGTTGCTTCTGTCATCTAACTTTGTCAGATGTTGTGATGGTACCTTTGCATATGCTATGCAGCCGAAAACTTTTAGGTTTTCTAGTTTTGGCTTTCTTTGTTTGATTGCTTCATATGGAGTGATGTCTTCTAAGGCTTTTGTAGGAACGCTGTTTAGAATTTATATTGAATGTCTAACGCCTTCATCCAAAAAATTTTGAGGCATGTTGGTTGCTTTCATCATGCATCTTGTTGTAGACATAATTGTCCTATTTCTTCGTTCAACTACTCCATTTTGTTGCTGTGAGTAAGGTGCTGTAAGTTGTCGTATATGCCATTTTCTTTGTAGTATTGAGTGAATTCGTTAGATGTGAATTCTCCTCCACGATCAGTTCTGAACATTTTTAATGTTGTCCTTAGCTCCTTCTCTATTGTATTCTTGTATTCCTTGAAAGTATCAAATGCTTGATCTTTCGTGTTTAGGAAATACGCCCACATATATCTTGAATAGTCATCGACTAGTAAGAATATGTATCTTTTTCCAAATGGCGTTGGTGGTGTAATTGGTCCACATAAATATCCGTATACTAAATCTAAAGGTGAGGTTGATCTAGTTTTTGCTTTCTTGGGAAATGGCGCTCTGCTTTGTTTACCAACTAAACAAACATCACAGACTTGTGTTGTATGTTTAATGACAGGTATTCCTTGAACTAACTCTATTTGAGTTATTGATTTTAGTGATTCAAAGTTGAGATGTCCTAGTCTTGCGTGCCATAACCAATTGTTGTCCTTCAAGTTTGCTAGTAGGCAAACAGGTGTGCCTATCTTCAGAATTGCTTTGTATAGACGGTTTATTTGTCTTATGACTTTCATGAAGATTTTATTGTCCATGTCATAAAGTCGTAATTCATCGTCTTCCATTACTACTTTACAACCGATTTCGGTGAATTGTCCAAGGCTCAATAAGTTGCTTTTTAGGCTGGGAATGTAATATACGTGTGATATGATTCTTTGTTTTTCGTCATCACATTCTATTAAAATTGAACCTTTTCCTTTGATCTCTATGTGAGACCCATCTCCGAATCTTACTTTTCCACTAACATTCTCATCTAGGTTTTTGAAGTGTTCTCTCATTCCAGTCATATGATTGCTGGCTCCATTGTCTAAGTACCATAGACTATCTACATTTGTCTCTTTATATCCTACATCTTGTTCATGTAGCAAGGCAGTTTGATCTTTAAGTTTTGTTACAGGTGGGTCTTCTAATATTGCCATTAGTAAGGTAGGCTCTAAGTCCTCCTCGATAAGATTAGATTGCATACTAGTGTGTGATTTTGAATGACACTTAGTTGCATAATGACCCATTTTATTGCATCTGTAACATTTTACTTTGCTAAAATCAATATGTGATTTTTTGAAGTTGTTGTGAGAGTTTTCTCCGTCTTTCTTTTCTTCTTTTAATTTTTCGTGGTTTTTACCTTGTGAAAATTTATACTTCCCACGTCCACGTCCTCTAAAGTGTTTTCCTCTATTGTCATGCCGTGTGAACATCAATTTTTCTTGGTTGTCCACATGTTTTCCCTTTTTGAACTTAATCCTTTCTTCGTAGGTTTTAAGTCTTGCAATTGCTTCTTCCATAGTCATTTCACTTAGGTCGGAATATTGTTCTATAGATGCGACTATTTGCAGATACCTATCGGGTACAACATTTAGTAGTTTCCGTACTAAGGTTTCATCTTCTATGGTGTGTCCTAGACTAGCGGCTTTGTTTACGAGAGTTGTAAGTTTTGTAGTGAAGGTGTCGATTGTCTCGTCTTCCTTCATGTATAACATCTCAAAGTCGGATTTGAGTGTTTGAAGTCTTGCTTGTTGGACTCCTTTTTCGCCAACGTGTCTAGTTTTCAAAGCATTCCAAATGTCTTTGGCGGTTTTGTGCTTAGTTATTTGAAGTAATTGTTCTTCGGGTAAGGCTTGGTAAAGAAATGCAATTGCGGCTCTATTGTTTCCCATAAGCTATTTGCTTCGAGAATAATTTGCACGCGAATTGCCCATAATGAGTAATTCGCGGGCTTTAGGATTGGGCATTGAAATTGGGGTGTACTATTTGAAGTATTAGTACTAGGTTCCTTATTACCACTTTCTTTCGTCATATCTTAAAGATATTGAGAATAAATCTCCAAGAAAATTTTAACACGATGTGTGTTGAAATTTCTTATTTTTAATGAGCTCTAATGTTTTATTTTCCTTAAAGGTATATAAAACTTTTATAGGTATAGTTTTGAAAAACTATCCTGGGAGATTAAAAATTCTTAAATGAAATATCCTAAAGTTAATTACTCCTTAAAAGTTATTTCTAATATAATAAGCAGTGTAATCACTAGGTTACTATATCTAAAAAATTTGATAAAGTACTAAATTTGTAATTTAAAGTAACTTATCAAACAAAAATAATAGAGTTAATTACATAAATCGTCCTTGTGGTTTGGTAAAAGTTACGGATCTTGTCCCTGTGGTTTTTTTAGCGGGTTTCGTCCCTGTGGTTTACAAATCTTACGGATCTTGTCCCTGATCTGACCCGGTCCAAAAAAAAGGACCTCTCTTGCAAATACTCTCTAACGTGAGGGCTAACATCATATTTTGGTTTTAATGATCGTTATACAAACCACAGGGACGATTTATGTAATTTACTCTTAAAAAAAAAAAAAAAAAAAAAAATCTTTTTAATTTTATTATTCAATTTTTTTTTTAATTTATAACGATTAAAATTTTTAATAAAAAAAACTTTTTTTTTTAAATTTAATTTTAATTTTATTATAATAAATTAAAAAAAACAAATTTTAATTTTATTATAATAAATTAAAAACTATTTTTAATTTTTTTTTAAATTTAAAAAAAAATCAAAAAAATTATAATAAAACAAAAAAAATAATAATTTTAATTTTATTATAATATTTAAAAAAAAACTATTTTTTCTTTTAAAAATATTAAAATAAATTAAAAAAAAACTTTTTTTAATTTTATTATAAAACGGATGAAGGCGTATAAAAAAAGTTTTTATACGGTTTTCTCTGTTTTTACGTTTCATTTGTTTTTATACGGTTTCGATTCGCTTTTGTATGAAAAATGTTTTCATACATTTTCATACATTTTCATACAAAAACGTACATTTTTATACAAAAATGTTTTCATACATTTTATTCAAAACGAACTTAAACCGTATAAAAACAAATGAAACGAAAACAGAGAAAACCGTGATAAAAACGTTTATATGCCTTCATCCGTTTTATAATAAAATTAAAAAAAGTTTTTTTTTTGTTTTTTTTTAATTTTATTTTAATTATTTTAATAAAATTTATTTTTTTAAAGAAAAAACAGTTTTTTTTTTAAAATATTATAATAAAATTAAAATTATTTTTTTTTGTTTTATTATAATTTTTTTGATTCTTTTTAAAATTTAAAAAAAATTAAAAATAGTTTTTTAATTTATTATAATAAAATTGAATTTTGTTTTTTTTTTAATTTATTATAATAAAATTAAAATTAAATTTAAAAAAAAAAGTTTTTTTTATTAAAAAATTTAATCGTTTTAAAATTAAAAAAAATTTTGAATAATAAAATTGAAAAGATTTTTTTTTTTTTTTTTTTTAAGAGTAAATTACATAAATCGTCCCTGTGGTTTGTATAACGATCGTTAAAACCAAAATATGATGTTAGCCCTCACGTTAGAGAATATTTGCAAGGGAGGTCCTTTTTGGACCGGTCGATCGAGACAAGATCCGTAAGATTTGTAAACCACATGGACGAAACCCGCTAAAAAAAACCACAGGGACAAGATCCGTAACTTTTACCAAACCACAAGGACGATTTATGTAATTAACTCAAAATAATATATATCAAAATGAAAAATATATACTATATAAAAAATGAAAGAGTGGTGTTGTAAATTTTTAGAACCTGGATGGGTTGATGGTCTAACCCGATGCCTTAAAAATAAAAAAATCCTTGTGTAGCTCACTTAAAAAATGATGCGTCTCCTTTTGTATATTATTTATCTCCTTTTTGTGAGATAAAAGGTACGCTCCTTTATTATTTTCTTATCTCTTATTTGAGATAGAAAACCAAAACGTCTCTCTTGGAGACTGTATTCGTCTCTCTTCTTTTATGGGAATGAGATCCGTTTCTCTTCTTCTCCTAATCTTTATGGTCAAATGCCTGTGATAAGGCTTGAATGGCCTTCCTATCTTCTCCGGTGTGTGGTGTTCTTCGCGAGCACTTCTTCCCTTCAATCGAAATTTTTTTTAGGGTTTCGATGAATGTGGGGGTTTTCAATCCGTGAGTGATATGGATGATTGGAGAGATTAACTAAGTCGATTTGTGGCTTAATTAACGATCTGGGCTTGATTCTTGAATTGGAATAGGTGTGTTTGTTCTAATTTGAATATTTTAATTCTGCCCTAATTGATGACTTCGTTTAGATTTTGTTTGAATCAATATAAAACGATTTAATTCGTTTCTAATCCTAATTGGATTAAAGATTCAGTTTCGATGAGTAAAAAAATTGCGAATGATTTTGTTGCCGGGTTTGAGTAATCACTTCTGTGATTGTTCCCTTGATGCGACAAAAATTAGGAACACAAAAATGATCTTTGATTTGTGTTCGGTTAATGTTTGCAGATTTTTTTTATCGAGACTGTTTCTTGATTCTGAAACTAAACAAAAAAAAATGGTAAATGATGATTTTTGGTTAGTGTGACCAAACCGCTCTGATACCAATTGTTGGCCTCAACAATTATGGATCAATGATCTTACTAAGTCAAAATCAAAATATACCAAAACAGGAATGAAACAAAGTTATGTAAATGCTTTGTATTAAATCAAATATATGTCATCATTCATAATCTGTTACAATTGCTAATCTATTTATACAAGTGAAAGGGTATGTTGAAGAGTTGTGTCGGTTGGGAGATAACTGTCGTATGGCAGTTATGTTGTAACTGCTATTTAGCAGTTACTTTGTGTAACTGTCATTGTTGAATTTTCTGTGTTTGACCACTTGGGTTGACCGGGTCGTATGGGGTAAATGGGTAGATTGGGATTAACCCAATAACAACAAGCTGGTAATCAGAGGTGAAAAGTGCAACTGAGGCGACCACGCCTGCAGCTTGCCTTATGTAAGAGGTGCAAAAAGGTGAAGGCCTATGTAAAGTCAAGCGAGAGAATGTTTTCAACTTGTGTATGTGACACATTGACAAAAAAACACGGAACATGAGCATAATATGAAGAAACTAAAAAAACAAAGTTACTCTAAATAATGATACAGAATTTTGTTCAAAATCACAAATTACCAAGAAATAGATGTCTTAACTATTTTTTATAAAAACCTATAATCTCAAATCATAATCACCATATTCTAAGTTATCATTGACTATTCTCCTAAAAAGTAAGTACCTTGTGAAGAGAAAGCAATTTCTTTTCTTGTGACAACAAATGTTCTTTACACAATGACATGAGCACTAATAAGGCATCGTAGAGGCGAGAGGTGAGAACTTACCCTAACTATATTATACTATCGCATTCACTGAACTAATGTGAGTTGTCTCTAGTTATATTTGTAAAGTTTTAAACTACATTTTACACATCGCTGACACATTGTTGCGCTTGCACTGACAACAAGGTTAATTCTTTTACCTATGTGTATGCTTGTAACTGAATGATTATTCATGTGGTGGCGTATAGGGTTAGCAACTAAAAACTAGGTGGTGGCAGTGTCACCAAACTATTATAACTAAAAACCCCAAATGAGTTCACTAAAAGTGAAAAAATTGCTATTCGTTGAACTTTAACTAGTGAAATCGCATTAACCATTATGCCAATTGCGTTTAGAAGATATGAACATGACTTAGAACAATAACAGCTTAAACAGAACTAAACGTACCTTTTTCTTGATGGCTTTGGCAATCTAACCTTGGATTTCTAGATTTGAGTATGAGTTGAGAATCTATCTGTGTACAAAGAGGGAAACAATGTTAATCAACAGAGATTTTATAAAAAGCATGGATATACAGGAAACTCAAGAAGTCATATTCTTTACAAATAAACACATACAAAGAGATTACAAGTTTATGTAACGGCAACCGCAAGAGACTGGTTTATGCGGTTGCATTCCTTGCGATATATAAAGAAAGGGGGCGGAGAAATTGAGGATGGTGCATAGATGACAACGAGTTGAAAGCCCACATATTAGCCCACAAATATAAGTGGTTTGGAATTGGGCTTGAACACACGTTTTATCAAAACTTTCATGATGTTTTGATCACATAGCTCCATGCTCCATTGATCAATCTTGCTATGCAATTGTCAACAAGTCAGAAAATCTAGTATTTTGTTATCAGCTTTTCGTGAATTTAACTTCACAACCCCCTACTGACTTCTACCTATACTAAAATGGAAGTAATTAACTCAATATATAAAAGGCTAAATTACCACTAATAGATTCTAAGTACCTTCAGTTTACATTCTCCATCTTGACATTAAATCCTAAATATCACATCATATATATAGTTCCGGATGGAATATACTATGAAAACACTAACAAAAAGGAAAAAATAAAAAAGAGATGTATGGGCACAGGTGAACATACTGTAATCTTTTGGATTTCAAGTCATCAAAAATCGATTATACTACAAAGTTGATCCATTTACCAAGTGAACCGAAAGTTGTAGATGTGAATGATTATATAATTATAGCAGAACACTGATTCATATGGTGAAATGCATGGTTAATAACAATGGCGGACACATTTTTCAGTATCTTTAACACTATATTTAGTTATTTACTTTAGTCGACTCAAATAGCTTATATCAAACAATTCCACAAATGCCAAAATTTAAAAAGATTGTAGACCTTTGAGAGTTAACAAGTAGAATTCAATTAATCTATATGCTATACATGTGTATATGGAAAATAAAGATGACATTAAATAACAAACATATAGAATGTAAGTACCTTTTCAGGCTTTACTTGATGGCTTCCATATTTTCACATTGAATGTTGTAGATATAAAGAAAACTGTGAACGTATCTGATAACATCAAATAGTCCTGAATATTAAGTGTCAATTTCCCCCGTTAATGCTCGTTATTTATATCATTTATATGAATTTACGCTTGTTTTCCATTATTTTACACTTTCAGGTAAATTGCGAGCATTGGAGCTAAAGAGAGGCGGAAATGGAAACGTTACTAAGGATTTATCACAATATGCCTATTTTGAAGAGATTACGGTGTAACTCGTCTCTCACATTACGCCGTAACTATTGCGTGACCCGGAAGTCCAACTCATCAAGAGGTTACGGCGTAACTCCTTCCAAAGATTACGACGTAACTCCATTAGGTCAAAAGAGGTTCCACGCCGTTGATACTTACACCGTAACTACTGCATCACTTACGACGTAACCAGGTTTATTGAAGAATACGGCTTAACCACTTATAAGGTTACGCGTAACTAGCGTGATCTAGTGCATTTACGGAGGTTACTAACTCATCTTTTGGTTACCGTAACCCGACTGGCCTATAAATACCCCACGAATTCCAAAGATTTCTAATCATCCCATTCCACACACAATACTCTGAGAACGTGGTAAAATACTCAAGGAAGGTCTAGGGAAGCATACGGAGCTGTTTCCAAGGGAGAAGTCACACCATTACGATAAGCTTTCGCGTTTATTATTTCTTTTACTTTCAATTCATGTATTTCGTACCTTTGAATATTGAATTGATGTGCATGATTAATATGAGCGGCTAAGCACCCTTTGGTGCTAGCCTAGTTATGATTCCTTAATTGTTTTGTTTGCGTTTACCTTTACTTCCGTACAATTATTTCTAAGTGTATGCATGCATAGTTCTTTGGTAGTCACCCCTGGTTCGGTAGTGAGCGGACTGAGACGGGAAGGGTAAGATATGACCAACTGACGACCCTTTCTACTTGTGCGATTTGACCAACTGATCACCTATCGTTTGGATGAACTTAAGAATGGGGGGTGTAGTGTCTAAGTTCCTAACGGCCGGGCACTCACTATTTAGAATCTAGCATGTATTAGTACTTAATGACTCGCTTAGGGACCGGAACAACGGGACTTATGACGGTGTTCCTGATTTCTCCTGTGGTGGCATCTTTGCTGATAGGTTAGGGCGAATTGACCAAATGTTGTCCTCTCGAATTTGACCCCACCTGAAGTAATTGGAAGTAGGAAGACGTAGACATAACTAGTTAGGAGGATTAACTAGGTTAGCACCACAATTCCTCTATTGATTACCTTTCTACCACTTAATTGCTTTTATATTCTGCATTAGTAGTTTAATTAATTAAACCCCTATTAAACCATTTATATTCTGTGACAATTAGACTTAGTAATTATCCGACACACATAGCTCTTGGGACTACCTCGGCTTTTCCATTTACTACACTACACACCGGGTACACGCGCCGTTAGTGCATTAGGGTAGACCATAGGTATAGCGAGACACTATAAATATTAAGACCGATCAAGAAACTCGCATCAAGTTTTTACGCCGCCGGGAGTTATATTAGGATTTTTATTTAAGTTTTGTTTTGATACTATGACTCTTAATATGACCGATTATCTCACCACATTTAATAGTAAACAGGGGATCACCATTCCAGCTCTTGAAGAAAATGTTAAATTCGAATTTTGGGGACTCTGTCTTGATGAACTAAAAAGATGCTGCTTTTATGGGACCAAAGACGAAAAAGCACACGAACACATAGCAAAGGTATGTGAAATCGCATATTTATTCCACGCACCTGGAGTCTCAAGAGATCATGTTATGATGAGGGATTTTCCTTTTACCCTAAAAGGAAGAGCTAGAGATTGGTTAAAAAAACTTCCATCAGGATCTATTACAACATGGAACACCTTTAAGAAGGCTTTTCTTAAGGAATATCGAACCCCTGCAAAAATCCTTCAACAGGTCGATGAAATTAGGAGGTTTAGCCAATTCCACGATGAACCGCTATTTACAGCTTGGGAAAGATTTAACGAAGCCATCCTAAAATGCCCCGAGCATAAACTCAACAAACACGAGCAACTGCAAATATTCTACAACGGGTTGAACATAAAGACTCGACAATTGTTAGACTCTAAAGAACCTATCCCTTTAATGACTGCCGATAAAGGATGGAAAAAAGTTAAGGAAATTGCGCTCCATTCGTCATCATGGAACGAAAAGCGGGATGAAGATCCTATAGATATACAATCCGTGATAAAAAATCTGGAGGAATTTGAAGTAGACATGCAATCCCTGACAGAAGAAGTCAAGATGGTTAAACACAAGTTCGTTAAACCCATTGATGGGAGAGTGACGAATCTTGAAAAGGCTGTGAAGATGCTCGTTAAAGAATCCAGCAGAAAATATGATGAGAACGCAAATTTGGTTCAGAATCTCAAGCGAGATTACGACAAAGCACTTAGAACACAAGCAACTACTATTAGAAGACTTGAAAATCAAGTGGGAAAACTGGCAGAATCTATCAGAGTAAGGGATGAAGGTGACTTGCCTAGCATGACAGAAACAAATCCTCGAGATCTGGCTCATGCAATTACAACTATAAGTGGATTAAACTATAAGGAACCAGCTTACCCTTCGAACTCGAATGATCTGACTAACGAAACACCCCAAGATTACAATAAAGAAACCAATGAGGCTCAACCTTCTGTCGAAAAGGTCCGTCCCTACATTCCACCAATTCCATTTCCAGGAAGGATTAAAAAAGAACAAGAACGGGTGCTATTTCAAAAATTCATGGAGAAAATTCAACAACTCAGCATTAATATTCCTCTCGTTGAAGCCTTGGAGCAAATGCCGAAATATGCCAAATTTATGAAAGATCTCCTTACCCATAGAAGACTCTCTGACCGGACACAGATTACTTTAAACCAAAGATGCTCTGCGGCCCTTTTAAAAAATATGCCTCTCAAAGAAGAAGATCTCGGGAGTTTCACTTTACCCTGCACTATCGGGGGAATTTTATTCAACAAAGCCCTTTCCGACCTAGGGGCAAGCATTAGTCTTATGCCATTCTCTCTTTATTCACGTTTGGAATTAGGAGAGCTAAAACCAACTAGAATGTGTATCGAGCTGGCTAATAAATCTACTCAATATCCAAAAGGGATAGCTGAAAATGTTCTTGTAATGATCGATAAATTTGTCTTCCCGGTCGACTTCATGGTTCTGGATATGGAAGAGGATGATATCCCTATTTTGCTCGGAAGACCCTTTCTTGCTACAACACGCTATGATTGATGTCTTCAACAAGAAAATTTCATTGGAAATTGGTAATGACAAGATTATTTTCGACCTGGAAAAATCCATGAGATATGCTTCTTTCACCGATGACAACCTTGATGATCTCGACCTTATCGAAACTAACACTCATAAACATGCCCATGAATGTTTTCTTCCTGATCCTCTGAGATCATTAAAATTCGATGATAATGATGGGATATCTAGCGACGAAGAAAACAGAGGAACTGACCAAGAACAATCGACAAGATGTTCAAGAAAAACCTCGAAGAAGCTAATGCTCCCCGAAACTTAAGGAGTTACCTCCTCATTTAGAATATGCATTTATCAATGGAGATAAAAATTATCCTGTTGTGATCTCTTCTCTGTTATCTAACGAAGAAAAGGAGTCATTACTACTGGTTTTAAGCAAGCACAAGGGAGCAATTGCATGGAAAGTCTCTGACATTAAAGGAATTAACCCTTCATATTGTTCCCACAAGATACTTATGGAAGATGATTTTAAGCCCGTAGTACAACCACAAAGGAGATTAAACCCTAAGGTACAAGACGTTGTGAAGGACGAAATCATTAAGCTCCTGGATGCAGGACTAATTTATGCTATTTCCCATAGCCCTTGGGTTAGCCCCATTCATGTTGTGCCAAAAAAGGGAGGAATGACAGTGGTAACCAACGAAGATAATGAACTGATACCAACTAGGACAGTCCATCGGCGGAGGGTGTGCATTGACTATAGGAAATTAAATGATGCCACACGAAAGGATCACTTCCCTCTTCCGTTTATCGATCAGATGCTAGAAAGACTATCTAGACATGAGTATTACCGCTTCCTCGATGGATTCTCGTGTTATTTTCAAATTCGATTGCCCCGAGGACCAAGAAAAGACAACATTCACCTGCCCTTACGGAACATTCGCCTACCGAAGAATGCCTTTTGGACTATGTAATGCTCCCGCCACATTCCAACGGTGCATGACTGCTATATTCTCTGATATGTGTCAAGATTTTATGGAAGTCTTCATGGATGACTTTTCGGTTTTTGGTAACTCCTTCTCATCCTGTCTTAATAATCTATCTAAAATGCTTGCCAGATGTGAAGAAACCAACCTTGTCCTTAATTGGGAAAATGTCATTTTATGGTTAAAGAAGGTATTGTTTTGGGGCATAAAATTTCTCAAACTGTGATTGAAGTTGACAAAGCTAAGGTGGATGTTATTTCTCGACTACCTTATCCGACCAACTTAAAAGGCATTAGGAGTTTTCTTGGGCATGCGGATTTTATAGACGCTTTATAAAAGATTTTTCTAAAACTGCCAAACCCATGACCCAACTCCTAATGAAAGACGCTAAATTTGATTTTAACGATGATTGCAAGAAAGCCTTTGACGTTTTAAAAGAAAAACTAACCTCGCCGGTTATTATTGCTCCCGACGGGGCGATTTGAACTCATGTGCGATGCTAGTGATTATGTTGTAGGAGCTGTTTTAGGACAGAGGGTGGATAAGAAATTTAAACCCATTTATTATGCTAGTAAAACCTTAAATGAGGCACAAGAGCATTATACAACCACGAAAAAGAACTCCCGGTTGTAGTATATGCCTTTGATAAATTTAGGTCTTATTTAGTTATGTCAAAAACTATTGTCTACACCGACCATTCTGCTTTGAAGTACTTATTTAATAAGGGATGCCAAACCAAGGTTGATTAGATGGGTCCCTGCTGCAGAATTTAAAATTGAAATCAAGGATAAGAAAGGAGCTGAAAACTTAGCGGTTGATCACCTTTCACGATTAGAAAACCCTGAGCTCGAAGAACTTGATACAGAGACTATCCGGACTCTTTCCCGACGAACACCTAATGGCTGTTAGAATTAAAGATTCCAGTATCGAACCGTGGTACGCAGTTTTCGCTAATTACCTAGCGTACCAAAGTGTTACCTAGCAACAAAAGCTACGACCAAAAGAAAAAGTTCTTCTCGGATCTTAAATATTACTTCTGGGATGATCCGTTCCTTTTTAAATCATGCCCTGATGGTATTATTCGGAGATGCGTGTTTGGGGAAGAGCAAAGACAAATTCTAGAACATTGCCACAACGATCCTGCAAGAGGACATTATGGTGCCGACAATACTGTCGAAAGGTTTATGAGACCGGATTCTTTTGGCCAAGTAATTTCAAAGATGCCGCAAAGCATGTTAGGGATTGTGACGCTTGTCAGAGGGCAGGGAACATCTCTTCTCGTAATCAGATGCCACTCAACAATATTATGGTATGTGAGGTTTTTGATGTTTGGGGGATCGATTTTATGGGACCTTTCACTCCATCGAAAAATAAAAGTTATATCCTTGTAGCTGTCGATTACGTTTCAAAGTGGGTTGAAGCGGAGGCCCTACAGACTTGTGACGCTAGGAGTGTCATTCGCTTTTTGAAAAGATTATTCTCCGTGTTTGGGGTCCCTAAGACCATCATTAGTGATCGAGGGACGTACTTTTGCAATGCTATTATGGAGAAAGTTCTGAAGAGATACGGGGTACTCCATCGAATGTCTACACCTTATCACCCACAAACCAATGGGTAAACTGAGAACACCAACAGGGCACTCAAACGAATTTTGGATAAATCCGTCAGCAGTAACAGAAAAGATTGGTCCGACAAACTCGATGAGGCATTATGGGCATTCCGAACGGCCTTCAAAACTCCTATTGGAAGCACCCCTTTTAAGATTGTTTACGGAAAAGCATGTCATCTTCCCGTTGAATTGGAACACAAAGCATATTGGAAGCACCCCTATTGGAAGCATATGGGCATTCCGAACGGCCTTCAAAACTCCTATTGGAAGCACCCCTTTTAAGATTGTTTACGGAAAAGCATGTCATCTTCCCGTTGAATTGGAACACAAAGCATATTGGGCTCTCAAAAATGCCAATTTGGAGGCTGATATAATCAAGGAACATAGATTTTCCCAAATAAACCGTTTAGCTGAATTATGAGACGAAGCATACGATCATGCCAGGGCATACAAAGACAGGACCAAAAGATGGCACGATAAGCGAATAAAGGAGAAAAGGTTCGAGGTAGGACAGGAAGTTCTCATTTTCAACTCAAGACTCAAATTATTCCCTGGAAAAATGAGATCTCGTTGGGTTGGCCCATACACAGTAAGTAAGGTATTCCTTTATGAGACTATTGAAGTTCATAACAAGGAGGGAGTATATTTTAAGGTAAATGGACACCGCGCAAAGATTTATTACGGGTAGGATGTTAGTAAGCTATCTGGTGATGAATTCTTCGCACCAGTCTAGTAGCCCCACGGCTCTGAGTCTAACTTAAAGACTCGTTAATAAAGAAAAGTGCTCTTTCGGGAGACAACCCGAATTATCCCTTTCTTTTGTTTTTATTTCCTTTCTGTTGGGTTTGTGTTTTCTAACCATTTTGCAGGAGACAATGGAGTAATTATACTGCTGCGTTGCGATTCAACAGAGTTACGCCATAACTCATCTTGGTGATTACGCCAGTAACCAATATTTTAGCAGCAGAATTCTTGACGCGATTACCAACTACGGTAATACCATCTCGTGGTTACGCCGAACCATTCGCTTCTCAGCTCATACCAGGTTTTGCAAGTTATGGCGTAACTCTCTTATTGGAGTTACGACGTAACTCTCATCTGCTTTAATTCTTTCATTTTAAAACACAGTAACCTTGTATTAGTTTTTAAATTAACTTTGTGGGTGTGTTCCCTGTAAACCCTCACGAGACTTCACTCGTCCACTTGGGACACCAAGTGGTTTAAAAGGCTTGTTGCATTCGCTAAATGCAACCGTGATTCCTACAAAAGTGAGTTAGGTTTGTTTTTCATTTTATTTTTTTTCTTTTTAGAATTATTCTTGTCGGTATTGTGATTTCTGTGGATTGAAGTTTGCTCATGACGCTTTAACGAAGGCACGATCCTTTCTCGTGGGCCTTCTTCTTTTTGGAGAAAAATTCAGGGAAGTTCTCGCCTAATTCTATTTTCTCTTCACCTTTATTTTAATGCCTAATACAAAAGGGACTTTGTACAATTCAAGTGGGGGGACGGGAGTAGAATTATCGTTGAACTTTATTTACCCTCATTTTTCTAGTTTATTTTGAAAAATTATGCCATTTTTATATTTTGACATGTTTTTCCGAACCTAACTAGATTAGACCTTAGCCGAGCACATACAACCCTTGATATTACATGGTGAGATTAGCCTTATCCATTTCCTATATTTTACCCAAATCCACCAAATTATGAGTGTGCGGGTAGCTTGTAAACTTTAGAACTTGGCCTTTGCATCATTTCGAGACCATAGACGAGGTATGTTGAGTTAGCTCGATGTATTTGGACTTTTCAGTTTTAGAAGGCAGTATTATAGGATTATCACCCAAACAACCTACCATTGTGAGTCTATCGATTAGTCACCTCAACTTTTCGACCCCCATGTGAAACCCTTTTGTTGCACTCCCCTTTAGTGCAAGATACCCCTAGATACACCCTTCTGAGCCATTCATTTCATTTTGTCACCCCAATATATTGTTTCGCTACACCCTTACACCTTAGCCTACCCTGTAGTCTTTATTTGTAAATGGGAAGTCATCATTTGCCTAAGTTCAAGGTTCGAGTGGAAAGGTTTGGAAATCACGCTTTCATCGACAACAATTATGAAGATCATTGAAGACCCCCCAAATTCCCTTTGTTCATCTCAAGTGGGGGGATGTTATGTTATCAGTTATGATTCAAAAAAAAAAAAAAAATAGTTGATTCAGTTATGATTTTGTAAAGTGCAATGTTATAAGCACTATAGTATGAGCTTTATTGTTTAGTATCGAGGAGGCCACCTCGGTCACATTTGAAGATTGGGGTTGGAGTAATACCAACTGAAGAAGAAAAGGTAGTGTGCCCATCACGACGTCCTCTAATGACACATCTACCTTGCATTTCATGATCCGGTCTCTAGACTTCTAAACTTGAACTTTGGGCGGACGGTAAGTGGTGATGACTTAGTTATAGATATAGACTACCTGCTTGTTTTTCATTTTACACCAATTATATATATCCCATGTCTTATCCTACCCTTTAGTCATGAAGCGTGTCTAGGTGATGCAGCGAGCAATCTTTGGTGTCTTGGCCATGGATTTGGTCATGTATCATTGATTTTGTCCACTTTGCCGTGACATGTTAGTAATGACGAGTCACCCCTTAACCTTTGTCGTGTCTACCCATATTGCCTTCGAGAATTGTTTAGCCCTTAACTCCAGTGGTGGAGATTTGTGTAACCGCCAAGCTTATGATAGAATACATGTTATGACTGTGCGATTGAGTGATCACCCCGAAATTGACACTTAGAATAGTTGAGAGATTTGAGTGTTTGTTCCACTTTCGCGAGGTGTTCGGCTTTGTTTTATTCTAGCATAAGGGATTTGTAAATTCATATTTTCCAGGTTTTGGAAGATATCTTTTTAGGAAGCTATCTAATAAGGTCTACTTGAGGGCAAGTAGAGTTCAAGTAGGGGGATATTTGATAACATCAAATAGTCCTGAATATTAAGTGTCAATTTCCCCCGTTAATGCTCATTATTTATATCATTTATATGAATTTACGCTTGTTTTCCATTATTTTACACTTTCAGGTAAATTGCGAGTATTGGAGCTAAAGAGACTCGGAAATGGAAACGTTACTAAGGATTTATCACAGTATGCTTATTTTGAAGAGATTACGGTGTAACTCGTCTCTCACATTACGCCGTAACTATTGCGTGAAGTCCAACTCATCAAGAGGTTACGCGTAACTCCTTCCAAAGATTACGACGTAACTCCATTAGGTCAAAAGAGGTTCCACGCCGCCGATACTTATGCGTAACTCATCGCATCACTTACGACGTAACCAGTGTTTGTTGAAGACTACGGCGTAACCACTTATAAGGTTACCGTAACTAGCGATCTAGTGCATTTACGGAGGTTACAGAACTCATCTTTGGTTACGCCGAACCCGGCACTGCCTATAAATACCCCACTAATTCCAAGATTTCTAATCATCCCATTCCACACACAATACTCTTAGAACGTGGGAAAATACTCAAGGAAGGTCTAGGGAAGCATACGGAGCTGTTTCCAAGGGAGAAGTCACACCATTACGATAAGCTTTAGCGTTTATTATTTTTTTACTTTCAATTCATGTATTTCGTACCTTTGAATATTGAATTGATGTGCATGATTAATATGAGCCGCTAAGCACCCTTTGGTGCTAGCCTAGTTATGATTCCTTAATTGTTTTGTTTGCGTTTACCTTTACTTCCGTACAATTATTTCTAAGTGTATGCATGCATAGTTCTTTGGTAGTCACCCCTGGTTCGGTAGTTTTGAATGGCGGTAGAGGCCAATTGCCTAGGAGATATGACCAACTGACCCTAGGTGAGTGGACTGAGACGGGAAGGGTAAGATATGACCAACTGACGACCCTTTCTACTTGTGCGATTTGACCAACTGATCATCTATCGTTTGGATGAACTTAAGAATTGGGGGTGTAGTGTCTAAGTTCCTAACGGTCGGGCACTCACTATTTAGAATCTAGCATGTAGCGTACTTAATGACTCGGCTTAGGGACCGGAACAACAGACTTATGACGTGCGCCTGATTTCTCTTGTGGTGGCATCTTTGCTGATAGGTTAGGGCGAATTGACCAAATGCCGCCCCTCTCAATTTGACCTCACCTGAAGTAATTGGAAGTAGGTAGACGTAGACATAACTAGTTAGGAGGATTAACTAGGTTAGCACCACTATTCCTCTATTGATTACCTTTCTACCATTTAATTGATTTTATATTCTGCATTAGTAGTTTAATTAATTAAAACACTATTAAACCATTTATATTATGTGACAATTAGACTTAGTAATTATCCGACACACATAGCTCTTGGGACGACCTCGGCATTACCATTTACTACACTACACACGACCGGGTACACTGCCCGTTAGTGCATTAGGGTAGACCATAGGTATAGCGAGACACTATAAATATTAAGACCTGGTCAGTAAAACCTGCATCAGTATCTGTTTACCAAGGATGGGAAACTGACCCACTGGCGGTCCCACAGGCAACATGTGAAACGTACATCGCGTAACACCATGATTAAGGGACATGGGGACGGGATTTGAACCCGTGACCTCATCTTTATACTATACGTCCCGCACCATTTGAGCTGCCATCACGGGGACTATCTGTTTACAAGGGGAAACTATATTAGCAAAACACAATGTTTTACGAACTCTAGGAAAACAAACAAAATAAATGGAAGAACTCTTACGCTTTACAAATATAAACAAATTTCTATCACCTATTTCCAAGAGCAATCAAAATGAGATTCGGTTATAATAATGACATGCTTCCATTTAGAACTTGTAAGTTACTAAGTACAAACTGGGTATTGCATTCTCTGGGATTTTAAAATAGGATGGAAAAAACGAATAACAACAATTGAGATGTAAGACTAGAATTTGTTGCAGAAGTTTGAAATGTATACTAAAACGCAACAAGTCAACAACCACAATAGATGATACTTGCACAAAATACACAGGTTCAAAACCACACCAACGTCCATAATGTCAAGATGTGGTCTCGAATACATAACCAGTCTCACTAGTGACTCCTAAGACTCTTTACAGGTGTCCAAATGAGAGAAAGAGCTAGTTTGGGTTCTTAGTGTGTATGCAATTGATAACTTAGAAGCAGACAACGCCATCAATATATATTAATGTTCTATAATCCTTTGCACACTGACGAGTTTACAACCAAAAAGCAAATAGGATCATTTTTGTTAAAAACGACCAGGTGGTGGATTTGTATATACAATACAAGGCTTACATGGAAACTACATTAGCAATCGAGTCATGTACATTTAATAAATTTTTGCTTATTTCTTTTCCATCCATCCTTCTCCATTTCTTTTCGTGGAAAACAACCATGAACAATGAATACAAAACCAAACGTGAATCTAAATTTGAAAAATAATGAATCTAAAAACCTTAAACCAGGATGAGGGGGTTTAACATCATTACATAAAATCAAGGAGGAAATCAAAGATTATTACAACGAGACGTTCTAAAAGAATATGACACATCCGTAACTCATTATCTTACCAGTCCCAATAAAAGCCTAAATCACAAGCATTAAGTTACGCTACACGAGCTTAATAAGAGGGTGTTTGGGATTGCTTATGTTCTTAGGGGGTGTCTAGGATTGCTTATATGCTTAATTATAAGTAGAAGCAGTTTTGTGTTATCCAAAGTGCGTCTGCTTATTCCAAAGCAAAATAAGCGGATTCTCAAAAGTAGTTACAAAGCTGCTTATTTCAGAAACGCTTATTTGAGATGAAATCAAACATATTATTTTAGCATCATATTTAACCTAAAACTTCTCAAATGAATTTGACTGATTTTTTTCAAAAAATGACTGTTATCTTTTTCAAAGATTCTAATATTTTTTCAAAATAAGCAAATCCAAAAACCATTTCCAGAAGTAGGTATATTTACGCAACTTATAAGCAATCCCAAAACACCCTGTTAATCAAATAAACCGTTAAGCACGTAAATATAAAATTATTAAGCACGTAAGCAGAATACCAAGCTTACTGCTTCACATCAGCTTATTTTTATTTAAAATGATTAAAATAAGTCCTCTGTAATCAGAATCTATTTTCATTTTTTTAATACACCTAATAATAACATTTTTAAGTAATTTACCCTTATTAATATTATGATGTACCTGAACTAGAAGTGGTGTCTGAAGTTAGCAATAATAATAACCGTCGCAGAGACGGTGGTGTGGAATCTTTTCAGCTTCATGATCCAGTCCGGCTGGAATGAATCCATGATAGTTAAATGGGTTCAATTTGGGCTTTTTAGATCATCCAAGTGAAATTGGGTCTTTTATGACCCAGTCCGGTTTTTTAACATGTTCTACTTTTATCTCCACTTTTTACTTTGTGATTGATTTTCAAACAGACACGACCACACCAACACATTCTGTATAGCCTGAAAGCTTTGGTTATCACACTTTAGCATACGAGAAACATATGTCGATAAAGTGAAAGACTGATCATTATAACACACTGCAACAAATAACATAACTCATTTCTAAATATTCATACTTAACATACAACTAAACAAGAATGATATGACATATTATCATCACAAAATGAGCCACATGTATTCTTACATTGGTAGAATCTCCAGGCCACGTACAATAAGTCCCGAAATTGTTCCTTCATAAGTTATGAGTTTCAGATGCATGGGAATACGATCATTTCTAAGCGCAGAAGTTGAGTTGAATTTCCACACCCTAACCTCCATCCATCCATCTTCCCTCTTTTTTGGAACTCGATTGGTAACAAGTAAATCCCATGGCTTTGGGGGTCTTAAACAAACAAGTTCAATCTCTTTGTTTTTCCACTGTAGTACATTCCGAACTCTCACCGGACAATGCAACCCGTGACATTTTTCTGAAAGCTTGAATACAAGATAGCACGTGTAATCTGTATCTGGTGTTAACATTCGACTTTCAATCTTACACTTAATACCAAATACTTGTTGCGGTAGAAGCTCAATCCCATCTTGTCTGCACATACATATCATATGATTAGGACTTATTAAATACCAAGTAAATATGTCTAAAATCTAGAAAGCCACCTCTGAGAGGTGAAACTTTTTTAATTGACCAATAATTGCAACATTAATACCTAATTAGACTAATTTGGTAAGGTAGTACACACAAGAACGTAAATCGAAGATTAGGAAATAGTTTAAAACTAGCTATTTGAGAGAACAAAGAGCTTATATAGTAATTAAACTTCTTTTACATACATAAATGGGAAATGTGTACGAGAAAGCATAATGAAGCTTGTTTATAGAACAAACCTCAACTCAGCAGAGGGCCTCAAACGAAAAGGCTTCACTTTAGAAGTGTCATATAAAACATCCATTGCTGAAAGCTTGAAATGTTTCTTTTCGTTAACTTCATTTAGCGAAAACAACTGTCGCCAAAAAGTCGAAAGAAGATATTACCAAAACTGTAAGGCGTATGCCAATTCTTCAAAACATAAAAACTGTCAATATGAACAAGAAAAGGACCTTTCCACCCTTGTCATCATTTTCAGATCTATTGTCACTGTCGGTTGGCAATTGTTTTTGGACATCCATTATCTCATCAATATCTTCCTGCTTCACCTAATTAGAAATTGTAAGACCATGTGTAAAAGTACTATATTAAAAGAAAATGTCAATTATGCATCTAGAGTGCTTTGAGACAGGGGCGGAGCCAATGGGGTGGCTAGCGGGTGCTCAGCCACCCCCAACCGGCCTAACTTCTCCGGCTAATAGTTTAAATTTCATGCCATGTTTTAATCTATTTTGGTATGAGCCACCCCCAACACTTGCAGCACCAGGAGCTGATCTAAACAGCTTAGTTGAGCTTTATTTTTCTAAGAAAAAATAACATATACGAAGGTTGATGAAGATGAAACATAGAAGAAGATGAATAGTGTTGTAGTTGTTTGTTTTTTTATTGTAGTTAATGTACTTATTTGCTTTTTTATTGTAATTAATTTAGTATATAGAGGTAGTGCATGGGGAATTGGTTTATGATACTCTTATTTGTACTAATATTAAATTCAAAATGAATGTAGTTAAGTGTCAACAAATCATATCAACTAGATAGCACTAATTTTGTATTAAATCATTTAGATGTTTTTATTTGCTACAAGGTTATAGTTTCAGCTATGTAGTGAGTATCTAATTTTATCTACAATTTAAATGTTATTTATTTTATTATTTTTTTTTTTTTTTTATAATTTCAATATGTATTATGTTTCAATTACCCGGATCAAGACCTAAAACATTAAAAACCAACTAATTTTATCATAATCAATAAACTACTAAAATAAAAAATTATTCGCGAAGCAAAGCAAGCCGCCGAAAATCGTGCCACACATGACCCAAAAATTTCTTTTTCTGCCACTGGGTTGTGGTTGATGAAGTGTAATTTTCTTGTAAAAATTCCTGATTTTTTAGAAGTGCTACACCCACTTTTTGGAGAAATATGGTTTAGAGGGTTGTTTTGAAAGAGAAAGAATGAAGATGAGAAGGTTGAAAATATTTTGTAAAACACTCGGTTTATAAACGTTTAGTTTTATTTATCATTCAATATATTTTACAACTCACATTCTATGTTTAAATTGCGAGGATGTGCGAACTAAAATCACTAAAAGAACCTTATTTTATCTTTTATCCTATTATATGGACAACTAAGATTAACAATTATTCGCGAAGTGAACCAAAAATTTGTGCTACACTTGGTTCGAGAAAAATAAAATTAAATGTTATTACTAACTCGAAATTTTCGGCCCCTCCTAATAGAAATTCATGGCTCCGCCCCTGCTTTGAGATATAAGAGTATAGAATGAAAAGAAAAGAATATCCACAAACTTACATTATCAATGGATTGAAACTCAATGCCTTCTACATAAATGGCACCACTTCCACAATAAGTCTGTGAAAAGCTCTCAAGTAGAACCTCAAAGTTTGTATTTTCCTTGTAATTCAAAAAACGGCACAACTCAATCTTCATCCAATCCTCATCTCTTGATATGGCGAAATATGCATGGAAGGTTTGACTTCCGATTTTGTATGTTAGGTTCACATACGAAGATTTTTCTGAAGACTTTCGTGTATCACAAAATTTGAAGATCAAATGAACCACATAGTTGACATCCGTAGATAAAAATGGAATTCTCATCTTGACGTGGATGTTTAGATCGCAAATGTTAAAGTACACCTTTGCTACTCTTTGGAACCTGCACGTAGTATTTAATATTTGATTCAGCTTTTCTTCGAGTCTTTGCATCGTAACATTATGCAAATAGACGCTTGCACTACTTGGAGACCTTTGGAGACAACCCAAGCCTCACCAAAGGACCGAAATGTCGTCGTTGAAGGCTTTGGCGACGACTTGTGGTCGCCAAAACGTCGTCGCTAAAAGTTTTGACGACAAAAGTCAAAGGCCTTTAGCGACGAAATGTGCGGCCCACTGATATTTACATTAATATTTACAAGCTACTTGAATACATTGTAATTATAATTTACATAGTTCATCATCCAACTGAATAACTTAATTTTAAAGTATATATCCTAACATGCATATGCATTTTCTGATTATATAACAGATAAATTCATAAAGAAACTTATATTCAAATGCCGTGTTTTAATTAATACACTATGTAGTAGCTTGTAAATGTTGATACTGAGACACATCTGACATGTTAATTTCAGCTTCAAAGTAGGTTTCCAACTAATGTTACATATAGAAAACGATGTTCTCACTTCTTAAATGTATAGCTAAATATATGTTTACTTATATCGTTTGAAACTATTTTAAGATCTACCATTAACATGGAGAATTAGTATGGACTATTATTAATTGGTTGTGCTCTTCAGGCAACCCATATAAAAAGGCCATCCCAAAAACCTACTATAAACCTAGCCTTGTCAGTTGTCACCTTTAAATAAAAAAAATAAACAAATTCATAATAGAAAAACGAAAGAGAAAGAACCTTGATTGTTGAATTTGTCGCCATTTAACTGCCCTGTTTTTGTATGAAAACTTTGTTGCTGATGTCAAATAATTTCTTTCTCCATTACTCCCAAGTGAAAAATACTGTTGTATACAAAACAAGCAAATAAAAACCAGATTATGTGATGTGAGAGTGTAGTTTATAATTTATTGTTAGAAAACCATTGTGAAAATAACACAAATTACCTGACAAATCATTACAAAAAATAATTTGAGAGAATAGGTTATTAATTAGCATTCATGGCACATAGTTTGATATTCAAGCCTTCTTAAATTCTAGAGATGAGGATACAAGTTTTGTGTAAAAATACAAATTAAAGCACAAACCAAATGATGTATGGGATAAAAAAATGTTTTTTAAGAGTGAATTGTGAAGAATGCAAAATGCACAAAACAAATGAGGTGTAAGAAAGAAACAATTACCACTTCCCTATCTCTAAGGTGAAATCCTTTGCATAGCGTGTCGTAGATGTCCTTAAATTTTTCCATCTTGTTGATTATTGATATGTGGAGTATTTCTTCGTAGCCTCTAGGTAGTTTAGGCTCCCATGTTTCATAATCCTCCTATATTTAAATTGAAAAAGAAAAGTTAAAAAAGGACACTTATTGATCAATTAAACACATAAAATACATTACCTTAAAAATAATTAAGAAACATTACAAACAAAAATGGCTTTCCCACATTATATCAGGATATGATAAACTTTTCTTTCCCTAGAAATAATCTATTCAAATGTCACATTTAAAAAAAAAATATCAATTCCACCGTTTCTGTTCCATGAAACCTAATGTTTAAAGAAATATAGATCTTCTACCAAATATTTCTATTAATTTACTTTTGGGTAACTGTTGTTTTAACAAAACATATCTAACATATGGGTAAACATAACATACATGAAATCATTAAATGTAAGGTAAAATAATAAAAATGCTTACTTGATATTCCAATGCCTTCTGAAGCTCTATTATCACGACACCTGCACTTGGTCTCTGCCGCCGATTATAATCTAAGCACCGAAAGGCAATATCTGTGAATGTAGTCAATGACTTCTTATGAATTTGTTTCTTTATACCCTCAAACACCAACTCATCAAGATCTCCTTCTTCTTCGTATCGCCTTTTAGCCAAAGGGCCTAACCACTCTGAGGGATCCTTACATCCCTCTTCCCACGCTAATCTCCCGCACAATATCTGCATTAATACCACACCTAATGAATATATATCTTCCGATGTTTCCTCTCGTCTCTTTTCTTTTCCTAGCAATTCCAAGTTAGAGATTACAGCCTTCCACTCACCATCTATTAGAATGCTACCACTTTTGATGTTTCTATGCACCATGTTCTCCACAGCTGATGCACCATCATTGTGAATAAATCCCAACCCGGTAGCAATATCGATGCATATTTTAAGACGTTTTAACCAAGTAAGACTAGTATCTTTGAGATGTTCACTCAGTCTTCCACTGGAAGCATGCTCGTGAACGATGATCTTTTCATTCACTTCATCACAATAGCCTGCAAGACGAATGATATTCTCGTGCTCATACTCAAAAAGAGCTTCAGACTCTACTATAAATTGCTTACGTCCTTCCTCGCACTTGGTATCAAACCGCTTTACAACAACGATGGTAAGTCCATTAGCTTGTGAAATTTCTCCTCTATATTGCTTCCAATATCTTCCTTCTCCAATGAATTTAGCATCACTAAAGTTTTCTGTCCCTAGTTTGATGTCTTCAAGTGATATTCGGAACTTTTCGTAGCGTTCCTGTAAATCATGAGACTTGGAATCAACTTCATAGTTCTCACCTAAGCAAACTGGAAATTGGGTGAATTTGGGCAGTTTTTCTTGGGCTTGGATCTGATTGGGTATCCAAAAAAACTAAACGGTCTTAATGGGCTAAGTTTAAGACACCCTTTTCTTTAGAATATAAATATTTCATGAAAATTCAAGAAAATACATTGGCAATTACATTTATAAAAATACGTTTATTGGTATACTCTATTTGATGAAAAATACGTTGGTAATTACGTTTCTTTCAAGTTTTTAATAAAATTATATTCTAAAGAAATGGACAAGTTATGTTCATTGTTCCTCAGAAAAGCCCGATATCCAAGGTGAACGTGTTAACAAAATTAAGATCTGTCAAAGACCATTGTATAACTTACAAGATGACAAACTGTTATGTAATGAGTAGCGTGAAACCCGCACATTGTTACCGAGTTCATAAAAGGTCTCCTTTTAATTTATTTACTCGAGATAACATGAAAAATAAGTTATACAATGTGAATTTTCTTTTAATCGCTACAAAATTTGAGTTCAAAAAGGTCTTTTTTTAATTCATTTACTTTAGATAACATGAAAAAAGAAGCTATACAATCTGAATTGTGTTTTAATCACTACAAAACTCAGTGGGAGGAGGAAGGCTGGAGGAATACAACAGGAAGAATTATCTTCTAATCGCTATGCAATGAGAAGAATGATTTTTTTTTTTTGGTAACTATGGGTTTCGATCTTATCGCCAACTAATCCATAGGATTTGAATTCATCACCATACAAACTTAAAGTAGGTAAAGCCCTTCTTTTTCAGGAGGTTGGCATGATCACTTTAAGGTTATTTGCACCTAGATGTGAAGAATAAGTTGGTAATGAATGATAAGATTTTGCAAGTGTATGAAAGGAGGAAGGTGTAAAGTTGCAAGTTGATTGCGGGAGGATGGAGGGAAGAAGGAGGGTGGGAGGAAGAAAGAAACATTGATATTTCGTAATAAGTTTTTTCTTTTTTTTAAAACTCTTGGGATCATGGAGGGGTCTTTGGATAACAAATTTCTCCACTTAACCAAAATCCGCTTCCACATTTCTGATTTAGTTTTTAATATATTAATATGAAGCTCTAGTTAATTGCTAATTTCTAAAAAGGTACATGCGTATTACAGCAGCGGCGGAATACCCTCTAACTGATATTTTAGGCGAACAATTTTCTTTTCTTTTTTATTTTGTTTATAGTGACAATGAATTTAGAGTTGGCGCAAATCTCGTTACAGTCACAATAAACTATTGAAATTTTGAGGTTGTTGATAATATCTAATCTAAGGCCACTTTAACTTTTTTATCCTTTTCTTATTTTGACAATTTAGACATAAGATATATGAACTTGTATTCATAAGTTTGTACTATTTGCAAAAAAAGTTGTATTATTTAAAAGTATTCATGAAATGCTTTCAAAATTTTAGAAAGATATTGTTTATTACTTTGCTTGATTGTATATTGTGTTCTATTAATGGTACTTTTTACTAAGGTGATGTTTTAAAAATTACATTAACAACTAGTGTTGAACACTCAATATACATAGGTATTTTGATGCATAACTTGATTGTACATATAGCTTAATTAGTTGTATTTGCTTAAAAATCCATGGAGTTAGGTTAGTAGCTTTCTTATATTGTACCGTGCAATAATAAAATTGTATTTTTGAGTGGGGGTGTTTTAAGAATAATATTAATTATATATGTTGAATTGATGTATTTATGCATTAAATAGTTATAAAAATCATGTATGAAAATCTTAAACAATTTTAGAAGAGAAGATCAAATATGTTTTATAGGTAGTATAAATATAGATAAATACCATAACCAAAAAAATATACGTCGTAAATAATTTTGATTTTACAAGTAAAAGGACTAACCACCATGTTAATTTTCCAATTCCAATAGATATGTCACAATTATCCCACACAATTGTTTCAATTTCAAACAATTTTGGTGCAACATAATTTTCATCTAATATCCAAATCTTCACATACTCGTCTAGATCAATAATGTAGCAAAATCACAAACTCAAGCGTATAACTTAATTCATTTTCATACTATAGGTAACCAAGATTTTACTTTTTAGAATAAATCTAAAAAAGTACAAATCTTATAAAAAAGAGAAAAGAAGTTTTATTTAATACAGTAACACAAGTTTTTTTCAAAATTACGAATCATGAAACCAAATGCTTATTTTTTACTTTACGTTTTTGTATATATGTAAAAAAAAATATTGTTTATTTAATTCCCAAATCGAAACAGTTTAACATTGATGTTTTGAAAGGATTAAAGGAAGGCAACTGATTCTTGCTATTGTATGAAAATACTTACTTGAGGTTCCAATGCCTTTTTAAGTTGTATTGCCACCTCACTTGCCTCCGGCCTCGAATAATTGCCTAAGCATCTAGCGGCAATACTTGCAAATGTAGTGAATGATAATGAAAAAATTTGTTCCTTTATACCCTCACACACTAACCCATCAAGCTTTTTTGTATGCTCGTATCGTCTTTTAGCCAAAGGACCTAAGGATTTAGAGTGCTTCTTACATCCCTCTCCCCATGCCAATCTCCCACACAATATCTCCATTAATACCACCCCTAACGAATATACATCTGAATCTTTGTCTAAGTAACCTTGTTCTTCGTGGGTCAAGGTAGCCTAATGAGCCGTAAGCATTGTCGGTGGCATGCTCAGCTTTCAACCATTCATGAGTTTTTGAGGAAAGCTCGAAATTACATATTTTAGGCTCCCAATCAGAATCTAGTAGAATGCTGCTGCTTTTGATGTCTCTGTGATTCATGGCAGCATCTTCATGTAGAAATTTCAGTCCGGTTGCAATGCCCACGCATATCTTAAGGCGTTTTATCCATGTAAGATTCACGTCTTTCAAATGTTTATCGAGAGTTCCATTAGTCGCATGCTCGTAAACAATGATTCTTTCACCGCTTTCATTACATAAGCCTACAAGAGCAACAATATTCTTATGCTTATTCTCAGAAACAACTTTAAGCTCTGTCAAAAATTGATGATGTGCTTGATGAGACTCCTTATCCCACCGCTTTACAATAACTTTAGTAAGCATATTTGCAAGTGGAATCTGTCCTTCGTATTGCTTCCAGTATCTTCCTTCTCCAATGCACGTGTCGTCATTGAAGTTTTTTGTAGCTGAAATTATGTCTTTGAGTGAAATGTGGAAACCATCCTTTCTGTTTTCCTGTGAATTATGACAATGCACCCAACTTAATAATATTTTTTAAAGTTCACATTAAGATTTTGTTACATTAGTATCTTGTAATTTATTCTCTATAAAAATAACCATTTTTTTTTTAATTAACTTGATCATGAGCAAAGTTTCAGTATAATCTCAGAATTGAATTGCACCATATACTATGAATATGATAATCAATGATGTATTTAAAACACATTTACTTACTTGATATTTTAATGATTTCTCAAGTTCGTTAATGATGACCTTCATTGTTGGACGCCGAGCTTGTGTGTGAGCCAAACATTGATATGCGATATCTAAAAATGTATCCAATGATTTTTGATCGAGTCCGTCATCGAGGATAAGATCGCCTTCAGACGGTTCCTTTAAATTAGGATCTATAACCTTTTTCAGAGTTCTTTCCTGATAGCATTTTTGTACAATTGACAAAGCCCTGCTATTTCATGGAGTAACTTTTATCATATGCCAATTTTCCACTTACAACTTCAAACAGAACTACTCCAAATGAATAAATATCGATGCTTTTTAGCCTACCCGTCTCCATGTACTCTGGATCCATGTACACTTGTGTGCAGCGATGGTACCATTGACCGTGTTGGCTTTTTGATTTGCAGGGAATAATCTAGAAAGACCGAAATCAGCAATCTTGGCAACCCAATTATTGTCCAATAAAATATTATCACTCTTAATATCGCGGTGTATTATCACTTGTCTCTCCTCTGTGTTAGAGTGGAGGTAATTTAATCCATGCGCAATATCAAGGCATATTTGTAGACGTTGAGCCCAACTTAGTCTCTTCGTGTTATCAATTTTTTCAAAATAATCACTAAGGCCTGCTTTGAAACATGCTCATAGACAAGGATTCTTTCGGACCTTCTTCACAAAAGCCAAGAAGAGACTATATTTCATGCTTACAATTTGTAAGCATTTCAATTTCTGTGAAAACCCTGCGACTTCCTTGTTTCCTTCGGTGACGCTTAACGGCTACTGTTGTAATGCTTTTTAGGAAAATCAGCTTTATTTTTTCCTTCAACAACTGATGAAATTGTATCATCAAAGATGTCGAGTTCTGCTTTGTACACGGTGCCGTATCCACCTGACCCAATGCGGTTGGTGGAAAAATTGTTGGTAGCACACTTAATATCACTCAATGAAATCCTTAAGTGATCCATGTTTTTCCCCTACAACAACAAATGTTACAGTTAGATGAGTATTAGAACATGACGTGCTTGTAATTACTAATTATAAGAATGCCATTGAGAAGACGCTTCTAGTTGATAAATTCTTAAACTTTTTTTTGAGACGTTTCAGAGTATCCCATATATGATAGGCGTTTCATAGAGATTTCGTGTCATGTTATCAAGTTATAAAATTTTTACGAGAAAAGTAAATTTCATATTAAATGACAGTTCTGAGGAACACATTTATTTCGTGAAAAAATGAGATTAATTGGGATTTTTAATTAAAATTCAAGGAAACTTTTTTTATATATAATATAAATATTTCATGAATCGTTAAACATTAAGTGAAACAATTTACACAATCGCGACAAGGATTTTATTATTTATCAATACATATGCGCTTTCATATATCTTTGACGAACTTTTTTTCGTTATTTTTTTTGGTATTGATATTTGTGACATATCATATATGATTTAACAATAATCTGGGAGTTCGAACACTATACAACCTTAGAAAAATAGTCGTAAGTATTTGTGTATAAATTCAAAAGTTGCCTTGCTTTTTTACAACATAAAATGCACATTTATGACTTTCCAACCACATACCACACGTTGTATATGAACTTCTAAATTAACAAACATTTTATTCATAAAAGTTGGACAAATATAAGAACATTGATTGTGTTAAAACTCACATGCGATTTAACACTATTATGAAAGTTAGTTAAACATATGTAGTAAGATGAACATATATATTTGTATTAAACTACGAACATTTTTAAGTTTTTTAGCATTGGAAACTACACGTCCACTAATTTACCATCATGTGTAACCATAATATTTAGGGATCGATATCGGTAAAGTTTCTTTACAAAAGTTAGACATTTTTTTATAAATAAAATTAATGTTAAAACTTACTTGATATATCACATGTGACTTAACTCAAATATATGATTTCTAAACCTTTACATATAGTAAAACTAACATAACTCTTTCTATCAAATTCTAAAACTTTTTACTTTTAAACAATATGTATTAATCACATGTAATTTAAAGGGTTAATGGCATGTAATAGCAACGTACTTTCTCATTTGTGCCATTATCAGATACGAACCCAAAAAAATACCACAGTACCCATCCAACTTTTAAATTTTGTTTAATTATCAGATACGAACCCAAATTTTGTTTCATAATCAGTGATGGGTTGTTTGCACCTAGCAAAAATATAACTACACTTCTCTCGCATTTGTCATGATGATATCACGATGATAGTTACAAGACTTTTGCCACTAGGCTACATACCCTGGCGGTTAAAATTGTCATCATAGAGATAAATTAATTTCATAAGCCCATGCTTGTGTTTGAGTTAGCTTTGTTATTGTTATCGAGTAAAATGACAAAAAGTATGCGAGAATGTTGCTTTGTTATTGGAACCCAACTACATCTCAGATCATTAATCTCCCTCCCTTGAAGTATAGCAAATCAAAAGGGTGTGGTGATGATATGAGAGAATGTTGTTTGTCTATGTAGTTAATCTCGGCGATATATCTAGATATATCGTATCTCGTATATAAGCCAAAAAAATCGATTCAAAATATCGCCCCAAAATATCGGATCCGATAATATCGGCGATATTTGGCGATATTTTGAAATCGGCGAGATATACGATATGGCGATATTTTGACTTTTATTTTTTTTGATGTAGTTAATCTCGGCGATATATCGCCGATATATCGTCGATATCTCGTATATCGCCCCTAAAAAAAATATCAGTTCAAAATATGCCAAAATATCGGATCCATAATATCGGCGATATTTGGCGATATTTTAATCGGCGAATATACGATATGGCGATATTTTGACTTTTATTTTTTGACTTTCGGATCTGTAGAAACCCCAATAAATGAGAACCCAATTAAAAACCCACTTGAACAACCTTTAATTCGTTTATAAGGTGAAAACCTAATCTCGAATCTTAAAACTTCGATCTAGAAGCGTTAAGGTGTTTCAAAGCGTGTACACGAATAGAACCATGAGACCTTGATCTATCATCTAGGATAGGTGGTGTAAATGTTGGAGTTAGGGAAAGTTGGCGGAAATGAAGGCGGTAGCCGGAACCTAATGGGTTGGCGGAAAATATAGAGAGAGAAAGGAGGAATGTGTGTGTGTGTGTGTGTGTGTGTGTGTTTTGTAGTGAGAGATTGAAGAGAGTGAAAATGAGAGAGTGGGAAGGTAGGGGGTATTTATATATATAGTTAATATTCTAGATAATATAAAAACCGGCTCTGGCGATAACGATATTTCAAATATCGGTCCTTGAACGATATGTGATTTTCGACCGAGATAAATACATCCTTCCGAAGATCCCAATTCGGTTCTTTTGCTGATGAGATCCACAAAACCCAATATTGTGTACTGTAGGCTCGGGATAGATTCATTCTTCAAAAAGAAGTTAAGATGGACCAAAACGACATACACAAAGCAAATAAAACAAAATGATAATGAAATTTTGAAAAAAAATTTGATAATGAAAAAATTTTGAAAGTTGGATGGGTATTGCGGTATTTTTTTTAAAGTTCGTATATGATATTTGAACAAATGAGAAAGTACGTATCTGATAATGAAACAAAATTTGAAAGTTGGATGGGTATTGTGGTATTTTTTTGGGTTCGTATCTGATAATGGCACAAATGGGAAAGTACGTTGCTATTACATGCCATTAACCCTAATTTAAAATATAAAGTTATAATTATATGTGAATAAAAATAGATAAATTTACAATTTAATATAACAAAATTTCATCATACAGTGAATAACATATTTCAGTTAGAACACGAATCAATGATCATATGAGAATTTCTTCACAACATAACTCACATGTGATTTTATAATGTAAATTGTCAATACCCACAAAAAAACTAAAGAAAATTTGTTTTATCTAACTTCAATGAATTAACTGCTCTAATTTAGAAGTCATAATTAATGGAGTAAATTGCATTTTTGGTCCCTAAGGTATGGCCAAATTGCAGGTTTCGTCCCTAACGTTTCGAAAGTGTAGCAATAGTCCCCATTTTGAAGGTTTTCTTTGCATGTTTGGTCCTATCACCAATTTAGGGACCAAACATGCAACAGCACTAAAGTTTTAGGAACTAAATATGCAATTTAGGGACCAAACATGCAACAAAACATTCAAAATGAGGACTATCGTTGCACTTTCGAAACGTTAGGGACGAAACATGCAATTTGGCTATACCTTAGGGACCAAAAATGCAATTTACTCTAATTAATGGGTCATATATGATTTCAGATTTTTTTAAAAAGCGTTGTGTTCATTTTACTACATATGTTAAATGTTCAAACTTTCAAATCAGTAATAACCAGATGTGATTCTAATGCAATTTTCAATAACCAATAAAAAATGGAAAAAAAAAAAAAAAAAAAAAAAAACATGAAATATTTTTTTATTTTTATTTTATTTTTTGAAAATATACAAAGTGTGCATCTATTAAAAGATATTTAAATGATATACCACAATGATTTTTTTAACGATTAACTGTTTCAAAAATGTTAATTTTTATAGATAAAGGGTGGAAATAAGTTTGTTATTTAATCCAGAAAATGTGTAGCTATGATTAATCTTTTGATATGTATTTTTTTATGGTATTTAAATGAACTCTTCTCAAAATTTATTTTGAAGAAAATTACACGGATAGTTTGTGTGTTTATACCAAAATTTCTCTTTCAGTCCCTAAATATAGAAATTATACTAGTGGTTCATGTGGTTCTCAAATCTCTACACGTAATTTCTAGCACTACTAATTATATAATAAAACAAAACCTCTAGTGGGAATTTTTTATTTAAAACAAATAATTCATATCTTATTTGGTAATATTTTATTTACTTATTATTATTTTTATTTTTAAATATTTACTAGAAAAACTCAAATATTATGGATTTCACAATAGTTAAAAAAAACATTCTTATATATAGTCAAGAAATTGCATTTTTGGTTCCCGTGGTATGGCCAAATTGCAGGTTTGGTACCTAAAACTTTGAAAGTGCAATGATAGTCCCCATTTTGAAGTTTGGATTGCATTTTTGGTCCCTAACCAGTGTGAAATGACCAAATTACCCTTATGTGAAATGACCAAATTACCCTTATCCTCTCTGAATAAGACTAAGGGTATTTTAGTCATTTTACTTTATCCAGGGACAAAAATTGCAATCCAAACTTCAAAATGGGGACTATCATTGCACTTTCAAAGTTTTAGGGACCAAACCTGCAACTTGGCCATACCATAGGGACCAAAAATGCAATTATAAACATAAAAGTTTAAGTGTCAAAAGTATAAAGAAAAAAACTTAGTAAAAAGTGGGAGTGATTTTAAAAATATTTGTGTCTAATGTAAAGAAATAAATTAGTAATTGATTCTTAAAAAAAACACAATATATAAAAACCCACACGTGCACAGGTATTATAACTAAGTATTATATAATGAGTTAATGACAACAGCATCTTATAGGTTTTACCCAAAACCCTCTTAGTGTACACATACATATCTCCCTATTATGTATAAAATTCAAACACCCATTTTTTAAACTATCAACCTTCCAAACTCGAAAATGCAAAACCATTAAAATAACCAAAATCTTAATTATAATAAGGAAATTATGTAACAGAAATCAATATAAAATACAATGAAATCATCTTTTTATATATTTTTTTAACGTATGTGCATATATGGAAAATATCAATGGTGTCTCTTAGCGAAAAAAAAAATTGTAGTGTAAATTTTCAAAAATATTTAGTTTGAAAAAAGGTAATTGGGTATTAGTTTTACATGTAATATTAATTACAGTATGTTCATGATATATTATGTGTTCATTATATTAATTTTAAGTTATATTAATCAACTTGAAACTTGGAGCTCTGTTTATATTTCAAGATTTTTACATTAACACTAATTTCAAACAACTACCAGTTATATTTTAATTTTGTTTATTTTTTAAAGTTTTTTCTTTCCTTTTAATTTGTTGGATAAATAGTTTCGAGAAAGGGTGTTGATACTCCCACCATTTTATTTGATACTTACACCACTTTGTACAAGCTGTATAGCATAGCGTAACTTACTTGTAATGCAATTGTGGTGAAAGTATAAAAACTTGTGGTGTGAACACTCTTCGAGAAAGGAGATGTTTGGATTTTTTATTTTATTTTATTTTATGGTTAGGAGATATTTATGTGTGAGTTAATAGATGTTTGGGTCAAAATAAAAGGCACTATTGTCTTTTAGAAAATGTTAATGGTTTTAGGGATCACATGTGTGCAGATTCTAAAACCACAAGGACCATCGATGTAGATTTTTAGATTTAGGGACTTATTATGAAATAATAGTACAGCAATAGGTAAGTGTGTTATCGGGTCGGGTTGTCGGGTTATCGGATCGGGTTGAATTGGGTCTTTTTAAATGGAAAAGTCACCCGCAACTTGACTCGATAAGTAATCGGGTTATCGGGTTTGGGCTGTTGTCGGGTTGGGTGATTCGGGTTAATCGGGTTCCTACCTTACAGTGAGATGTTTATACTTTTTATTTCTGTGATCGAACCAATGATTGTTTAAAAGTAAAATGACCTTGAGCTTTTGACAAATCGAACCATATCATAATTTATAAAATTACAACTGATGCATGTCAATTAGAGGCTACGCTAAAAGTTACAAACACTTTTTAAGTTTGCTCCATACAAACTTAATTGATATAAACCTCACGTGAGTATTCACCAACGTGGAACAAATCACCAAATTCCAAGTTGTGAGCACTTTTTCTCAGATTTATAGCAAACTTTTGAGAAAAATATGATTTTTTTATCACAGTAACATTAGGAAAGAATTGCATCAAGCATATTGCCAACCAAGCATATTGCCAACTAAAATATAGGGATGTCATTTATTCGCACCAGGAGGGTATTGAACATCATTTGTTCATATGTGACGAGCATCATATACAAAATTTTGTTTTATAGATATGTATGAGCTTTAAGGAAAAAATTTTAAAAAAATACATTTCGGGTCTTATCAGGTTGACCCGATAAAAAAATTAATTCAACCCTAACCCGACCCGACTAGTATATTGGGTTATCGGGTTCGTGTCACGCAACCCGATAAGAATTTTTAACCCAATTCAACCCGACCTGATAAGACTTATAGGGTTGGTTTGGATTAAGTCGGTCAACTACCCTGACACCGATGTAAGTATTTTTCAAAGTGAGTCATGTCAATCATTTTCCAAAGTATTTAAGTGATAAAATTAGTGTATATACAAGGAGCATGACTGATTATTTACCTTCAAGTGGTTGGATGATCTTACATAACTTTCATGGATTTGTTGAAGTTCCAACGCTTCTTGAAGTTTTTTGAAAATCTGATCCATATCCGGACGTAGTGCTCGCCCTTCCTTCAAGCAAGAATATGCTGTTTCTGAAAAGATTTTTAATGAATGCTCATCTATTTGTTTTCGTAGATCAGAATTGATCATACCATCAAGTGTTCTCGCTTCATAATGTGATCTCGCCAATCGAGCAAAATACCAATTCTCTCCGTCCACTTTTCTTCCAAATAGGACCTCAAATAACACAACTCCAAAGGAGAAGACATCTGACTTGTGAGTCAAACCTCGTGTCCTTTCATATTCAGGGTCCATATACTCTAATGAGCCATTGTATTTACTAGTAGGGTGAAGATGATGCTTTTTACCTCTAATGGCAAATCCAAAACCCTTTAGTTTGGGTTCCCAGTTGTGATCTAGTAATATATGGGAGCTCTTGATGTTACTATGTATGACACTCTCATCGTCTTGAAGATTATGAATGTAACGCAATGCATCCGCAATACAAACATATGCAACCTTTGGATCCAAGTGAGGTTGACCCATAGAA